>BSBN01000877.1:2400000-3000000 GCA_027924645.1 Cunninghamia lanceolata | reverse complement strand
GTAAGTTGAACTCCTATCTGGTCCCTAGGGTGATTAACCCCCATAAATGCATCCCAAGAAGCCTTGTCTTCATAGGACTCGCTAATTGGAAGAGATAAAGATTGTCCTCTCACAAGAACCCCAAGTATGCGATACACATCATATAGAGTAATAGTCCACTCTCCAGAAATCTATGGGAATCTGAATGTGTTTTAGTCTACATCCCAGTAAGTCAAGATATCACAACATATACGAGATACATGATGAATTACAGGTACATGGCAAACTCTAGCTAGGCCTGCCCTCTTTAGAATAGCACAATCCTCAGTACTCAATGAAGCAAACATCCCTCAGATCCATCGCTGCTCTTTGCAGGCATCCCATTGAATACGCATATCTTGTAAAATCAGAAGAGAACTTTAGATTAGATCTCGTAAACTAGTAAAAATCCCTAAAAGTTGTAAAACTATAGAAAACCTTACATAAAATAATCATATAAACCTTCAAAATTGCAATAAAAATGTAGATTGTGACCAAATCATGTCAGATCAGAGTGAAACAAGTGTTAAACAACTTGAAATTTTAGTCATTTTTACCAACAGGGTCACCCCTAGGCGACCCAGGTGTTTTTTAGGATCTCCCTTGGATGACCCTGCTACTTTTTAGGATCTCCCACAAGTGACCCCCATGAGCGCCCCTGCTGTTAGACAAGATCTCCCCTGGGCAACCCTACCTGACAAAAGGGGCAACCCTAGGAGCGAATACCTCAACCAAAAAACACTCTAAAAACCTCATTTTTTGCTCAATTTCAGAAAACAAAACAACATTCTTGCTCTAAATGACGAGACAAACACAATGCAATAGGAAAAATTATCAAACATAGACAATTTTAAGAGATTTTTCACAAAATTCAACCTAGGGTTTGGAGAAGAGTTTTTTACTGATTACATACCGGATTCTCTGTGGCTAAAGAAAAGGTAGCCATCTTTGCAATCCCCTCAACAATACCTTTCTAACGACTGCTCGCACGAATGATTCTATCACCGTTTCGCTCTGATCTCACAAATTGGCTTGCTTTATTTACCCTTAGCTTAGTTTCATTTGTGCTTTTTAGATTAGTTCTTTGCTTTTATGCATCCATTTCGTGCATTATTTTGCATGCTCTCATCCCTACAGGTCCAAACCGACAAAGGCAAACAACTAGTCAAACTCAAATGATCCATGGTAAGTTCATCATTTTAGTTTTCATTATTTATTTTGATTTATTTAAATGTTAGACTAATACTAGTTATTGCAGGTACAAATTGTAGGAAAATTAACAACAAGTAAGGCCTAGTTCAGGAATAGTACCTACCTTTCATGTAGATTACCATCCTTGAGGGGGCAAATATGTAACCACAAAAATTATGTACAGCCTCCACAAGGACCCCTATGATGATTCAAATCCTTGTCATGTACATGTAAGCATCAAATAAAGTCCTTTAAGCAACGAGCCTCTTAATGACGTATCCTCTTTTCTTGTCTTGTGTTGTTTTATTCTTTGTCAATTTCTCTCTCCCTATTTGCGACGCTTTTCAACACTTGTTGCGACACTTGTCAACTTATGTCTTTTGAGCTTTTGACCTTGCTCCTAAGCCTTGTGAGTGTCTTGTAGGTGAGTTTTCACCTTTCCCCTTTGTCTTTCATCTAGTACATCTCCTAGAAGCTTTCTAGAGGTCTCCCGATCCATCTCCCACTTTTAGTTTTCAGTACTACTCAACTAATCCAAATCTCCCCCTATTGTTTCCAAATCTCCCCTAGGAGATCCTAGAAATGCAAGTGGAGATTTGGATTCTTCCACATGATTGACTTATTTCTTAATGCAGAACCCCTCCTTTTCTTCTCTTCTTGCACCTCCTAGCCTATTTTTCTGCATATGACCTTGTCCAGCCCGAATCTCCCCTGGGTGACCCATGGTCGCATAGGGGTGACCCTACTAGAAAAAGGGGTGACCCTGCTATTTTTGTAGCCATGAAAAAACTTGAGTTTCTCAAGTTCATTTTTGCTCTGTTTTTACCTTCTGTTTGCATGATTTTTGATCCCTAATATAGAGTTCACTATTTCATGCACCCACACATGCATAATTAGCTCTATTTGACCTCAAATTAACTCTTTAATCAATCTCATCTATTCCCTCACCTCCATTTATTCTTCAGTGATAAGATATCATTGCTTCATCACTCCCTAATCAGCTGAGTTCACTAGGTAATCAACCTTGTTAACTCCCCAATCAACCTTATTAACTCATCAATCAAACGAGTTAACTCTTCAATCAATCCCTTCTTCTAAACCTATAAATTACCCCTCCCTTAAGCACAAAGGGAGGTAAATTTATCGTGCACACAACTCTTGCCAATTTTTGCTCTCCAACTTAGCATTCAAATGTTGTCATGGGACAAACCTATGCCTTTTTCTTTATTTGTTCAACCAAGAAATGCTATGCTGCTTCATTCTATACCATTGTGCTCAATCCAAGCTCTCATTGAACTCATACAAGCTTCATCAAAACTTATTTCTACTTCTTTGAGTCATTTTGTTGTCAAGAGGATCACCGGCTACCACAAAAGGATTCAAGGTTGCCAATTACAAGGATTATTGACGGTAGTTGAGTCAACAAATCTTCATTTCTTCTAGGTTCCTTCATTGTTTTTGCTTAATTCATAGTAATTAGAGAATCAGATTTGCTCTTGGGAATTGTAAAACATTGCTTTTTTCCTTGATAGTTGGATCTTGCATGTTAGATTAATCACTTTCATATTTCTAGATCTAGATTATTAAAAGAAGCATTTCCCCTTTTCTTTAGGATAGATTACATTAAAATCATCAAAAACCCAAAAACCATAGGTTAACTTTGCATTAGAAAAGTTATATAAGATTGCACACATATTTCCTTTTCATAGATTAGAAGCACTTTTATTTCCAAAATACTCTAAAAAATACCAAAAAGAACGTTTTGCATATCATTTAGTTTGCATGCATATAGAAACCCTAGAATAGACAAAATTGCAAACCCTCAATTACATCACTTGTTAATCACAGTTAAATGATCCAATCAAACCCTTGGTCACATTACAAGGTAGAACACAAGTCAAACCCTAGGTTAAAAAAACCCTAGGTCAAAACACTAGATCTGGTTAAGGTTAGTAATCACACATATACCTCTATCTTGATTCATGAATGTGTTTAGGAGTGAAAGGAATGTGGGTGAGGGATATCCGTGATGAGATCAAGGAGTTACATCCACGACCACAACAAGAAATGTTTGTTCTACCACAACGAGACCCATTTGTCCTCTTATTGTTAGAAGAAACTAGATAATTACAACTACAACGAGAATTCCTTCGAGATATTGAAATAGAAGAAGCCATCAACAAAAATAATTATTTACCCACATAGAGGTGGAATCTAAGAAATCCAAAGAGAAGAAGAGAAACTAGTGACCCTTCGGCTCATAGGGTTATCTCAACTACAACAACAATTGAACGAGACATGATACAACTAAGCACACAACAACAAAGGTCATAGAACTTGCTGACCCCTCTCTGTGAAGTCTAGCTCTCCAATGACCCAGACCCCTGGTGTGTCTCACCTCCTCTTGATTGGCTACTTCCACGTGAGCGAGAGTGACGTGGTGGATCACCCCGTGGCAAGGAGGGAAGGGTCCGTGTGCATGCAGAAATCTGACCCGACAACCCTAGGTAACCAGAGTCACAATTTTGAGCATATAGGACTGAATGGATTCTAAACTATATTCTTTCAAAAATACTGGGAATTCATAGGTGGTGAAGTAATAGAAGCAATTGAGGACTCTAGAAGGACGGGCAAAGTCTTAAAGGAAATAAACAACACATTCATAGCCCTAATACCAAAAAAAGAAAAACCAAGCTCTTTGGATGAGTTTAGACCAATAGCCCTATGCAATACTTTATATAAGATTATGGCCAAGGCTGCAATAAATAGAATAAAAAAGATTCTCCCTGACATAATTTAGAAGAACAAATGGGATTTGTGCTAGGAAGATCAATCCTAGATAGAGTCATGATGCAGGAACTTCCGGAGGTCATAACTTTTGACCCGGAGGTCCGTTGGAGCTGAAATTTGGTGGGCAAATGAGTCTAGAAGAGTTTATTATTTTTCCCATAGAATTGGTAAATTTGGTAGGTCACCATTTTGACACATTTTTGGGACCTTATTCGATCATGTAGGGCCTCAAAATGAGGTTTTAATTTTTTTTCGAGATTTTCCTAGTTGTCTTTTCTAAATATTTTTCTAGCTTTACTTGTAATTAGATTAGAAAGTTGGTGTTTACTCATTTTTAGTAAGTTTCAAATATTTGGAAACTTTCATGGTCATACAGATAAGGATGCGAAGTTACCAAAAATGGCAATTTTAGAAAGTTGTAAAAATTTGCCAAAAATGGTAATTTTTGTTTTTTATAAATTTTGTTTTTATTTTAGTTGTGGTAGGATGGAATAGAATGAGAAGGAGTTTGAAAATATTTTTGAGTTTTCTGGTTATTCATTTGCAATAAAAATAGTGTTGAGCTTTATGTTGTGAAGTTTGGTTACGTCAAGTCATAATAGCACAAGAGGTCATTCATGCTACCCAAATGCTGAGGAGGAAGAACATGTTGATAAAACTAGACATTAAAAAAGTATATGATAGGGTTGATTGGAGGTTCTTGTTCAAAGTGATGGAAGCCTTTGGATTCAAAAAGAATTGGCTAGACTGGATCTTCAATTGTGTAGCCAACCCAAGATTTTAAGTTCTAATAAATGGCTCTTTAGAAGACTTTTTGGGGGCTTCAAGAGGACTAAGACAAGGAGACCTATTGTCCCCCTTCCTATTTATCATAATGGCAAAAGCTCTGGGAATAGAAATCAACAAAGCTTTGATGGGAGGGAAAATAAAACGAACACAAGTGACCAGGGAATTATCTGCCAGAACACATCAACAATTTGTTGATGACACAATGCTATTTGGGGCTGCTCAAATCAAAGAAGCAAAACACATCAAGGGAATATTGGATGATTACTCAATGGCTTCAAGACAAGAGGTAAATAAGGATAAAATAAATGTATTCTACTTTTAACAAATCAAAGATTAAAGAACCAGATTTTGAGAGTGCTAAACTTCAATAAAGGTAAGCTACCATGTAAATACTTGGGTCTACCCCTAGCGGCTCAATTGCAATTAGGTAAACTCTGGGACTCTTTGACTTCAAGAGTAGAAAATAAATTAGCTGCATGGAGAGGAAAGTGGCTCTCATGGGCAAACAAAATAACAATGTTAAAAGCAGTGATCTCATCAATACCTATATATATGATGTTGTGTCTTCCAATGCCAGTGGAGGTTAGCAACAAGATAAACCAGAAAATGAGAAGGTTCTTTTGTCAAGGGAATAGTGAACAAAATAAATACCCTCGCATTAAATGGGATGACATTTGCAAGGAAAAGAAGGCAGATGGAATAGGACTGAAAAAATTACTTCTTCAAAATAAAGCACTCGAAGCAAAGTTAATTTGGAATATTTATGCAAATCCAGAATCTAAATGAGTAAAGATAATGAAAGCAAAATACCTAGACCCAGGGGACTTAAGTATTTTCAAAGCAAGAATCTTCCTGTTGGGCCAAGGTATATGGACTTTTATGAGAAGTTGTAGGGATCTAGTATCAAACTCTCTTACTTGAGACATCAAGGATGGAAGAACTACCCTCTTTTGGAAAGAGTCATGGGGGGGTTTCCCAAGTTTGGATAGAAGAAGAGAGTTGGAACTAATCAGGGAGGCAACAAAGAAAAGATAGGCACTGCATGTAAGAGACTACCTATATGAGAGTTGTATAGATGGCATCAAATAATGGAAATGAAAAGATGTGAGAAGGTTAGGAATTTCAAATGAGATGGCTTTTGAATTCGAAGTGGCACTAAAAGAAAGAGTAATGTTCATCAAAGAAGGGAAGGACTGTCTAAAATGGAATAGCACAAAAAATGGAGATTACAATGTGAAGGATGGATACAGTGCTCTGATCAAAATAGTGAAATCTTCTTGTCAGATACAAGGAAACTTATGTTGAAGCAAAAATTGTTTACCCAAGGAAGGAACATTTGCATGGACTGCCATCCAGAAAAGGATTTTGACAATGGATAGATTTAGGAAGATGGGATTTGTTGGTCCATCTAGATGCATTTTGTGTAAAAAAGTAGAAGAATCAGGTAACCATCTGTTCCTTAGTTGTCCTTTTACACAAGAGTGTTGGTAATGGCTCTATGCCAAGATTGCATGAAAAAGTGCTCTGCCTAAAGATAACCTTAGCTTTTTTCAAGCTTGGCTAGTGTTAAACAGTTCAACATTGTTTTCCATCTTGTGGATAGTAAGTCCATCTTTGTTAATTTGGGAGGTATGGAAAGAAAGGAACAGAAGGATTTTTCAGGACAAAGAAATGTCAATCTCCTCACTTTTGGATAAGGTGGAAGCTACCATTATGGAAGTGGTAAAGAGTAGGATAAGTGGCTAAAACTAGAAAAATGCAAATTTCACAGAATGGGATGCTATGATGAGGAAAGAATGACATGGATTGAAAGTCCCTCAATTCTCAGGTGAACGAGGGAAAAAGGTGAGGGATGCTAGGAAAAATGTGTAATGGAATGCTCTAGAGGTTGGGTGGTTTAAATTAAACTTCAAAGGTGCTACCAGGGGCAACCCAGGACCATCAGGAGCTAGTTGTGTTATCAGGGATTGGAATGGAAGAGTGATAGGAAAATTGGTTAAAACACTTCCCATAGGGACCAATAATACAACAAAATTCTAGGCACTATTGCAAGGAATCTTTTAATGCCAAGAGATGAATCTGGACCAAGTAATTTTAGGAGATTCCACACTTGTAATAAATACAGTCAGAGAAGGTCAAATACAAAACTAGAGATTAAAAAGCATACTTGAGGTGATCACTAAACAGTTGGAAGGTTTCAAGAATTATATGATCAATCATATTATCGAGAAGGGAATAAGGAAGCAGATGCATTGGCAAATTTGGGGGCAAATGGAACAAATTTGAAAGAGTTTATGACTCCTGAGTCAAGTAAAAATATATGATCAAAGGAATTAAAGAGGAGGCACTGGAAATTGCTATGCTTCGATGCTTTAGGGAAATACATCTTGAATATACATATATCAATTATAGATTTACATTGGCTTGGGTTAATATAGTTTCTCACATAAAAGATGTGGAAAACTATTGGAGAATAGAAATAAGATTAGATTAATTTTTGCGAAACAATTTCAACAAGAGGCTCCATCGTGGTAGCAATTGATTGGAAATCATTGTGAGATGGCAGTTTAGAAACACTGAAGAGTTAAAGAAAACATTCCTTTTAATGGTTAACACATCCAGCGAGCTAGGTAAGAGTTCATTTAATGGAGTTTAAGACAAGTTAGAATAAAAAATTACCTTATGTGGAATAAAAAATAATTTTTTATTTGTGAGGTGTGGGAATGAGTGTTAAATGAGGTTTGACCAAACTGATCAAGAGGATTAGCTTAATTAATATGGTTGGAGAAAATTAGTAGATGGATTAATTAGGGGTTAAAATTAAGTAAATAATGATCTATTTAATTAATTTTAGGTTTAGGGGTCATGTAGGCTAGGGTAGCTAATTAAATAATAGGTATTTAATCAACTAGGTTAGGGGTAGGCTAATTAGTAGGTTTGATTAATTAGATAAACATAATTTATCTAACTAATTATTAATAACAAAAAATTAACTATATAATTATTAAGTCTTGGGCTGAGGTTCTTTTTGGTAAATAGTGTGTGGATTCACCCTTATATACTGATCTATAACAATTTTCACATAAATAGTTCTGGTTGTTCATTAAATTCATGCCAGAACAATGATAAATATAACAATAAAACTCAGATTTAAATCAATATTAACGTCATAACAACACTTGTATGCTAGAACAGCAAGAAGTATATATAGAACAACTCATATTTTGATCAACATTCATGCCAGAACAGCAATTTATCGAAATAATAACTTACATTTGTTATGAAACTCATGCCAGAACATCAGTTTATAGGAAGAATAACTTAGATTTATTATAAAATTCATGCCAGAATAGTAGTTTATAGGAAGATTAGCTCAGATTTGTTATGAAATTCAAGCCAAAACAATAAAGTTTGCTAGAACAACGAAGTGTATGCTGGAACAACAATAAGAGCTATCAAACAAAGCAAGTCTTTTGGGTTTTAAAAGAAGATTTTAGAGGATAGTTTTAAAATACAAACTAACATTTCTTTCAACCAGGATTTTTCAATAAAAATCAAACATCTTCTTCTTTTATACACAGATTTCTCCATAAAAATCAAACCACCCAATCTTTACTACAGGCAAAAGAATAGAACTTCAATTGCACAAAGAATGGAGAAGAAAACCTAGAGATAGTCAGAGAAGATGTTCAAACTGAGATGCCCTTGAGAATCCTCATTTTTCCTTGCTTTTTAAAAAATTTTCCTCCTCCTCTAGTGTGTTTTTCCTTCCCTTATTCCTAGTTCGTGCCCTTCATTTTATGCCTCTTTTGCCCTATTTTTATCTCTTTTTCCCCCCTTGATTAAGGTACTTCTCTTTTGTTTTTATTTTTATTTCCCTTAACTCATAGTTCTTCATCCATATTTATGCAAATCTCATTTAGTTTAGTTTTTTTTTTAATAAAATAAAATTCTATGCATGCTTTCCTTTATATATATTTGTTTTATTAAATAAGGATTTTTTTAATAATTTGCAAATAATATTTGCACATTTAATTTCAAAATTAATATATATATATGAATACAATATAGTTTATTTAGTTTTACAATAATATTTATTACTATTTATTTATATATATAAAAAAAGACGGGCTTATTTAATTTAACGAATCAGGTGTTGAAAATCATGCATATAAACATTTGCAAGAAAACCACAGTCACATACATATGTATACCATGAAGAATGTTAAACAAATAGTCATCAAAGCAAGAAATATGATTCTACATGATTTTGTGATAGGGCACCAGACAAAACCCATCAAATTGTTGACAAACAGTTAGATCCCCTCTACCTGAAACATGTTCTTGCCTTCAACAAAACCTACAACCAATCCCACTCATTTTCCATGGTCAATAGGTTAGTTCTGTAAAAACATATAGCCGAAGTGACATACAGTAACTGAATCATAAGCTCAATAGTGTATCATCATTAGATTTATTTAAAATCAAGCGTCATCAAATAGAATTCAATAGTTTTCTATGCATTAACATAAATGAAATGAATCCCTAAAAGTCTAAGATGTGACATATACTTGGTGCCAGTTGGGAAGAGTCAAGGCCTTTATCTTAAGATTCTAGACTCCATTTTGTATAAAGTTACCTCATGGCTTGAGAACTCTCTCATAGGGAGGCTTTTGGAGATGAAGCCAACCATTGATGCTTTTAGGGTATGGGCCAAAAGAAAATGGTCTCATTGTAGCCATTTTGAGATTGTAGCTATGGTGAAGGGCTTCTTTTTTATCTCTTTCTTGAGCCATGGAGATTGTGTCCAAACTCTATTGAATTTTCTATAGTTTATAGGCAAGTCTAAAATTTTCCTTAAGAAGTGGGCTCTAAGTTTCAATAATGAGAATGAATGTATTAACAAAGTTCCTATTTAAGTGACACTTTTGATCTTGCCTTTGGAATATTGGGAGGAGGTCCTAAAAGGTATAAATTTTTAGTTGGTTAGCCCATAGCCTTTGATCTAGGGACCATTTCTAAGAAACGTTTGTTTTTTCCTAATTTTGGGTGTATCCAGTTGTGGGTAAAGTGCTTCCATGTTCTATTACCATGTCTTGAAAATTGGGTGATTGGATGCAACATATTGTTTATAAGGACTTCATGGTAATGTGTCAAAATTTCCATATGGCTAGTCACTCCACCTTTGAGTGCTTGGTCAATAGGGAGTGACAAAAAATTGAGAAGAAAAACATTCACATGGTGCTTGATCATCCTCAAGGTGATGCGGAGCCATTACAAGATATTGTTGTTGTTGGGGAAGACTCTCATGAGTTGGCCTTAGAATTAGATTGCAAAGAACAAATTCTAGGCAACAAGGATAGAAGTGAGGAGCTTCAGATTGAATATATTTGCAGCCCCTCTTATGTGCTCCAGCTCTTACCCAATGGACCTTCTCCTAAGAGGGATAAAGGGAATTCAAGGATGGATGTGATCCATTTTAGTCACCCTAAGGTTTCTTCTTGTTGGTGTGAAGAGTGTTATTACCTATTCAGTTTACCCCTTGTAGTGTAAACTAGGCACATCATCTAACTAGTCATTGGTTAGACCTATTCACACATGTTCTCATGTTAAGTTTACTTAGGATAAGTATAGGTAATTCTAGGTTTTCATGTGATCTTATCCTACATATGTGATCTTATCAACTAGTTGGCATCTTATCCTCTAGTTGTCTCATGTTATAGGATTAAGACACTTGTCATAAGACTACTTCATCCTACATCTCATCCTTGTCTTTATAAACAAGGCATATCATGTACATTGTAACAATCTTTTTGCATTCTTGATAGAATAGAATTATTCTCTCATTTGATCTCTCTTGTGTTTTCATGGTCCTAGATCTTAGGTGGCTACCATCATAGTCGACTCTAACATGACATCAGATCTCTAGGAGGAATCACTTTGTGTTAGTCAATTTTTTGAGAGATCTTTAATACAAATTGTAGATACCGAAAATTGGTCAATCACCTGAGAACACCTGATTCATCAATTTCGCATGGGCAACACATCATTCCTCATAGCACATCCCACTCTTCTAAACCTTAATTAAATAATTGATCTTATTTAATTAATTACCTAGACCTTTTCTCCTAAACCACCTTAATTAAATAAATCCAATTTTATTTAATTAATCCCCTAACCAAATCCTATTCTTCTAAATAGTCCATTTCCCCTTTTAATTAAATAAATCCAATTTTATTTAATTAAATCCCTAAGCCATATCCTTCTAAACCACCTTAATTAAATAATTAATTTTATTTAATTAATCCCCTAATCACATTCTTTTAAACTTTAATTAAATAGCCTACCTATTTAATTAAATCCTAAACCCTATTCCTCCAAACCTTTTAATTAAATAAACCCAACCTATTTAATTAAATCCCAAACTCCACTCACTTCCCCTTTTTGAATATGACAAATATCTAAAAAGTTAATGTTGCACAATAAATAGATATTTTCTAAAATATCTATTTCACTTAAAATCCTCACTTATCCTTCACCTTTTTGAATATGAAAAATATCTAAAAAGTTAATGTTGCACTTCACCTTCTTTGAATATGACAAATATCTAAAATGTTAATGTTGCACAATAAATAGACATTTTCTAAAATATCTATTTTACCTAAAATCCTCACTTGTCCTTCACATTTGAATATGACAAATATCTAATAGATATTTTCTAAAATATCTATTTCACCTAAAAATCCCTCACTTCACCTTTTTGAATATAATAAATATCCAAAAAGTCAATGTGCACAATAAATAGATATTTTCTAAATATCTATTTCACCTAATTTTCCCCTCACCCTCTCATCAAGTGACAAATGTCAAGTGACTACACTTCCAACTTACCAACTACCATTAGATCCCATTAACTTCCTTTTGGACACATGGTTCAACATGGAGGCTTCTATCCTCAAAGTCAATCTTATCCCTCCACCTCTCTTCCTCACATGTATCCATCTTGACCCTTCATTTTCATACCATTCCTCTATAAATAGGATCATTCCCAAGCCATTTTTTTTATCATTTAGCTTATAATCATGCCTTTCATCACTAATCTTGGTTAGTTTTTGGCATTTACTTTCATAATAGTTGCATTTTGCATAGTTTCATACTCTCACACACCACAAATCCACAAGTCTTAAGCTTCATCATCTAATGGTCACTTGCTCTTTAAATAAGGGCTCTATTGATAAAAACAAGAATTAAGATGACAGGATAGAGCTAGACATAGTTGAGGTTTTTTTTTTTAATGTTTTTATTGAACATGTTTGAACAACCTCCATTGCTTGGCTTGTGCAGGTGACTTTTGGGTTTGAATTTGATAGTTTGTGGTCCTATTTTATGTTCTAACCCTCATACCCATTTCACCTATCACACAAATCATGGTATATCTTGATAGTTGAGTATGCTCTTCTCTTGCATTGAATGATGACTTAAGAATCAGAAAAAACTTGATTGAAAAACTAGATTTGTGAGGGTTTCCTCTTTGTGGCCTTGTATTGCAAGTCCATTTTGGAGCATGTTGTTGCAAATATGAGCATACCATTGTGTTCAAGGGGTTGAAGATAGTCAGTTTATCCTTTTGATTTGTCCAAATTGGACATTGGAGGCCAGATCTAGAAGGTTTTCAATTTGGGACATGTGGTTGCCTGAACTGAGAGGTAGCTACAATTTTGGAGCAGTTTAGGTAAAATCAGACCCTGCCATTACATCCAAAATGCCCAAAAAACTATAGATCAATTGTCAAATTGACCAAATTGAAGAAGTTGTCTGAAAAGGAAAAAAAATGCCCCCTTGACCTTATGAAATCTTCACAAGGAATATTCTGCAACATCTTTTTGTGTAGGAAAATTTGGGTCGTACAACGGGCTTCGGTAGAATCTTTGTCTATTATCCATTGGGTATTTTTTATTCGCTAGTTTAAATTAAATATTCTTTAGACTGTTTGTTAAAAAAACAATTTTTAATAGGTATGGGTATAGGTTCATAGACTTGCCCCTGTACCCTGCCGACAGGGGTGCCATAAGTGGCACGAGCCCCTGGTTGACTAGTGACCACTAGCGGGGGAAAAGCCACCAGACGGCAGCCACCGGTGGGTTTAAAACCCCCAATTCATTCATATTACCACCCAGTCGGCAACATAAAACAACTGACGACTGTTCTAATATTTCCCACCAATCACCAACAATCCTTGGTGATGGTCCAAATATTCTGGCATATTCCCACATGAAACAACATTTCGACACCAGTAAGCAGTTTTTCATCTTAGATAGGTGGTTTGGTGAAAATTTAATGGTGTTTTTTGGCCACTTGAAGAATATTGCAGCAAGACTTAAGAATATTCCATTAGAAAACCCTCGGTTAGTTGTTTCCCACCAATGTCTAGTGATTTCATCTTTCATATTGGTAGTTTTCCCAATTCCATAGCAATTTTGAAATTTTAACAAGCGGTTTTCCAAGATTTCAACACAAGTTGAATATTCCAGCGACTAGGTGTATATTTCACTTGGCACTACTACATCAACACTGCATCAGCAGTGATGTCACATGTCTTGGCCCCCTCTAGTCCTTCTACATGGCAAAGGAGGCTATTTTTTCGGGATTTTTTCACAAATGAGATATCAATGAAAAAGTTGCTTCCATGCTCTTTGTAGTGATGTTAGATTTTTTTTTTCTGATTTTGTTGTTTAACACCTATTTTTTTTTGTTTGAAGTTGAGGTATCATTTTTGCCTTCAAAGCTCATAACTCTTAGCCACAATCTCTGATTTTCATGATTCTTGCAGCATTAGAAAGTTATTGAGGACATCCACACAACCATCCATGCACTTTTTTTAGATTCAACCCAAGTTAATTTTATTCATTTTGTAGTATATTCACATTTTGGTTCATAATTTGGACATCCTGATTCCTAGAGAAGCATGAAATTTGCTTCAATGGGCTTCTATCATCAACACAAAAAAAAAATATATATTATGGGTTTAATCAACATGAGAAAGAGATGTGTCCTCATTTCTCACATCATCTTTTTCAATTCCCCATTGATATCTCTTCTCCTCTTGATGAGATCACATCACCATCACATGTTGCTACATTAGAGTTCAGAGATGCTTCTTTGAGAGCTTCCAGTGATTCTTTGCAGTAGGATCACATTAGTCTTCCTGATCCACCTCATTGGGATTCTTACCTTGCAAACATTGCTTCTTTGTTTGTGGAGTCTCATATTGATGATTTGGAGGACACATTTGAGGGGTTAACTCTCCTCTTTGATGACAATGTTGTCATTCCATCTTCAGTGTTTCAGATGCAATTCATTATCCTTCCTCTCTCGATATTCCTTCATTAATCAGGCATTGCATTCATGATTTGGAGAAGACATCATTTTCTAGCATGAGGACATTTGAGTTGTGTTTGGAGGAACACATATTGATTTGGATCCCCTTTATATCCATGTTTTGGGATTTTCTTCTATATCAACAATTGGATTTGTTTCTTCCTAAGGGAAGAAATGTTGTTTGTAGGCATTGGATTATATTTTGTCTTTAGGAATTTACTATCTCACTATTTGTCTCCTATGGGGGGTATTTGATTGTATATTTGTGATAGAAGTAGTCCTTGGGGGGTCATGTTGAGTCCTCCTACTATCACTTCTTTCACTTTCATGTTTTTCTCCCTTTTAGAGAGGGATTTTTTCCTATGGGTTTTTCTCCCTTTCTTTGTTTTTGAGAGAATTATTTGTACATGGGTACCTAACATGGCCTTGTAGTTGGGACCCATCCATCTTCTTCTAGTACTGTATTTTGCATTTGTCTACTTCTCCCTAAGTTGCACTTAAGGGGGGTGTTGGTGTGAACATGGTTATTACCTATCCAGTTTACCCCTTGTAGTGTGAACTAGGCACATTATCTAACTAGTTATTAGTTAGACCTATTCACACATGTTCACATGTTAAGTTTACTTAGGATAAGTATAGATAATTCTAGGTTATCATGTGATCTTATCCTACACATGTGATCTTATCAACTAGTTGGCATCTTATCCTCTAGTTGTCTCATGTTACATGATTAAGACACTTGTCATATGATTACTTCATTCTACATTCCATCCTTGTCTTTATAAGCAAAGCATATAGTGTGCATTGTAACAATATCTTTTGCATTCATTGATAGAATAGAATTATTCTCTCATTTAATCTCTTGTGCTTTCACGAAGTCCTAGATATTGGGTGGCTACCATCATAGCCAACTCTAACACTTCTAAGGTTAAGTAAACTTATAAAGATTGGTGTCTAGACAAGATATAAAATTGCTACAAAGTTAGCATGGAAGGAAATAATGGGAATTTTGGTATGACTAGGGAGTGTGTTCTTAAGGAATCCTCTCTTTCCAAAGATCTTAATGATGGAATTTATGGGAGGAGATATTTTGAAAGTAGTATTTGAGAATTGATTGGCTTCAGAAGGGAGATGGGAATACCTATCTCTTTCATACTTCAGTCAAAGATAGGAAAAATGGTAATGTTATATCTTCTCTCTTCTTCACTCAAGGAAATCAACTATTCTCCTTCTAGGGAATAAGTAAGTAATCTATCTAACATTTATCTTCCCTCTTCCTAGAAAGTGGCCCTCCAACTTTGGAGGAGGAACACATTATTTTGGATTGCAGCCTCCCTAGTCTCTGAGGATATGAACAACTTGCTTATGGGGCCCATATCTCTTGAAGAACTTGAAGTGGTTGTGTTTTAGATGAAGAAAATAAAGCTCCTAGCCTAGATGGTTTTCCTATTGAATTTTTTCAAGAATTTTAGGACATTCTGAAACTTGACTTATTGGAGGTTCATGAATCTTAGGCCAATAAGCATATACTTAAACCAATCAACTCTATTTTTCTACTCTTGATTCTTAAAAAAGAGGGGGCTAACTCTTTTGATTAGTTCCACCCTATTACTCTCTACAATGCCACCTATAATAAATATTATCATTAAACTCATTGTGGATAGTTTGAAGTGGATCTTGCCTTCCCTCATTTTTCTTGAGCATGGTGGGTTTGTGAAAGGCTTCTAGATCCTTGATGGTATCATTATTGCCTCAAAAGCCATTCACTCTATGTCTCATCCTAGGGATAAAGCTATGTTTATGAAGATAGATGTGTCCAAGGCCCGTGATATGGTTAAATAGTATTTCTTTAGGAATATTTTATTAGCCTTTAGATTTTGCTCAGTGTGGATTGATTAGGTCATGAGTTGTGTGGCTTCTCAGTCCTACATTGTTTTGATTAATTGCATCATGTTCCCTCTTTTCTTTACTTCTAGGGGGATATGACAAGGTGGTCCTCTTTCTCATTACCTCTTTATCCTCACAAAGGAAGGTCTAGGTAGACTTCTAAAACACTAAAGAGCTAATGGTTGCGTCCAAGGTTGGACTTTAGCCTATGATCTTGACACTCAATCTCATTTTCAATTTGTAGATAACACTACTTGTTGGGTGTTGCTAAGATTAATGAAGCAACTATTTTCAAGAAAGCCTTGGATATATATTTGAGTTCTTCTAGTCAACAAATCAATGAGGACAAGTCAAGTAGATCTTTTTTAATACCCCATTGATCATCCAATAGAAAATAGATCTTATTTTATGCTTTAACATAGGACAACTTCCTTTAGAGTATCTTGGCATCCTCTTATCAATTGATAACCCCAAAAGAGATTAATGGAAGAGGATTCTGTTAGACTTAGGGCACACAACTGAGAGGGGGGGTTAATCAGTTGTGCAAAACTTTCTCCAATTTACACATTTAAATCCTCTTAGTGATTAGCAGTATATTAAACATGAGACATAATGCATTCAAATCAAAAGCATAAACTCATCAACACATGAGACACCAAGATTTTGACGTGGACAACCCAGTTAAGGGAAAAACCATGAGGTGATTAACCCAAGAATGTATTCTCTGTTAGAAGAATAGAAAGAACAAATGGCACATGCCAATTAGGGCTCACTGCTCGAGTACACTACTCACAAGAGGCTCACTGCCTACACGAGACACACTGTCTACAAAGAAATAAGTATCACATACATGAACTAGAGAATAGCATCTTTACCATGCTTGAATCAGTTCCATTAAGCTCAATACTTTTGCTCTACCTTTTGCTCTCCTCTTCACTACCACTCACTCATATCCACAAGACACACTTCAAAATGACTTCGTAATCCCTTATTTATACAAGGCATCGACTTAGGAACAATCATCTAAGTCAGAAAACACCAACAAGAACATCCGCAAGATGTGTAATACATCTGGTCGGCTAGTCTCAAGAAGAACACCAATATCCAGTGGTTATTCTTCAAATGCAAACTCTAACTTCAATGCAAACCACCAACATGAACTGGACATGATCCAATGATCATCATAACCTTCCCTGAGTCACCAAGAACAGCCGCACTTCATCAGCCTAATGGAATTCTTCTCTCCTTCATCTAGAGCTTCAAGAACACAGTCTATCATCACTGTCACAAAGCAATAGGCTCTTTTGGACCTTTAAACCATGAACCAATCTAGTTGATACTTCACAGGGATGTCCTCAACACTCCCTCAAATCCGCAAAATGAGATAATAAATTTTTGGATCTCACTGGACCTATCTGTGACACTCTGTCACCTTTGAACACCTACCAGAACCAGTTCTACTTGAGCGACCATAACTTCTTCAGATCTTCATGCGAACCTCTGAAAACTTGACTGGAGCATCTAAAGACTTATATCTACAAACCCTTTACACAGCATCCTCTGATCCTCAACCTATTAAGGACTTTTACCTTCTTGTCATCATTGTTCTTCACTGTTCCTAATTGAGACTAATTTTCTCATTATCCTCAGCACACAACTCATCTAATCCTTCTCATTAATGCAACATGAGTATGTTGACATCAATGACAACACCGGTTAGACCCATACTTGCAACAATCTCCCCCTTTGTCATTGATGGAAACATATGATGTGAAAAACCATCAAGACAAGAACTTCTCCTTACTATCATAGCTCCCCCTATCAACAACAACTATTCACATGTCTTCTCGTCCTTTACTTCTCCCCCTTTGATCATCAACCACTTGTTTTTCACATGTCTTTTCTCCCCCTTTGACATCAATGGCAAAGGGCTCATACTTGCAACTCCAATACTTTAGAATCATACCTACTGCGCCCCCTAAGTAGCAGCTTCCCATCATCAATCTGGATCACAAGATATGACTATGATATCCACCGGACTGATGCACATCAGTGCATCCTAGTTCATCACTGGAGGGGCAATAACCCCTAACTTCTCCTTGAGATACTCAAAAGAGTCCTTGGGAAGAGGTTTAGTAAAGATATCTGCAATCTGATCCTTAGAGGGCACATACTCCAGTCTGACTTCATCCTTGTTCACTTGCTCTCTCAGAAAGTGAAACTTGATAGATATATGCTTAGTCTTGGAATGCAACACCGAATTCTTAGAAATATTTATTGCACTTAAATTATCATAGAAAATTGTGATAGGCTCCTCATATTCTACTTTAATATCTCTTAGCATTTGCTTCATCCACAAAATATGAGTGCAACTACCTACTGCTGCAATGCATTTTGCTTTAGTTGTAGACAGAGATATTGCCTCTTGTCTCTTGCTTAGCCAAGAAACCAATCTTTTTCCCAAAAAGAATGCTCCACCACTGGTACTCTTCCAGTCATCCACATCTCCTACCCAATCTACATCAGTATATTCATGAAGAGAGAAATCATGATCTCTAGGATACCACAAACCATACTCAACTGTTCCTTTTAGATATCTAAAAATCCTTTTGATTGCCATGACATGAGATTCTCTGGGATTAGCCTGGAAACTCACAACAAGACCAACAACCTGCATTATATCTGGTCTAGTTTGAGTGAGATACAACAATCCTCCAATCATTGATATGTACTTTGTTTGGTCTGCCTTAGGAGAGTCATCATCTTTGCTCAACTTACATCCGGTTGCCATGGGAGTATTCATTGGCTTTGGATCTTCCATTCCAAATTTCCTCAACAATTCTTTCACATATTTGGTCTGAGAAATAAAGATTCCTTTCTTTGTCTGAGTAACTTGCAGACCCAAGAAGAAATTCATTTCACCAAGCATTGACATCTCAAACTCACTTTTCATTTGATTTGCAAAAGTTTTACACATACTGTCTTTTCCTCCAAAGATGATATCATCAACAAATACTTCAACAATCAAGATGTTTTCATGGTCAATTTTGAAATATAAGTTATTGTCAACAGTACCTTTGTTGAAACCAATCTTCAAAAGATGTTTGTCCAATCTTTCATACCAGGCTCTTGGGGCTTGCTTTAGTCCATACAATGCCTTCTTTAATTTGTAGACCATATCACCATGCAAAAATAAATGAAATCCATCGGGTTGTTCAATGTACACATCTTCTTCTAAGTCACCATTCAAGAAGGTAGATTTGACATCCATCTGATACACCTGTAATCCTTGAAGGCAACAAATGCAAGAAATAATCTGACTGCTTCAATTCTTGCCATTGGAGCAAAAGTTTCTTCAAAATCAATTCCTTCTATTTGAGAGTAGCCTTTGTAGACCAATTTGGCTTTATTTATGATTACTTCACCAACTTCATTTAGTTTGTTCTAGAAGACCCATTTGGTTCCAATCACATTCTTGTTTCTAGGTATGGGAACAAGATCACAAGTGTGATTTTTCTCAATTTGCATCAACTCTTCCTCCATTGCTTTGGTCCAGTTTTCATCATTGCAAGCTTCATTTATTGTCTTAGGTTCAATCTTTGAAATCAGACAATATTCATCTAAATTTTGAGCAATTTTCCTTCTAGTTTGCACACCTTTGCTTTTGTCACCTATGATCTGATCTTCAGAGTGGTTCAGTCTTACATACCTTGGAACTTTGAGAATTTCTTGCACTTCTGCTTCTTGATTAGGTTCATTTAGACCTATCTCTTCTTCCTAATTTACTAGATCAGTCTGAATCTAACTTTCAGAAGAGGATTGAACTCCTTGAACCAGAACACCATTCTGATCATCTTTATCATATTTATAAAACCTTGAGGGTTTCTCTATTCCCTCATCAACCTTCACATTTGTACTTTCTATCATCTTTCTTAGTCTCTTGTTATAACACCGGTATGCTTTGCTTTGACTAGAGTAACCCAAGAATATTCCTTCATCACTTCTAGCATCAAACTTGCCTAAATCTTCATCTCTTTTGATGTATCATTTGCTGCCAAAGACTCTGAAATGTCTTACAGTAGGAGTAATGCCAAACCAGAGTTCATAAGGGGTCTTACTAGTATTGCTTCTGATTTGAACTCGATTAAGAGTATAGACTGCAGTGCTGACAGCTTCTCTCCAATAGATCTGAGGAACATTTGCTTCCATCATCATGGTCCTAGATGCTTCCTGGATGGTCTGGTTCTTTCTCTCCACTACTCCATTCTGCTGTGGAGTCCTAGGAGCAGACAAGTGTCTCTTTATTCCATGTTTCTCACAGAACTCTATGAACTCACTGAATGTGAATTCTCCACCTCTATCAGACCTCAGACATTTCAACTTCAATCCATTTTCATTCTCTACCATAGCCTTGAATATTTTGAATTTCTCAAAAGCTTCTGATTTCTCTTTCAGAAAAGTTACCCACATCATCCGGGAATAATCATCTATTAGCAGCATGAAGTATCTATCACCTTGAATACTCCTGGTTCTTGCCGGACCACAAAGATCAGTGTGAACTAAGTCCAATAATCCGGTAGAAGATAGTTCCTTGCTTTTGAATGTGACTCTGCTCAGCTTACCCAATTGACATTCCTTGCACAAGCTGTTAGTAGGTTTCACCAATTTTGGAAGATCTCTTACCGCTTGAGTATTGCTTATGTTGATGATATTATCAAAATTCACATGACACATCCTTCTATGCCATAACCAACTCTAATCAACTTGAACAAATAAACAACTTTTACCAGTACCAATCAAATGGAAGATATTACCTTTAGTTTGAGCACCGGATGCAATCTTTTTTTTGGAACTTTCAAAGATTTTGCATTTTCCATCCTTGAATCAGAGATCATAGCCCTTGTCCACCAACTGTCCAACACTAAGAAGATTGTGCTTCAAACCTTCAACATACAGTACATTACCAGTTTTGTTTCTTCCATCAAAAGAAATAGTTCCTCTTCCTCTGATTCTACAAGCAGAATTATCACCAAACTTCACCACTCCTCCTTTATACCTTTCCAAATCTATGAACTTATTTTTGTCACCTGTCATGTGGTGAGAGCAACCACTGTCAATGACCCAATCATCCTTTTCTTCAACTTGGGCAGCTAGAGCTCTTTCTACAAATTTATGATTGATAGATACAGAGGATATTGGTTCTTCTTCCTTGATGGCAATAAACACCCATTCACTTACGGATTTGTTTCCTGTCTTTGATTCATCAACTGTTACTCCTTCATTATCATCTTCTTCATGAACATAGTAACAATTCTTTTGGAACCTTGATCTGTTAGGATTTGGCCTTGAAAATCTTTTCAGACATCTTGAGGCAAAATGACCAATCTTATTGCAGTTAAAACACTTAAAAGGCAATTTTCCTTCATACTTACTAGATCCTCTTAGAAGTCTCTTTGCAATGAGGGCTTCAAGTTGAGCAGTTTCTACTTCTTCTAGGTCTTTTCTTGCTTTTTCATACCATGATAGTTTCCTTGATGAGTTCTCTCCCAGATCAAATCTTTGTTTATCTTTCACAGAGGCACTGGCTTTGAATGCAGATTTAGTCTTGGGGGGATCATCTCCAAACTCGGTCATTTCAAATGCAGCCAGTTTTCCAGCCAATTGGTCTCTTGTGACAGTTGTATGGGCTCCGAATTCATCAATGGAAGCAACCTTGATTTTGTAAGATGTAGGAAGGGATCTGAGAATTTTGCCAACAATCTCATTTTCATCCAAGACTCCACCAGCATTTCTAATTCCACAAACCAGCTCATTTACTCTTGGCATAAAAGTAGTAATATTTTCATCATCTCTCATCTTCAGTTTTTCAAATTTCCCTTTTAGACTCTGTAACCTTGCACATTTAACATACTAGTCTCCTTCATGCAAAAGTTGTAGTTTATTCCAAATCTCAAAAGAAGTTGGTAGGTCAATAACATTTGAGAGCTTTGAGTCAGATAATGCACTTAGAAGAGCCTCTTTGGTCTGCAGATTGTTTTCAGCATCTGTGATTTCATTTAGGGTTGTTGGACCACCCTGTGGAGGTACATATGCTTTTGTAACCATGGACCAGTATACCATTCCCATACACTGTAAGTGACATTTCATGTGACCTTTCCAAAGAGCAAAGTTGGTTCCATCAAACTTCAGACTATCCTTCTTGTAAGATGACATCTTGGATCTCCTCAAGTGGTTAAGCTCCTTTTAGAGGAACTTGGCTCTGATACCAATTGTTAGACTTAGGGCACACAACTGAGAGGGGGGTGAATCAGTTGTGAAAAACTTTCTCCAATTTACACATTTAAATCCTCTTAGTGATTAGCAGTATATTAAACATGAGACATAATGCATTCAAATCAAAAGCAGAAACTCATCAACACATGAGACACCAAGATTTTGACATGGAAAACCCAGTTAGGAAAAACCACTGGGTGATTAACCCAAGAATGTATTCTTTGTTAGAAGAATAGAAAGAACAAATGGCACATGCCAATTAGGGCTCACTACCCGAGCACACTGCTCACAAGAGGCTCACTGCCTACAAGAGACACACTATCTACAAAGAAATAAGTATCACATACATGAACTAGAGAATAGCATCTTTACCATGCTTGAATCAGTTCCATTAAGCTCAATACTTATGCTCTGCCTTTCGCTCTCCTCTTCGCTACCACTTGCTCATATCCACAAGACACTTCAAAATGACTTCACAATCCCTTATCTATACAAGGCATCAACTTAGGAACAATCATCTAAGTCGGTAAACACCAACAAGAACATCCGTAAAATGTGTAATACATCCGGTCGGCTAGTCTCAAGAAGAACACCAATATCTAGTGGTTATTCTTCAAATGCAAACTCTAACTTCAATGCGGACCACCAACATGAACTGGACATGATCCAACGATCATCATAACGCTCCCTGAGTCACCAAGAACATCCACACTTCATCAGCCTACTGGAATTCTTCTCTCCTTCATCTAGAGCTTCAAGAACACAGTCTCTCATCACTGTCACAAAAGAATAGGCTCTTCCGGACCTTCAAACCACAAAGCAATCTAGTTGATACTTCACAGGGATGTCCTTGACACTCCTTCAAATCCGTAGAATGGGATAATGAATTTTTAGATCTCACCAGACCTATTTGTGACAATCTATCACCTCTGAACACCTGCCAGAACCGGTTCTACTTGAGCGACCATAACTTCTTCATATCTTCATGCAGACCTCTGAAAACTTGACTGGAGCATCTCAAGACTTATACCTACAAACCCTTTACACCACATCCTCTGACCCTCAACCTATTGAGGACTTTTACCTTCTTCTCATCACTATTCTTCATTGTTCCTGATTGAGACTAATTTTCTCAATATCCTCAGCACACAACTCATATAATCCTTCTCATTAATGCAACATGAGTATGTTGACATCAATGACAACACCAGTTAGACCCATACTTGCAACAGATTCTTGATAGATTTAGAATGTAGGTTAGTCATGAGACCTTCATATGATTGTCTTTTTCTATTAGATTGACACTCCTAAAATTTGTCCTATAGGATCTTATTTCTAGGTTCCTAGTGTTATTTTCTCCTAAAAGCTTTCTCAAGGACTAACACTGTAGGAAGTTCTTATGGGTATGAAATTTGGAATTCCAAAAATGGAGTCTAATTAGTTGGGATTAGGTTTTCAGACCTAAGCAACATGGTGGACTAGGCATTAGGTAGACTAATCTCAATAGCCAAGCCTTGGCTATTAAACTTTATTGGTGACATTTGTTATGTCCTAAAATGACCCCCTAGGACTTTTACCTCCTAAGTTTAGCTCCCAGATCACTTAGATTTAATCATGCATGTAAAAACTGAATCCCAGAGAAAAATCCCCTGAAACCCATGTCAAATGGGGATTAGGGGCCACTCTTAAGATTAATCAAGTCCCAAAATAGGACCTTGGACTTGGGCTCTCGTGCCCTAGTCCAGACCTATTTTGTCGGGACCCAAATTTCAAATGTCAGTAAAGTGACCGTTAAAAGGTTTCCCTTTTTCAACCTATTTGATTTAATTTACGAATGTTTAGCATGAATGCACATATAAACATGTTTAGGACTTTATTTTACACGTAGATGGATAATGTGAGCTTGTGATCTTGTGCTAAGGATATTCAAGTCTTTCATTGTGTTGCAGAGTAGTATTGTGTTGTGTTTGTACTTGTTTGTTGTAGATTTGTCTTCAACAATCCATCTCCTCATGGCATGAAAGATCTTCATCTCCCCTTGAGAGCTTCACCTCTAAGGTGACATCTACTTTGTGTTTTCAATTAATTTATTATATCATTTGCTTTTGCCTCTGTCTACCAAGGACATGCACTCTCTATCTAACAACAGTGTTGGAAGGCTTGATTGTCATTCCAAGGCTTGACTAAGGCAAGCTCCTAAACACCACAACCCCCAGCCCCTCTCTTTTGATTGCAGGTTACAGGTATCGGATCTTGCTGAGAGGAGTTCTAAGAGAACAAAGCAGGGCATAAAGATTCTAGATCTAAGGAAAATAGTAGATAACATCCATAATTGGACACAAGTGCCTACTCTTTTGTCCTCCAATTTAGCATTGTCAGAAATCTCTGAGCAGGTTATAGTCTTAAGCATATTTTGGTTCCAAGCCCTTAGAAAAAGTTCCACACTAGATAGGAGCACCTACTCTTTTGTCCCCGAATTTTTTGCTTCTTGAAATTCAAATCTTGGTATGTTTCTAATCTGTATTTAGTGCCTTACTATGTGAACATTTGTTGGGTTTCATCCGTTTGTTTACAAATTTGCATAATTAGGGTTTTAGGCCTAATTAGACTAGGGTTTTAACAAAATATCAATCTATTCTATCTTTCCAATCATCTCATAGTGACATCAGACCTGTAGCTAAGTCCTCTATCACAGTAGTGACTTAGCTTAGTCTATGTCCTTGAATGTATGTGTGAAAGAAGGGTTTGATTGAATCTAATTAACTATACACTTTACATTTTTCCTTCAACACCATTTTTCATACATAACAATAGTGTAAGAATTTGGACTAGAATTGAGCTAGAATTTTTAACTTTAGATACTTAAGTAGAGTTTATGATATTTAGATTCCAAGAATAGATTTGGTTGGGAAAGGTTCTATGATTTATAATACCATTAAGAAAGGGGCTTCAATTGTCAAAGAAGGTCTCTTTTGGATTGCCAAAAATGGTAATAGGGCTATTTTTGTAATGATGCTTGGGACCTCCACCCCCCATCCTCTCCTCCTTTCCCCTTTCACATCTCTTGAGTGATGTCTTCAATGCAATAGGGTGGTCGAAGGTTTCTAATTTTAAGAGTACTCTCATGGTGGGGGAATCTTGGATCTATCATTGGAAGGATTCTAATAGTTCACCTATAGGGGGAACTCATAAAGCTTGGGCTACCCTTTCTTCCATTCTTACATATTGACCATGTTGCTCCCTAGAGAAAGTTGTTTTCACATGGGGCCATGATTATAAAGGGGCTTAGATGATGGCTCTTGGTTATCAGTCCCTGGAGTTGAAGAATGGTGAAACTATAAATTTCCCTTGGTGGAACAAAATTGGGTACAAATTTAGTTAAGCCTAAACAAAATTTCTTTATCTATTTTCTCTATCATAACAAATGTCTCACCTAGGATAACATAAGAAAGAGAGGATTTCAAGGCCCTTCAAAATGTGCTATTTGTAGCACTAATGAAGAATGTGTTTCTCACTTTTTTTTCCAATGTCCCTTCTCCTTAGGTATTTGGGGTAGCAATGGCAATCTAACATCAACCACTCATTCATGCTACTTTTTCGTCTAAGTTTTGGGAATGCTTGGGTCAGCCTCTTGCTTCAACTTCTTTTCTCATGGTCACCTGGGATCTTGGTCCCATTTTTATCCTATGGCAAATTTGGCTTTAGTGGAACCATTGACTTTTCTAGGGACACTAGAGTCTTATTTTGCAAGTTTAACAAAAGGTCATGGATTTTATCAAAGAAACTATAGCAACTAAGAGTTCTTAGGATGAAATCTTATCTCCTTTTGACTTTTAGCTTTTGAGACACCTTGATCTTTATTATTTTTCCACTCCCTTAGTTCATTCCATAGTTCATTCCAACTCGGCCCTAAATGCCTCTAACAAGGTGAATAGGGTTGATAAGTGGTCTCCCCCTGGTAAGCTTCTTCAAAATTAGTGTTGATGGCTCTTCTCATGGAAATTTGGGTGCTTTTAGGATTGGAAGGGTGGGTCATACAGGAGATGAGACTATCCATTTATTTTTCTCATTTTCTATGGGGGTCAACACAAACAATTAGATGGAATCTTGAGCTATCCTCATGGCTCTTAAGAAAGCTTGTTAACTATGTCAAAAATAGGCCATTTATGTAATAGACTCCATGATCTTAGTTTTTCATTTGAATAGAGAAAGGACTTATGATCGCTCTAGGAAGCTATAATCTTTAGTTTATTAGATTCTTTCCTCTATGCCTAACTTTGAAGCTATCTCCTTTGTCCATATCCCTAAGGAATGGAATGTGGTTGCAAATTACCTTGCCAAATGGGCTTCTAATGGTAGTCACAATTGGAATGTTTCTAAGTATGGGTCTGTGTCTCCTAATAAATCCTCATAGCTTCTTCAATTTTTTCATAATGATCAAGACTAACCCTACTCATTTTTCCTTGTTACATGACTCGAGCTTCTTGTTTCCTTCTCTTCTCAAAATTCTCCTTCAAAGGCCATCTACTGGTATGATATATTGGTTATCATTTTCATATGAGCTTAGATCTCCTCCTTTCTAGCCAAGGGGATAAAAAGGATTCATGTTTTCAAATAGTATGATATCCATATGGTCTTTCAATGTTCTTCTTGGGAGTGGAATTGTGGAAAACCTCTTTGGGTTTTCTCTCTTCTTGCCTTATTTATGGCTCTGGCCATTTGGAAATCCCTATGTTGTAATATGTAACTTCTTAATATAATTCTCTTCCCCTCCCCCCAAAAAAACCAAAACAAGTACACTTGTTAATGTTACCATTTGTCCAACTCTTGTTAATTAGTCTAGGTCAATTTATGCATATATATGTATATAAACTTTATTGAAATTAGCTAGATTAACTCTTATAGAAAATCCCTTTTTCCATTAAAAAACTATATGAAACTTAAAATGCACTTACTTTAACACTTTTGTTAATAAACTACTATAAATTCAATTAAAAATCAATAATCCAATCACATTTTTCTCCATCATAACTACTTATTTTCTTAACTTATACCCTTTTTCATCTAATTATTTCCTTAAATACAAATGGAAGGGATCCATAACAAACATGCAACACAAAAGAACACATGTAAACTACAAAATCTATTTAGATTGGTTTATGCATATATTGTATAGCAGAAAAACTATGAAGAGTATATAAATACATCCTACAAAATAGGTTGTGAAACAATTTATTTCATTTGTATAAATACTCATGTATGTTTGAATAAATATATTCTATTGTATTCAAATATTTCTCTAATATGGTATTAGAGAAGGAAAGCAATCTTACAGCTTCTTATTAAAATTCCAAGGGACAACTCTACTAGTTTTTGAGTGCCCTAATTGATGATAACCAAGTCTATAAAAATCTAGTTTCACTTAGGTTTAATTTTTTAACTAGTTATTTATGTGTGTGTTAGAGTAGCCTTTGTAACTACATATAATTATTTGTGCTTGTGTGAAAGTTCTGCAACAAATAAAAAAGTAATTATACAACAACATAATAAAGGTATGAAAGGTTATTTGATAATGTAAATGCACCTTGTGTAAGAGACTTTTTACTTCAACAAGAGGAAAGTGTGTCAATCGAAGAGTGCAACCCAACACATATAGAGTAGTAGTTAGCCCAACACATGATTGCATAGCATTAATCAACAACTAAGTTGTAACATAAGCATGCCTAATGGGACAATAAAAATATTCGAAGTTGACAAACACAATAGTAGAGGATCAATTTGGATAGTTAAGACAAGTTTAGAAGATGTCAAAGGACCAATAGAGGTTGGGGAAAATTCTAGTCTTGACTTCACTACTAGCTCAAATATTGGTTTATTGCTTTAGTAATAAACATAGTGCAAAAAAGACTACAAAGTTGAAGATGGTGATCATTAGTGGCCATGATGACAAAGAGTGTACTCCAACTACATAGGAGATGATCAATGAGGTGGTTTGCACCCACCAAGAAATTGTGGTAAGGATCTAGTCTCACTACTAGTGTTTTTTAACTATGGAATGAGGTCCAATCCATCGAGAGGAGAAATTAAGTTGCGGCTAAGTCGTACCTTGGGATGTGTAGTGAGGACCACTCCCACTATTGTAGAGATATTTATTAATAGATGTGTATGGACTATTGTGTGTCTTAGTTCATGTTAATTTGGTACATTTTGATGAAATAATATGTTTGTCCTCATTCATCAATTGTATGTAGGAGAAGCATTGTTGTGGATAGTTGAGTATGTAGGAGAAGCATAGTTGGAGTGTGTTATTGTGGATAGTTGAGTATGTACCTATTTGCAAATGTCCTTATGAATGGTTGAGTGTGTCCCTATTTCCAAGATGTGTGATTAGTGTGTCTTGAGTCACCAGTTGGTTGGTGTTATGAATTGTAGTGTGTGTCCCATCATGCATTATGGTTATTTCTAGATGAATTATGAGTTTGTCCAAATTTATTGAATAGTTAGTTGTAAGTATGTTGAATTGTATGTTGTGTCCCAATTTGCATACAAAATCTCATTCTCTCTAAATCTTATGACCACATGTAATAATAAGATTGAATATAGTAAATGACATTCACAAGTTAAATATTTAACTTGGAGATCATTTAAAAATAGAAATCCAACTTTAAAAATAAATTCAACATGAATATGTTGGTTGTGTAAATTATTGAAACCACTTACATAAAAAATAAAATATCTATATGTACATTTCATCAAATTTATACTTACAAAAACATTATAACGAATTTTGAAAACATCAAAGTTATTTATTATATAAATTTAGCATAGCCTAATTTGTGCATAGACATATTTCATCAATTAGATTTTCCTTTGGAAAAGGTCACTCTTAATTCTCTAGTGTATTATTGATTTGATATGATTTGTTTTTATTAAGACAAGCAGCTAACTAGGGGTTGAACCCTTTACAAACAAGACCCCCAGGGCAGAGCAAAACAAGCCACAAACAGGCTAGAAACAACAAAAATAGTATAGAAATAGCAACCTAGCTGCAAACCAAAACAAGGGATCTAAACAAATCCTGATCCCAAGGGAAAAACCTAACTCCCTTAGTGCTTGATCGCGAAGCAATGACAGAATTAGGGAGTCCTTTCTTCTATCTATGAACAACAATCCAAGAAAACTTAGAGTCAAAATCCTTAGAGCAAGGTGAGAGGATGGGACCCTCAATAGACACCGCAACCAAAGAGAAATCTTGCGCTGAGTGAGAAGCCAGCAATGCAAAAGAAGAGTCAAGTATTGACAAAGTGGTAATCTGACTCATGGTAGATGGGGCTAAAAAGGGAGCCAAAGGCCCACCAGAGGGCCCTGCAGACACGGCATGATCAACTACTACAGTCTTGGCTACCATAGGCTCCACAATAGGAGTAGGCAATAAGGACTCCTAGGAAAGATCATTCTCCTGGGAAAAATCACCCTCTAGGAAAGGCTTGCACTCGTGGGAGGAACTATCTATCTGGGAAGCGCAAACAGTCAATTGATCAGATAGTGCATCCTTGCACTAAGTTGTCACACCCTTCTGACGAGAATGAGGGCAACTAGAGGCTAAGTGACCAATAGAAAACATCTCTTGCGCCTAAAAGGGAGACCCTCTAGTCCAACAGCTGTGCCCATAGTAATTTTAGCTTCATTTTCAAATTTATGTCACCTAGAGACTATTGGATACTTGTCATGTTTAATGCGGTGTTGTGCAGGTGTCCTAGATCCATATAGATCTGAGAATTTTTATTTTTGTGACTTTTAGGATGCCAACACTTAGCATAGATGTCCTCATGGTGTGTTGTTGTCCAGGGTAGTGAGATTCATTTCCACATTCCAAATTCCTTTATCTCTCATCACTTCATTTATGTGTTCCATTTTCCAATATTTTGTTTATTGTATTTAATTTTCTAGCATTGCAATCTCTTCTATTCTTTTTTCTAAGCATCTAGTTTAGTTGCATTTATCCTATTGGCATATAAAGTGGTTCTATAGACCTAGAGTAGGCCTGAAACATTAACTAAATAGAATTTGAGTTCATTGTTAGTTAACAACTCCCTTAATTGATATGTTTGATTGAGTAGTAGTTTTTCTGACACTACATTTTGGTGAACCCGACATTCTACACTTAAACACTTTCTTTCTTGTTATGGTTCATCACTACATTTTGGTAAACTTGTTGCTCTTACACCTTTAAACATATTCTTAAACACACATTTCTCATTACATAGCACTATGTGTTGTGAATCTGAAACTTTTTTAATGAGCTTCACAACCCAATCTTCAAATTCATTAGATATTGTGTGTAGGAGTTTAAGGCATCTTGCTTTGACATTTTCTGCAATTTCTATCACTCCTATTTGATCAGCACATGACTTCACACATTTTTCTTATGATACCACTAGCACTACTCTTCCTTCTATTTTTGCTCAAGTGAGTGTTCCTATGACTAGCTACCATGATGCGGGAGCAACTATTGATCATGAGGCTGCCCTAGGTTATGTCCCACCAAAAAGAATTCAGGATTTAGAATGTCATTTGGTTGATTACCAGAATTTTATGAGTCATGAGGACATACTTGATGCTACAATCCCTTTGGTTGAAACTCTCTGATGCACATTAAATAGTCATAGGAAGGGTCTTAACTTCCTACGTGACAATGAGGGGATTTGAATGGCCCAAAACTTGTGCCACTTACTCTAGTTTCTTCTGGTTCTTTTCGCTAGATGTTGCTAAAGATGGCTTGGGCTTTGAAAACCCATACATCACAAGGGCTCATACTTAATAGAGTGTCAATAGACATTGGAGACATTTATCACTAGGTTTAGATGTTTTCTATGGTCTCATATAGGTTTGACACTTGGTAGACTTGCATGTCTCCCCAATGTTTAGCTTTTGGTGAAATGCAAAGATGTAAGACAATGCATATGTAGCCCTGAGGAGAAGGGAGGAGGTGGCTTACTTAGGGTCTTTTCCATCTTTCTTTAGGTAGGCATTTACGCTACTTGCATACTCCATCTCCTTGCTCTCTATATTTCATGCAATATATTCTTGTCAATAAAGAAAAATAGAATTTGCAATTATTCCCCCCCCCCTTTGCAACTTGTGTAGTAGTGCATGCAAGTGTTTATTGATGTGCCCATTGCACATTAGGTGTAGTAATGCATTCAAAAATCCTTTCACTCAAATGACCACATATTTTAAAAAAATTATCTTGGTTAAATCTCATAAATAAGCGTTTCAAAAATAATTTTTTAAATGTATGCATCAATAATAATGTATACATGTATAAATTGGTTTGACTCTCAAAATAGACCACCACCAACCTTTTCATTTTTATAAATATGATTTATGTCACTTAGAGTAGGAGTGCCTAGTTTAATGTATAAATTGGCTTAACACTTAAAGTATACCACCACCATTATTTTCATTTCTATAAATATGGTTTATGTCATTTAGAGTAGGAGTGCCTAGTTTCCTTTCAAATCTATTTAATGTTGCCTTTTTGTGCTGGAGATCTGAAAGTGATTGACACTTCTTTGCAGAGATACAAATGGAAAAACGACGAAGGGAAAAATGGAGACCCAAAAAATGGGAAAAAAGGTGAATGGAAAATAAAAATGGTGGAAATCTGATGGACGCTCAACCCATTGTCAATGAATGAAAAAATGCGATGGAAAATATACATGGTAAGAATCCCCTAACAGTTGATTGGCCGTCAAAGAAAAATCAACGAATGAAAAATGGATGGTCAGATCCATTTCAATCGTTGGCCATGGAAATAAAATGATTCTGACTGTCAATTTCTATAGTTAGGTCATCCACTTCAAATAGGGAAATCCTTCAGCATAAATATATTCTCCCCTGAATCTAAGGACATTATTAATTAGTTTATAAATATATTAGCAATCACACTTGATGTGCAATGGGTACACTGATAGATATTACTATTTAATTATTTTTGTTTAAAGAAACTTAGGTTTTATTAGAAAAATACCCAAAACTATTTCATAGAAGGCATTAGTAAACTCTTGCTTTGCAATATTAATTGAAAATGTTTTACCATAAACTTAAAACATAACATAATAAGGGAAAAGTGAATAGCAACTACTAATTATGCCCTATATAATTCTTCCTACCTCATTCTAATAGGGAAATGAAATAAGGAAGAATGGTACAAGTAACTTCTTTACAATCTTGATTGTACCTCAATCAAAACAAATCAATATCTTCTATAATAAATGGAACTCATAATTCCACACTGCTCTATCATGAACATGTCTATTTTAATTCTATGAAAATAATTCTTTTACTTTGAAAATGGATGTATATTTATAAATGCATTTCTGTATTTTATATATATCCATGAATAAATATACAAGTAAAAGCACACCGTTTGCTCAATATTAATAATAGTTTTCAAATAAAAGTTATATCAATAACTCATTTCTCAGTTTGCACTATTTTGGTATGACCCAATTCAATGATAATAGATTCTTTCGAAGAATCATGAAACTTTTCATATCTACAAGTACAAATATATAAAATTGAATCTCAAGAAAGAATAAACAATTATGTTTATCTTCAAGAATATAACGAATCTTAGAATAACTTCAATAGAGCACCAAAAGATCAATTCAACAAAACTGTGAAGTTCACTGTTATATTCATAGTGACTCTCATATGAGTCAAACATTACCAGATAATACTAATCGATAGAATAAGATAAATATAACACCGAACAACCTATAGGTCATATTTAAATGAACTTTAATCCCTAAGTTCATAGACCCTAAAATGGTTGATAGAAATCTAAAGCCTAAGTTCAAATACTATAAATAATGGAATCAAGAGGACACAAAAAATTCCTCCTTCTCAAAGGACAAAACAATGAATTTAGTGACAAAATTGTACACAGCTATGACTCAAGGTTTACAACTATTGAGACATAATAGTTACAACAGTCGAACCACAATGCCACATTATGGTCTATGATGAAATTCAACATATTTAAAGACACAAAACTTACTCAGTCGAGACCCAAATTCCTCACAAACAATACACTTTGTTTATTCTTTAGATAGAGGTGCGAATAAACACAAACCGTATATAATATTAACCCTATGACCATGGTTTAATTCTACATAGTTGACAAACATTTTAGTCATAATGATAGGGATAAGGTTTAATACACTCCAATCTTAATAACAATAGAATCACTATGAAAATACTAACACAGTCATGCCACAATAATAAAACATTTTTTTATGAAGTAAATACCACAATTGAGCCACATAAATATCACTTTTGGCTATTAAAAAGATAGCATAGTCGTGCCATACAATAATAACACATTTCACTATAAAATAGATAACACAATTGAACCATAAGGTCCTCAATGACTGTGGTTAAAATAAAACATAGTAGGTGTACAATATGATACACATTGACTAGGAAAGAATTAAATCTCATTCGAGGCTCAATATTTCTCATTGGTTGTGAACAGTTTATCATACAGACGAGGTTCATAGTTTTCACAGTGATTCACAATTGATAACCCTTGGTTTGTCTATATATGACAGTTCATTGGTTTATATACAAAACCCTTGATATATCTAAATAGAGAAATCAAATAAACATTTAAATCTCTTCTTTAAGAAAAAGCATTCGTATCCACGTCATTGCATTGGCATATAAACCTAATCAAATATATCTATGATAAGAACATTGTGAAAACATACCAATACACAGATGGTCTTCCTTCAAATTTGCAAAGTCTTTGTCACTTTCTTGCTATTGCCTCCTCATTTTCCCCGAGTTGTTCTCCTCCCACTGTTCTACCTCTTCTCATTATGGGTTCCATTTCCATAACTAATTGAAATCTCTTGAAGTCACTAGATTCCTGCCTCAATCCCTTCCACTATGCCCTCTCCTTTCTCCACGAACTAGAGTAATGTTTGCATTAAGGGAGATGCGGGATGTTATTCCCACTTCCCACTCATAGTACTTCCTACAATAAATGCATTAAATGTCTTCCAATAGCTCACTAACTCCACTTCTTGGAGCTTAGTCAAGCTCAAAGATTTAAAAATTCAAATCTTTAAAAATAACAAAATATAAATACTATATATATATATATAATTTAAATAGCTAGACTTTTTCTAATAGAGATAAATCACTTGCAAGGTCAATTATATATTTTTTTAATAATTCATATGTGATAAAATAACAGTTGAACTATTAGTTAAAGGAAAAAATCAAAGTCTCATTGATGCAACCTAAATGAGATCAACCACACTGACTTAAAGATGAACCAAAGCAATGGATCAACTATGATGTGGATGACACTAATCCCAAACAAGAAACTGACTACATTGTCATACGATGACAATGCTATGATGCAGATTACTGACATACTACAACATCAAAAGGTATCCTAATATAAAGACAATGACACAATACTTGTATTTGTGTGAGTTCTCAAGTTATGTTGTCTTATCCATTTTACCTAATCTAATTCCCTCTCTAGTGATACTCTCTCTCCTCGCTCGGGAGGGGAAAAACTATTTTCCTGCATCCACCTCATTAGCAATCACAATAGTTAGTGCATTAACCACATTAAATGTATAACATGATATAAATATTTTAACAACAATAATCATGAAGAAATCCCTTTATCTTCATTAGAAAATATATATCCATTTTTGCATATCATAAATCAAAGTAAGTTTATCTCATCAAATTCATCTACTAAACATGACATGATAATCATAATTCAAAATGTATAATTAAAACATCTAACTAATAATTAGTTTAAAATAACATAATTAAGTTGTCAAAAAATGGGGTGTGACAGATACAAAGTGGTCGGACTTGCATGCTATCATGCTTGGGTTATCCCCCCCTTGATCCAATTACTGCACAAAGATGGAGGGTCCAGAACATTATTCAAAATCCACATTTGACTAAAATGTACATGCATCATCACTTCAATATCTTCCGTGAGGAGGTTCTTGAGAAGATTCTATGGGAAAAGGACTATTGGTATAGGTTAGCTACTTCACACATCATCTTGTTTTGCTTGATTTGTTACTTTTTTAATTCCCTTTTGTTTGATCTCTCCTATGCTAGGTATGAATGGTAGCATAGAGGTTTTTGCCAAATTCATGGCTTCCTTTAGCTCAAACATGCACTTGCCATTGAGACAATTGATTGGAGGGACCAAAATGTTGTCGAAGGTGTTGTGGATTACATAAACATCTATGTCTCTACCTAGAACTCACATGGCATTGGGGAGAGAATGTCAATGTTGCATCGCTCCTTTTTAGATGACCCTTGTTTGTTGAACACAGAGAATCTTAACGACATATGCTTCCATGAACTATGTTGAGTTAGTCAATCATGTTGAATGACATACCAAGTGCACCAAGGATCCTTACTTTCATGCTGCTACAAGTCTCCTTGGGATTTTTAACCTATTTCAACAATGGTTATTTTGGACGATGGCCATGTCAAGTAGGTCCTTGCTCGTAATGATGGTAGATTGAATAATCATAACCCCATGCTTTCCATATGGCGAGTGAATGTAGATTGCCAACTTGTTCTGTCTCACCATGTAGTCCTCAACTATATTATGAAATATGCTGCAAACCTTGAGCATCATTCAAAGACCTTCCATGATATGCTATCTTGTATCTCCACTAGTGTTGATTTCGATAAACATGTGGCAATTGTGTTTTGCTAGTTTTTGATAGAGACCGTGGTTGATCATGATATCAATCACTTATTGTTAAAATTCCCACTTGTGGTGTGTAGTAGGCCCTTGTCTCCTTGAATGTGAATAGGAAATATTTGTGTCAGGTCAACCCTTCTGATGAAGATAGTGTTGTTACTTCAACATTTATTTTTCCATACATGGCCCACACAGTAACTTTGGAATCAGTCATTGATGGAGGCTGTAAAGAACTGGAAGTTTGAATATTCATGCACAAATAATAAATGGGTGAGATGCCCTATCCCTGCAATAGTATAGGTGAAGGCTCACTTCACAAACATTCTTGCTAGGGGTTCTAAAGATTTTATTTCCTTATGTTGGACTAGGCTTCTTTTGTATAAAGAATTTCATTCCATTGCAGATGACATTGGCTCCTCCATAGGGGAGGTTTGTTATAACACTTGAGGATAAGAAATTACCTTCCATGATTCTTTTGAGTGTTGGCCAAAAGGTTATGCTCACTTCAAATTTGTGGGTGGTTGCTAGACTTGTTAATGGGGCGTTGGGAACTATTGTAAATATTGTCTACCCAAATGGTGGCAATCCTCCTGCCTTACCAAGCTTTGTTGTGGTTAGGTTTGACAGTTATACAGGGCCTCCTTGGGATTCATGTGACCCGTGCCTTGTGCCTATTGCTTTAGTGACATTTGCTCCTTGACAACACCTCCCCCTCAGAATGGCATGGGCTTTGACCATACATAAACCTAGGGGCTTACACTTGACAAGGTCACGATAGCATTGGTCCTACAGAACGTCAAGGTTTACTCTTCTCTATTGTCTCCTATGTTTGGCGTCTACAAGACATACGCATCACACCCACTTTCACCTTCCAATGGTATGCTCGCATGCAGGACGATGCCTACATTTCTCTCAAGAAAAGGGAGGAGGCACGTCTCAAGGCTCTTAAAGCCTTGGTTCCATAGTAGTTTGGTCTATTCATGTGCTTGATAGTGATCCACTTCAAATCGTGTGTTTTGTATTGTTTTTCTCAGCCCCAAAATGTCACCCTCGTGTAAATTTTCACGTAACTACTTTCCCAACAATCGTTTGTTTTTTAATTTGGGTTTGTTCTTCTATATTTATAGTTTGATTAATTATTTAATTATTTAAGGTTTATATCTATGCCCATCAATTTTTCAACTAAATTAACAAATAAAAATATATCTCAAATTAGAATATACATTGCATCTTGAAAATGGATGAGGCATGTCTTAAGGCTCTTGAAGCCTTGGTGCCATAGTAGTCTTGTTTATTTATGCTCTTCATAGTGCTCCACTCCAAATCGTGTATATTGTATTATTTTTCTCACCCCCAAAATTGCACCATGTGCATACTTTCCCTAGTAGTCATTTGTTTTAGAAATTGTAGTGTAGGGACAAAATCGCTTTTCTATTATTAATCTTCTCCTTCTAAAAAAGCAGCACTACTTAAAAATATCTATATTACACATTTTGTGCGATAATCCGTTGCTATCGGGGTATTCTTTGAACCTCTTATAGGTGCAAGTAAGGTGCAAGTGCTAGTCTATACACCTTTAATCATCATCTTCAACTTCAATACACACTTGTCTCTCTCCGAAATGTGGAATGGTGAAAGTGTTTTTGTTTTTGCCAGCCACTTTATTCCCCACAAAAACGGAAGAAAGTGGTGGAAGATGGGAGGAAACTACAGCTCATTTTCGTCTTCTGGCTTTATCTATTAAAAAGCTGCCAACTCAAGTGCAATGGTATAGCAAAAGAAAAAGATGGGAAAGTGGGAAGTGCAGCTTGATTTCCACGCAAAAACGGAAGAAAGTGGTGGAAAATGGGAGGAAAGGAAGACCAACTTCAAATGAAATTGCGCAGCACCCACCTCGGTTAACTTTTCTTCAGTGCCGTGCGAATATTTGGCAACTTCGTAGGAAATATTTGGACTATTTCTTCAATACCGTGGAATATTTGGACTGTTTCTTCGTAGGAAATATATGGAAATGGAAATGGAAATGGTGGAAAAGTAACATCCTTGACTTTATATTTGAATTTTTTTTACATTATTTGCAATGTTTATTTTTTTATTACTAGTATTTGCAATAAAGCGTACAACTATGCAGTGGACATTTATTGTAGTTTGTCAAATTTATATGTGGGTTGTGGAATTTAGAGCTAAATTTGATGGCGGTATGGCTGTAGTTAGGCATTTTTACTGTAAAATACAATCAAATTTTTTTTAAAAAATTATCATATGAAAGGAGAGATTTTGAATAGGTTGTCAAAATTTATATAGAATTATGATGATATATATATCTTAATTAGGGTAATGATTATCTAAGAAATTTTCTTTTAATCTAAAATTTAACATTGTATTTAGAGAGTTATGCTTACTAAAATTAGGAGAATTATTATACTATCTTTTTATTTATGTGAACATTTTGGATGTTTATCTTAATTAGGGTAATGATTATTTAAGAAATCAATATTCTTTTAATCTAAAATTTAACATTATATTTAGAGAGTTATGCTTACTAAAATTAGGGGAATTATTATACTATCTTTTTATTTATGTGAACATTTTGGATGCTTATCTTAATTAGGGTAATGATTATCTAAGAAATCAATATTCTTTTAATCTAAAATTTAACATTGTATTTAGAGAGTTATGCTTACTAAAATTAGGGGAATTATTATACTATCTTTTTATTTATGTGAACATTTTGGATGCTTATCTTAATTAGGGTAATGATTATCTAAGAAATCAATATTCTTTTAATCTAAAATTTAACATTGTATTTAGAGAGTTATGCTTACTAAAATTAAGCAAATTAATGACTGTCAAATTTAGGCCCTGGTAGAATTTATGTGAACATTTTGGATGCTTATCTTAAATAGGGTAAGGATTATCTAAGAAATCAATATTTTTTTAATCTAAAATTTAACATTGTATTTAGAGAGTTATGCTTACTAAAATTAGGCAAATTAATGTACAATACATGATTTATACTATGTTTTTATTGGAGTAAATTCAAAGTCAACCTTTAAGGTAAATGTATAATCATTTATTGTTTTATTGTAGCAAGTAGATTTAAATATATGTTACACCCTTATGTTTGGTTGTCCTCAAGGTCCTTTCCACAAAGACTTATGGAAGTAGATCTAATACATAAGGGTGTAACATATATTTGTCTAAATAACAGTGGATTAAATTAGTACTAAAACACAATAAGTGGATGAGCATAAGGGTGTAACATATATTTAAATCTACTTGTCACAATAAAATAATAGTTTACATAAGGGTGAAAGTCTTTGGATTTCTGCAATTGTAGCTCATGGGTTGCACCAAATGTGATAATTGTTTAATCAAATGTTAAAACCCTTCATTTGGGTTGCACCTAGTGTTGTCTTCTTTTAATCAAATGTTAAAACCTTTTTTGTGTGCATCATCCTTCCCTCTAAACTTGTTGATACAACATTAGTATGATTTTAATTTTTAGAAAATTAGGAGCACCTAAAATTGGGTACAATATGTTAATTACGTCGAGAGGCGTTCTACACTCACAACATTCAAATTCCCTTAAACAATTAAGATTTAGATTCCCATGTAAACAAAATTCATAAAATGTGTAAATAAATAAATTTGTGGAAGCCAAATGGATATAAAAATAGAAAAACTTGAGCAGTTATGGAGTGCAATCTTTATCACATTAAACAAAAAATAAATAAATTTGTGGAAGTCAAATGGATAGAAAATAGAAAAACTTCCATAGTTATGAAGTGAAATCTTTATTATATTTGAAGAATATGAAAAGTCTCACAGCATAGTCTCTTTAAATTAACTCATGTGAGGATATCAAATATTTTAATTGCAAGTGATTTATAAATGCCAACAAATTGGAAGATATCTCCGTACTGTAGATATATTTTTTAAATATAAATATATTAGTATTAATTCCTCTCAATTGAATAGATTATTGTTTTGAGAAATCACATAGAATTTTCTATAATTATGGGTGTAAAGAGGTTTAAATAACAATCAAAATAAGTAAAGATATACAAAATATGATATTGTAGTGATAAATTATGTAAGAGAAAATGAAAAAGAAAAAAAGATATAGCCACAAAATGAGTAATGTATCATAAATTTGCCTCTAACTATATTTAGAAAAAGAAAAATACACATAGTTGAAAGGTGCTAGCAAATCATTATAGAGAAGATGACCAATCTGAATGAAGGCTTTCAATTGTAACATTCCAGACAAGCATTAAGACAAGAAACTAGTTTGTGTGCACTATAAACACTAATCTCAAAATTAAGGAGAAAATTCTCTATTTTAAATTTTATGATGTACAATCTTCTTTGCTTTCACTCTCTATACATTTAGGAGCACCTAGAATTGGGTACAATATGTTAATATTAAATCCTCTCAATTGAATAGATTATTGTGTTGATAAGAGTGATTGGTATTTATGGGTTAGAATTCTAAAAGTTGTTAAGATGTATAATGATGTTTGTAAGGTGTTTTTGTTTGGAGTCAAACTAGCTCTTCATCCATCTCAAGTTATATTATTATTATGTAACAACTCTTACCATACCTCAATGGCTTTTGGGGAGTAAATGTTGGTGATTAGCTTTATTGTTGGAAAGAAAATATCTTCTAGAGTGGGTGAGCAATTGATGTCTTTGGGGAGACTCAGTGGTCGTCCCTTTTGGAGGATTGGGTGTATGAGTTTAAGGCGGACAAAAAATATCTGGAGGGCTGTTGGAGGAGGACGTAAGAGGTTAAGATTAGGGAGTCAACGCCACAGAAAAAAAAAAAAGAAAAAAAAAAGAGAAAGGGCTATGGCGGCCAAGCTGAGGGCATGGGTATTGCGAAATTGAGCCTCTAATGCCCTTAACACCCCCCAGTTTGCATTGGCAGGAGACGAGGAAGGCATCAAGTCTATGGCTTGCTATTTGTACCTTTCTAGAATAGAGAGTTCACCTTTCTTGGTGCTTGCTTCATGTCTTCAAGTGAGGCTTCTATGAAGACTATGCCCAGTGTGAACCTGAGAAACCTCTATTCCTGAGTGTTGTCTCCTCTCTGAGTAAGGAACATGTGAATGAGTTGCAGAAGCATGGCGATCTCAAATTTGTGCATAAGCACCACGTCCTCTAAGTGAAGCTTGATAAGACAACGGTGAATGCATGTAACACTATTGTGAGGTAACCTATAGATCAGAAGCTACCAAAGATGGTATGCCCAGTGATAAAACCCTCAAGGTAGGGGATGGAAATGCCCATGAATAGAAACAACACTGCCTGCTTAGCTGTTGTGAGGGACGACCACTTCTCAGATCCATATCATTACATCTGCAAGTAATTTCTAAAGCCCTTTCTCAATAGATTCATTTTGTGCGTCTCTTGCAATCATTACATTCAATGCGATGACATTACCTTGAGGCATTCTGTTAAACAGTTTCATGCCTGGTCCTTGCTTCCCCAGTTTGCATACACATCGAGCAGAGCATTTCCAACTAAAATATCTGATAAAGTTCCCCCTCTATTATGCTTTGTTGGATGTCCTTATCCTGTCCCATCGCTCCCACTTTGGCACGAGCAGTGAGGATGCTGGCTAAGGTTTTGGGATCTGGCTTTACAACTGCTAGTTGCATTGCTTAAAGGTTTGTAATGCCTTTTTCAATAGATCCATTTTGTGCTTATCCTATAGTCACTACAGTCCCTGAAATCACATTGCATTGGGCCATTTTGTCAAACAGTTCTCGTGCTTTGTCTTTGTTTTCCATAGCTTGCATACTTGTCTACTAGGGCATTTGCAACTGCAACATCTGGTGAAATTCATTGTCACTTACACTTTGATGTATGTCCATACCCTAGTTCAAAAATCCCATTCTGGTGCAGCAACGAGGATACTGACAAAGGATAGGAGTTTGGCTTTATGCCTACCTATTGCATTTGCTTAAAAGTTTCTAATGCCCTTTCAACAAATCCATTTGTGTGTGTCCTACAATTATTGCATTCCATGAGATGACATTTTTTTGAGACATTCTGTCAAACAGTTCATGTGTCTTGTCTATGCTTCCACATATTTAAATACCAGACTTTTACATTGCCTCTTTCCCTAAATTGATTTCAATGCCAAATAGTTAAATTGCCTCTTTCCTTGAATTTAATTTTAATGTGTAGAACTACTTTTCCTAATTCTTTAGATAAGAGGGTTTTCAAAGGAAGAACATGTGGTTTCTGATTTATGATTTTAGGCAAAACATGGGTTTGATTTTATAGAGAATTTATGAGGGCAGCCATACAAAAAGACTGGGACGCATTGATAGAGAGTGAAGAGATCTAAGTCCCATGAAACCTTTATGTTATTCGATGATTTTTCTAAAATGATTTTTATTACAAGTCTTCTCAAGATAACTGAGCGGTGTGTTGTTTTGGCCATTAGTGTCATTTTCTGCTAAATGACCAGCCTAGGGAAAACTGTCGACTTTGAGTTAATGATTGTTATAGTACTAAAATACCTTAGAACATTGAATTGTGTTTGTTCATTGAAATTTGGTCACTTAATGTCTAACTAAGAACACATGTCACACAAGTAACTACTATAGGAGGGAAAATTAAGATTTCCCTTTTGCAAGCCATTTTAATATTTTATTTTGTTATTAGCTGATAGGCTTTTATATGTGAGCATTATAGTGCTCGGAATTGTCTCACGCTGGCAATTTTTGTAAACTCTATGGTTGTTCCTATCAGCATACTCCTTGAACCTCCTATGGGTGCTAGTGCTAGTTTTAAATATGGTTTTAAAAAATTCAAATTGTGAGAATACTATTTGTCGTGCCTCTTATTATATTACCCATACATTCCTTTGTGAGGAGTGATCAAATAGGGGTCACTAGAGTTATTACACAACTGATCTAACTATCAAAGGTCTATTTTTTTAATAATTCACACTATCCTTGAAAGCTTTGGTTTTGTAGATCACAATTTTCAATTTTGTATTTAATATTTAAAACATTTGGTGTTTCTGCTGAGTTAGATGTGGTGTCCTTGGGACACATCCCCTGCCATCTATAGCTATTCTGAATACTTTGGGGATGCTTATGGGACACTTACTGCGTCACCAATTTTTATTAAATTATTTTATTTGGGCCTTGTATGCCTTGTTTTGTTAAATGAGACGAGCTTAGGTCTAGGATATTGAGTCCTCGTACATGGCCTTGAGTGCTTGTAAAGGCTAAGGATGCACATGTGAAGACCTATCTGTCTGTAGGGCATCGAGTTATCCACTTGTGGGGTGTTGATTCAAGCATGTTTGAGTCTCCTCATCAGTATGAGTAGTGTACTTGTTTCCATGTGGTGCCATACCTTCAAGCATGTATGATGACTTCCTATCTGATCTGCACTCTAGTGTCTAGTGCCTTAGCAGTTGTGAGTAGTACCCAACCTATGACTTGGATGAGTACCGCTATGTTGTGACTTTAGCTATATGCATTGTTTTCCATGTCTGCTCCGTGATTGATGTGAGTGTTGGCCATCATGTATACCCTGGTTGTTATTTCCAATTTGGCCTTGTGACTATCTCCGAGCATGGTGGGGTGGTCTCTTTTGAGTCCACATGGTTGGGAGGCATTGCCACCACTATTGGGGACCAGCGACCAGGTTATCGAAGCACCAGTTTGGAGATGTTCTCTTTCTTTCTGTTACTTTATCAGTCATGTACCCATTTAGTTATTGTATCATTCATGGCTATATCATTGCCCTTGTTTATTCCTTTATGTAATTTTGTACTCTCTTGCGAGAGATGATGTAAATTATAGTAATGAGAAGATATGTGATGTTACCTCTTATTTGACTTACAGATTTCGGTGTGGGTATCGGATCCACTTGTACTATAGTGGTTATGGATTCATGTTTATAGTTGGAAATGGGATTAGGAATATTTGAATTGGTGTTTAAAATGAATGTAGTTTATTAATGTTTCTCTAGAGAGTGATTTAGTCCTCTTCTGTGGGTTGTGCATTTGGCCATGAATGCTGTCAATATACCGAATCGGCAACCATATATGTGTATGTTATCACTTGTTATTCAAAAAAATTATCTTGTCCTCTTTTGGCCCTTACCCTTCAGAGTTTGTGGGGTGGGATGTTACATATTACATTGGATTGAGTGGGTGTCTCAATTCTTAAATTTTTATAGGCACTTAGTTAATAGGATTTAGGTTTTTTGGACTTGCTTTTATTGGTGTATATTGTGTAAGTTTAGTTTAATTCTTTTGAATTCTACTCTTATCTTTGATAATGAGGATAATACAAATTAATTTTTTCTTGGAACAATATTGAAATATTTGGGATCTCAAAAATGTAGAAAATTAAAGTACTTTCTATATTTAAAGTCATCCTAAATGTATAGAGAGTGAGTGAAAGTAAAGAAGATTGTACATCATAAATTTTGATTTATATAGAATTTTCTCGTTAATTTTGAGATTAATGATTATAGTGCACACAAAATGGTTTCTAGTGTCAATGCTTTTGTGGTATGTTGAAATAGAAAACCTTCATTCACAGTAGTCATTTTCTCTATAATGATGGCTAGCACCTTTCAAGTGTGGATATCTTACTTTTTCAGACTACAGTTGGAAACGGTCAAATCTATGATACGTTACTCATTTTGTGGCATCTATATCTGTTTTCTTTTTTCTCTTACATAATTTCTTACTCCAATATCACACTTTATATTTCTTTACTTATTTTGATTGTTTAATTAAACCTCTTTGCACTCAAACTTAGAAAATTCTATGCGATTTCTCATTTTCTCTGTTTCGCTATCCTGTCATAGGAAGAATTGATGACAAGCTCAGCTGAAAGCTCATACAATTCTGACTCCATTATTCATATATATCACCATCAATCTACAGAAAAAAATGGGCTTCAAAATTAATCAGTTCTGGATTGGAAAAATAATAAATAATCTAACTTACATTGCAAGTTTCACTTTACTTTACTTTAGGCGCTAATTCTTCACACATTCACACAAGCGTGAGCAGCAAGTTTCCTTCAATGGTTCTGATCATCATTCTAATGGTTGTCCTCTTCCTGCAGAAAGATCCATACCGTTGATCCTGTTTTGACGTAATTAGGGCGCCCGTGAAGTGTTTGACGTCCGATGAAAAAATGCGAAGGAACATTACTATTAGAACTATAGTTTTAATTTCTCCCGTATGATTGCATGAGCATCGCATGAGGAGAATGCATAATAAACTCTAGTTTTAAATTGTTTTGCATGAATAATTTGATTCAATCAGATCACATATTTTCAGCATGGTTTTAGCAGTTTAAAGTTTAGTTATCTAAAACTTGCATGTTAAAGGAATCCTCTATTAATAGAGGCTTTTTGTAACCGTAATGGAAGAAAGCAGAAATATCATTAAAGATTTCAAGTTTGTTGTAGCAACTGTGCTGTGGGCATTCTTTTCTATTTGACTTTTTTTATTTTTTATTTTTTATTTCTGTCTCTGCTTATCAAATTGGTATCAGAGCAGAGAAAAAAATCAGGGGCATTAGATTGTTAGAGCAGATTGAAGGAGGATTTAGTTGCTGAAGACAAGGAGGAGTTAGTAGAAATTTAAAAAAGTTGCTGTTCATTTTGAAAAGTTTAGCTTGAGACATGATAATAAACAACAATATTTCACAGCCCCAGATTCCCATTTTCAATGGTAAGAATTATGATTTTTGGGCAATTAAAATGAGAACATTGTTTTGCTCACGAGATGTTTGGGATTTGGTAGAAAATGGCTTTGTAGAACTATAGGATGAAGCTGCCCATCAGGCATTAACTCGAGCACAAAAGGAAAAGCTTAAAGAAAACAAGAAAAAGGATGCAAAAGCTCTATTCCTAATCCAATAGGCAATGGATGAATCCATTTTTTCTAGAGTTGCAGCAGCAACGAGATCCAAGTTGGCATGGAAAATTTTGGAGAGTACCTATAAAGGTAATACAAAGGTGAAAGTAGATAAATTGCAATCTCTTAGGAGAAATTTTGAAAATTTGCAAATGAATGATTCGGAGTCTATAGACCAATTTATGGGTCAAGTATTGAATATTGTGAACCAAATTAGATCTAATGGAGAAACAATAACAGATCAGAAGATCATAGAAAAAATTCTCAGGAGTTTACCCAGCAAATTTGATGCAATAGTTGTAGCTATTGAGGAAACCAAGGATTTGGAACAGTTATCAGTAGATGAATTAATGGGATCTTTGTTAACACATGAATCCAAAATGAATAGGAATAACAATACTTCTTTTGAGAATGCTTTCAAGTCTCAGGTATCATTTGGTAGATGAAGAGGAAGAGGAAGGTCAAACTTCAGAGAAAGAGGCAGAGGTAGAGGCAGAGATGGAAGGAACAATCCAGATCAAGGTGAAAACAATAATCAAAACTACAACAATAGAGGACGTGGCAACAATCACTTCTAGCAAAATTCATAGAGGTTTGATAAATCTAACATTCAGTGTTATTATTGCAAAAAATATGGACATTATGCAAATGAATGCAGAAAGAAACAAGGAGATGTGGACAAGCAGAATGCTAATTACACAAATGAATCTAATTCTAATTCTGAAAGCTTATTCCTCACTTGTCATGTTGCTCAAGAAAATGCTAGAGATATTTGGTTTTTAGATAGTGGATGCAGTAACCATATGACAAGGAATAAAGAATTGTTTGCTAGTCTTGATGATTCCGTAAAATCTGAAGTGAAATTAGGAAATGAAAATAAAGTGGATGTAATGGGTAAAGGAGTAATAAATGTTTTGGCAAAAAATGGTGAAAGAAGATTTATTCCTGATGTTTATTTTGTACCTAGACTAAAGCATAATCTTATGAGTGTTGGACAGTTAGTATAGAAAGGTCACAGAGTATCTTTTATGGATAATGTTTGCACAATACTAGACAAATTTCCAAATGACAGGTTGATAGAAAAAGTGGAGATGACCAAGAATCAGATGTTCCCTCTTTGAATTCAGTGCATCCAAGGAGAAGAGGAAGCCCATTTCAAAACCATGCATTTAGACCAATCATGGCTATGGCATTTAAGGTATGGACATTTACATTTTGGAGGTTTGAGTTTGTTACAAAAGAAAAATATGGTGAAGGGATTACCACCAATAGAGCAGCCAGGAAGTTCATGTGAGAGTTGCATTTTGGCAAAATAGCATAGAGAGAGCTTTCCAGTAGGAGCTTCATATAGAGCAAGGGTATTATTGGAGCTAGTTCATAGTGATTTATGTGGACCAATGCAAACTCCATCATTTGGAGGTAGTTCTTATTTTCTAACCTTCATTGATGATTTTAGTAGAAAGACTTGGATATATTTTCTCAAGGAAAAGTCTGAAGCCTTTAGAAAATTTAAAGAATTCAAGGCTATGGTTGAAAAGTAGAGTGGCCTTTACATCAAGGTACTTAGATCAGATAGAGGAGGTGAATATATGTCTAATGAATTTCACGATTTTTGTAGATATCATGGAATTAAAAGGCAATTGACTACAAGGTACACACCACAGCAGAATGGTGTAGCAGAAAGGAAGAATAGAACAATCATGGAGATGGCTAGAAGCATGTTGAAGGCCAAACATTTGTCAAATGAATATTGGGTAGAAGCAGTAGCATGTGGAGTATATATTCTGAATAGAAGCCCAACAAAGAGTGTCAAGGATCGCATTCCACAAGAAGCTTGGAGTGGTAAGAAGCATACTGTACATCATTCCAGAATTTTTGGTTGTATTGGATATTCTCTTATAACATCTGAATTGAGAAGAAAACTTGATGATAGAGGTGAGAAATGCATTTTTATTCACTATAGTGAAGAATCAAAAGCTTATAAGTTGTATAACCCCATTTCAAAGAAAGTGATTATTAGCAGAGAAGTGGAATTTAAGAAGAAGCATGGGATGGAAGCATTGATAGAACCATCACAATTGGAGCACCAATTCCCAAAAATGAAGAAGAATCTGAAGAACAAAATTTGCAAGGTGATCAATTCTCTCCACAAGCAAGAACAAGCACTCCAATAAGAACACCAAGGAACTTAGCACAAGGTGAATCATCTAGTCATGCATGTCATCCTACTCCCAATTCACAAGTAAGTGATGAATCAGATCCAACTCTTGCCACTTTAAGATCAAAATTTAAAGGTAAGAAAATGAGAAACTTGAATGAGATTTATGATCAAGAAGAAGAGAATTTAGATTTGTGTTCAAATTTTGCCTTTTTCTCTCATGATCCTATGTATTATGAAAAAGCAGTTAATGAGGAACATTGGATAAAAGCAATGGATGAAGAGATGAATGCTCTTGAGAGAAATTAAACATGGGATCTAATTAACCTACCTAAAGGTAAGGATTGCATAGGAGTCAAATGGGTTTATAAGACCAAATTTAATGCAGAAGGTAAAATTGAAAAGCACAAGGCAAGGTTAGTAGAAAAAGGTTTTGCACAACAACATTGAATTGATTATAATGAAACATTTGCTCCAGTTGCTAGACTTGATACTATTAGAATGATTTTAGCAATAGCTGCATAAAATAATTGGAAAGTATATCAAATGGATGTCAAATCAACTTTCTTGAATGGTTTCCTAGATGAAGAAGTGTATGTGAAACAACCACCAGGTTATGAAGTGCATGGACATGAAGAAAAAGTCTACAGATTGAAGAAGGCCCTCTATGTTCTCAAGCAAGCACCAAGAGCATGGTATAGCAAGATTGATTCATACATGACAAACAATGGATTCGACAGAAGCAATAGTGAGCCCACATTGTACACAAAAATCAACAAAGAAGGTCAGATTTTGATTGTGTGTTTGTATGTTGATGATTTGTTTTTCATTGGAAATTTGTCTATAGACACATTTAAATCAGCAATGAAGAAAGAATTTGAGATGGCAGATTTGGGATTAATGAAGTATTTTTTGGGCATTGAAGTTGTACAATTAGAGAAGGGAATTTTTATTTGTTAAACTAAATATGCAAAGGATGTGTTAAGGAGGTTTAAGATGTTGAATTGTAATTCAGCACCTACACCAGTTGCTACAGGGACTAAAATTAGCAAAGAAGACAAAGGGCCTAATGTTGATTCTACAACATTCAAAAGACTAATTGGTAGTTTGATGTATCTTACAGCTACAAGACCAGATATCATGTATGGGGTCAGCTTAATCTCTAGATTCATGGAGTCACCAAAAGACTCACATTGGCAAGCTGGAAAAAAGATATTGAGATATGTGGCTGGAACAACAAAATATGAAATTTTATATTCCACAACTAATGATTTTGGTTTGATTGGTTATACTGATAGTGATTTTGCAGGTAGCATCGATGACAGGAAGAGTACTTCTGGACATGCCTTTCATTTTGGAACAGGTGTGGTCTCATGGGCATCCAAAAAGCAACCCATAGTGACACTAGCAGCCACATCAGCAGCATGTCAAGCAATTTGGATGAGAAGAGTATTGACAGATTTATTGCAAGCATAGAAGGAGTCAACACCAATCTTTTGTGAGAACAAATCAATAATTGCATTGTCAAAAAATCATGTTTTTCACAAGAGGAGCAAGCACATTGATACGAGATTTCATTTCATCAGAGAGTTAGTGAACAATGGGGAAATCCATTTGGAGTTTTGCAGATCTGAAGACCAGTTGGCAGATATATTCACAAAGGCATTAACAAAAGAGAATTTTAAGTATCTAAGACAGAATTTGGGCATTGTAAATGTTGAAGTAGTTAGTGGTAGAAATTAAGGGGGAGTGTTAGAACTGCAGTTCTAATTTCTCCCGTATGATTGCATGAGCATTGCATGAGGAGAATGCATAATAAACTCTAGTTTTAAATTGTTTTGCATGAATAATTTGATTCAATCAGATCGCATATTTTCAGCATGGTTTTAGCAGTTTAAAGTTCAGCTATCTAAAACTTGCATGTTAAAGGAATCCTCTATTAATAGAGGCCTTTTGTAACCGTAAAGGAAGAAAGCAGAAATATCATTAAAGATTTCAAGTTTGCTGTAGCAATTGTGCCGGGCGTTCTTTTCTATTTGACTGTTTTTTATTTTTTATTTTTTATTTCTGTCTCTGCTTATCAATTACATGTACTAAGAGCATATATATATATATATATATACACGCTCGTTCTCTGCGGTTTTAATTAAAGCTATTTTAAAAAGTTTTTGAAATATAGATTTCTTATGAACAAGAAGATCAATTATACAGAATCTGCATCTGCAACACTTGTTGAAACGCACCCAAACATGTCCGAGGTTAACAACAAAAATGTGATGTCTTCTTCCTCTTCTTCTTCAGGTAAAATGCCCTCAATTTCAACTATTACTTTTCTTGTTTTATTCATTGTTTTATTCAGCTGATTTTCTCAACAAACTGAGAAAAGAGACAATGGACAAGATATCTGCAGCTAACAACATAATTTTGAATTAAAAACCAGTCATAGCTCATAGGACATTTGAGAATTTCTGCCGTGTGTTTATTTGGTAAATAACTGTGAGTGTTTAGGGAATACAAATCAACACGTTACAAAATAAACACCCCAGTCATAACAGTCATAATAGCAGTTTTTATTAAAGGAAAACAGAGTTCCAAACATTACACAGACAAATGCAATCCCTTTATTCTTTTGTTCTCCCTTTTTATGTGTACATTCTTTTCTCTTAAGATACAGTCCTATCCAAAAATCCCTCTAACTACTACCCACTGCAATATTAATAACAACCTATTCCTGAAACCTAATAGCATGGCATTGTGGTAAGATTGTAAGACAGTGGTCCCATCGAAGAGAAAACATTGCCCCGTGAAACAGCTAAATCTATGAGTTAGTTGTCTTTTTTCTTTTAACAAAAAAATAACCTTCACATGCTTCTATATGGCATAAAATCTCCCAAAATTATCTGACCCGGAGTTGCAATGTCTGGTACCAACTCTGCAACAACCACAAACGTTCCTCCCAGAAATAACCAGCTCCATTTTTTATTGCAGAGATTCTTTTTATTCTTGTAGGGCATCTGAAAACTTGTCAAGGGGTCACCTGCACATAAAAACAGGAGTGAAAACTCCCTCAACGGAACATGTCCTAAATCCCAATTTCTCAATTGATTTTCCACTTTTGTTTTGGACTATCCTGCATATGCCTAAAACTTAGGAACTTGTGGGTTTGCCCATGTCCCACAATTGATGCTCTGCATAAGTTGTGATGGTTGATGAATCGTCATGGCAATGTTTCTGCATTGTCACTAGTCTAGACCATGGGTCGTTGGACAATACATCTAGCTGAGCTAAAATAGAGTGTAATATCTTTTCTGGGAGTCAGTTGCGTGTTAAATATTGAGTCAATTTTCATGACCCATCTTTCATGAGTAATGGTTCATGAAGATAGGTCAAGAAGAATGACTTAGTCTGCTCATGCTGTGTGCTTGTATCAAGTCAATCTACATTATGTCTATCATCCATCTTTCATGAGTAGTAGGTTAATTAAGATGGGCCACAAAGATTGACTGGATACACCTGATTCGAAGAAGAACAATATTAAATGAAAATGTCCTCTGGGAACACCAGATGCATTAAAACTGTAAAAACTGGTGTGTTATCTTTTTTTTTTTTTGGTCTCTTTTTCCTTCCTAACACTGCCCTTGTTGTAAATTTTAAATAGCTTTAGAGTCAGAGAAACGGAAGCAACAAATATTGAAGGGTCCTTGGGGCAAGCTTCTGTCACAGGATTCTCAGGTAGATTACTGCCACTTCATTGCCTTGAAGACAATATTGCCACTTCATTGCCTTGAAGACAAGTTACTACTTATTTCCATCTAGGAAATAATTTGTATTCTGTAATGTGATTCTGAAATGATGACGAATGATTTCAGAATCCAGATCTGGACCTATGTGACCCAAATTTCATGATTGGCCGAAGCAAAAGTTGTAGTTTGTGCATTGACGAACCCTCAATAAGTGGAGTTCTGTGTACAAGGGTAATTTCTATTATAATCTGTTCAGGAAGTATATTGGTTCTACTTCTAATTGTAGTTGCTGATGAATTTTATGCTGAACAGCCTGCGTGTTTGCGGGTGCAGCACAAGGGTGCTGAAGTGCATGTTCGAGGGAATGATGGTTCTGTTGAGCTCAATGGAAAGAGTCTTAAAAAGAACGATGTTGTCAGTATTGAAGAAGGAGATGAATTTGTTATCAGCTCTCCGGGTCTTCACACTTATGTATCCTCTGTGTGCTACTTATTTACAGATGATCATATAATGTTCTAAATGTTTCACATGTTTTCATAGATTGTTAAATTTAGTCTATGAGCATTTTTAAACCCTAACTGTAAAATACAGATCTTTAAACTGCTCACAGATGAAGATATTGCAGCCTCTCCATTACCTACTTCACTTAGCCAGGCAGAAAATCAAATGGTTACAGGTAAGGCAGCAGCAAAACAAGTGGGTGAAGGTAAGACAGAAGAAAATCAGGTGGTTGGAGGGAAGGATGAATTATCTGAAAGTGAAGAAGGAAGAGATCATGGTGAAGAAAGTGAAAAAGGAAGTGATACATCCCAGTCGCAAACTCTAGATGGGTCTGTCTCAGATGCTGAAGAACAGGTTAAATACCAAACTATGAAGGAAGATTTAAAAAATGGAATGGTTGATGGTAAAAAGACTCTTGTGTCATTTGACGATTTTCCTTATTACCTCAGGTATGAAGTTGCATCTTTTGTATAGACTTATTTTGCATTCCTTTTTGACTGATGTGCTTTACATTTTTAATTTGCATTAGTTATGGTTTTTATCTGGTCTCAAAATATGTACCAGATATATAAAATGCAATAATAGTTCATTATGATTTAATTTTATCCTTGATGCCTTTGCAACAATATGTTCCTGGGAATGTTTTTACAAAAATGGGCCTCTATCCTATGCATTGTGAGTGTTCTAGAATGTTTTCCTTTTGACAAATGCTCCCCGCTATGTTGATATATGCTATTACATGATTAATATATGTTAGCTTGGAATTAATGGCATTATGTAGTAGTAACTGTGTTGATCAAATGTTAATATCTCAGATAGATTTCCATTATTATTATAGATGAAATGCTTTATAAAGTCTTATCCTTTTCTTTCAAACTTGCATATATTGGCTTTGATCTATTAGAGGTTCTGTGTCATGTCCCTATATTAGTAATTTATAATTGAATCCATTATGTATTATTTATTCAAATTAAATATATGAATAATATTATAAATGGAATATATTTAATATATTTAAATAATATTTATTTAAAACAATTAACAAAATACATTACTATTATATTTATAAATAACACATAAATAATATAATATAAATCATATATCATTTATTATGATATAAATGATATAATATAAATAATATAAAATAAATGATATAATGATATAATATAAATACAAATAATATAAATAAACATCTTTTAACCTATCCTCTTATGATAGGGAGTTACGTATGGTTAGAACTAGTTTTACTACAAAAGGGAATTAATATATAGTAATAAAAATTATAAGAGGTAAGTATGTCTTTTACCACCAAGCATAATAAGAGACGTGCCTCTTGGAACATATCTCTTGAAAGTGAAATAAATAAAGGTTGTGAGATAGAAGGAAAAGATCATCGAAAAGATATCATAAATTAATATATAGAAATATGTAGCATCAACAACAAATGGGAGGAGTGATTCAAGTAAAAATAAATAAGTAAATAAATAAATATATAGTAGATAAAGGATGTGTTGTCCCATTCAGCACAATTAAACATTATTAAAAATTATATTCATGATAACACTATAATAATATATTAAAACACTAATTATAATATATTAAAACATATTATATTAGATATAAATATATATTTTATAATATAATAATATATTATGTTTAAAATAATAATTATTATAATATATAATAATTAAAATATTATATTATATTATATATTATATTATATTTAGGATTAGAGTTAGGGGTTAAAATTAGGGTTAGGATTAGTGTTTAGGTTAGAATTAGGGTTAGGTTTAGGGTTACGGTTAGGGTTAGAATTATGGTTAGCATTAGTGTTAGGATTAAGGTTAGGGTTAGGGTTAGAATTATAATTAGGGTTAGATTTAGAATTAGGGTTTGGGTTAGGGTTAGAACCAAGGTTATATTAGAATTACCTAGGTTAGATTTAGAAAAAGGGTACCTATTTTTAAAAAATATTTTAATATCAATGTTGAACCCTAACCCTAATTCTAACAGCAACCTTAACCCTCATACTAACCCTAACTCTAATTCTAACAATAACCCTAACCCTAGTACTAACCCTAACCTTTATTATAACAATAACCATAACCCTAATTATAACCATAATTGTATCTCTAATTCTAAACCTAACACTAACCCTAACACTAATCCTAATTCTAACCCTAAATCTCATTGTAACCCTAACCTTAACCCTAATTTTCATTGTAACCCTAAATCTCACCCTAACCTAACCCTTATTATAACCCTAAACCTAGTTTTGATCGTAATTCTCATTGTAATTGTCACCCTTTTTCAAACTATAACCCTAATTCTAAATGTAATTCTTACTCTAATTCTAACTGTAATTTCAACCCTAACCCTAATCATAACCATAACCATAACCCGAACAATAACCTTATATTTAATCATAACCCTAATCCTATCTCTAATTATAGACCTAACCCTAATCATAGTTTTATACCTATTCTTAATCCTTATTCTAACCCTAAACATAACTCTAATTTTAACCCTAACTATAACCCTAACCATGACTATAATTCAAACCCTAACCTTAATACTAAACTTAACCCTAATTGAATATAACCTTAACTTTAATTTGGACCCTAACCCTAACTCTAACTCTATTTCTTACCCTAATTCTAATAAAAACCCACCTTAATTCTAACCCTAATTCTAATAGGAAGCCTAATCCTAACTCTAACCCTAACCCTTTAACTCTAACCCTAACCCTAATCATAACCCTAATTCTACCCTAACTATAACCCTACTTTTAAATCTAACAATAATGCTCATTCTAACCCTTAACTTAATCCTAATTCTAACTATGATTTTAACCATAACCCTAACCTGAATTCTAACCCTAACTCTAACCCTAACCCTTATTGTAACTCAAATGCTTACCCTAAACCCTAAACCTAATCCTAATTTTAAAGCTAACCCTAACCATAACCCTTATTCTAACCCTAAACATAGCTCTAATTTTAACCCTAACCCTAACCCTAACTCTAACCCTAAGCTTGATTATAATTCAACACCTAACCCTAACCTTAATACTAATCTTAAACCTAATTGAACTCTAACCCTAACTCTAATAGTAACAAACCTTAATTCTAACCCTAATTCTAATAAGAACCCTAACCCTATCCCTAACCCTAACCCTAATTCTAATCATAACCTTGATTCTACCCTAACTATAATCTTAATTTTAAATCCAACTCTAACCCTAAATCTAACCCTAACCCTAACCCTCACCCTAACCTTTATTCAAACCCTAAGCATAGCTCTAATTTTAACCCTAAGGTTGATCCTAATTGCAACCTTATCCCTAAGCTTAATACTGAACTTAACCCTAATGGTAACCCTAACCTTAAGTTTAATTCTAACATTAACCCTAATTATAGTTGTAACCCTAATTCTAACCCTAACCTTAACCCCAACCCTAAACCCTAAACCTAATCCTAATTTTAAAGTTAACCCTAACCATAACCCTTATTCTAACACTAAACATAGCTCTAATTTTAACCCTAACCCTAATCCTAACTCTAACCCTAAGCTTGACTATAATTCAAAACCTAACCCTAACCTTAATACTAACCTTAACCCTAATTGAACTTTAACCCTAACTCTAATTTGAACCCTAATCCTAATTATAACTCTGATTATTACCTTAATTGTAATAGTAAGCCACCTTAATTCTAACCCTAATTCGAATAGGAACAATAACCCTAATTCTAATCATAACGTTGATCTACCCTACTCTAACCCTAATTCTAACCCTTAATCCTAATTCTAACTATGATTTTAACCATAACTCTAACCTAAATTCTAACCCTACCTCTAGCCCTAACCCTTACTGTAACTCTAATGCTTACCCTAAACCCTAAACCTAATCCTAATTTTAAAGCTAACCATAACCATAACCTTATTCTAACCCTAAACATAGCTTTAATTTTAACCCTAACCCTAACTCTAACCCTAAGCTTGACTATAATTCAAAACCTAACCCTGACCTTAATACTATCCTTAACCCTAATTGAACTCTAACCCTAACTCCAATAGTAACCAACCTTAATTCTAACCCTAATTCTAATAAGAACCCTAACGCTAACCCTAACCTAATTATAATCACAACAATTCTACCCTAACTATAACCCTAATTTTAAATCTAACTCTAACCCTAATCCTAACCTTTATTCAGACCCTAAGCATAGTTGTAATTTTAACCCTAAGGTTGATCCTAATTGCAACCTTATCCCTAAGCTTAATACTAAACTTAGCCCTTATTGTAACCCTAACCCTAAGTTTAATTCTAATATTAACCCTAATTATACTTGTAACCCTAATTCTAACCCTAACCCTAATCCTAATTTTAAATCTAACCCTAACCATAACCCTTATTCTAACTCTAAACATAGCTCTAATTTTAACCCTAACCCTAATCCTAACTCTAACCCTAAGCTTGACTATAATTCAAAACCTAACCCTAACCTTAATACTAACCTTAACCCTAATTGAAATCTAACCCTAACTCTAATTTGAACCCTAATCCTAATTGTAACTCTGATTCTTACCTTAATTGTAATAGTAAGCCACCTTAATTCTAACCCTAATTCTAATAGGAACCCTAACCCTAATTTTAAATCTAACAATAACTCTAATTCTAATCATAACCTTGATTCTACCTTAACTAAAACCCTAATTTTAAATCTAACAATAATCCTAATTCTAACCCTAATCCTAATTCTAACTACAATTTTAACCATAGCCCTAACCTAAAATCTAAACCTAACTCTAGCCCTAACCCTAACTGTAACTCTAATGCTTACCCTAATTTAATAACCATAATTCTAACTTTGACCCTAACCCTAATTATAACCTTAACCTTATTCTAACATTAATCCTAATTCTAATCCTAACCCTAACCCTAATTCTAATTGTAATTCTAACCCCTATCCTAACCCTAATTCTAACTACAATTCTAACCCTAACTCTAATTTTGACCCTAACCCTAACCCTAACCCTAATTCTAGCATTAACCCTAATTATATTTGTAACCCTAACCCTAACCATAACTATAATTGTAACCCTAACTCTAATTCTAACCCTAACCCTAGAGCTTATTCTAACCCTAAACATAGCTCTAATTTTAACCCTAACACTAACTCTAACCCTACCCATTACTATAATTCAACCCCTAACCCTAATTGTAACCCTAACCCTGTCTCTAATTCTAACATTAACCCTAATTACGGTTAAAAATTAAAAATAGGCATAAATTAATTAACCTAGTTAATTCAAATAACCAAAAAATAAATTCAAAAGATTAGGTTAATTAATTAGAATTAACTCAATTAACATAGAATTAATTGGGTTAATTAATTAATTCTAATTAATTGCAATTAATTAGAATTAACTCAATTAATTCAAATAACCAAAAAATAAATTAAAAAAGATTAAAAATTTAAGAAATAAATATTAAAAGAAAAAGAAATAAATGACCAAATTAAATATAAAATAAATGAAAATATTAAAAATACACTTTTCACTCTTACACATTACTAAATATTATATTTAAAACTTTCTAGTATATTGAAATAAATCAAAAATACTTTTTCATTTTCTCCTAAATTGATTTTGCCTAAAAAAGTTTTCCTAAAATTAAAATAATTAATTGAAAAACCAATAGGTACCAATTAAATAAAACAACAAAACCAAAAAACTAAAAAACAAATTAAAAAGATAATATATAAATCACAAGGGTAGATTAATACATTAGAATATTTGATTCATAAATTCATTTAATAATTATTATTTTATGATTTTAATATACCCTAATATCATTTGCATATGCATGTTTATTGTTTTTTGGATTTTTAATAACCATGTTTATTGTTTTTCTATTTTTTTCATATGCATGTTTATTGTTTTTCTATTTTGTGCAGGTACAGAAAATTACCTTAATATCATTATTTTGTGTAGGTACAGAAAATTACCTTAATATCATTCTCATGTGCATGTTTATTGTTTTTCTAGTTTTGTACAATTACCCTAATATTATTCTCATATGCAATGTTTATTGTTTTTCTGGATTTTTCATAAGTATGTTTATTGTTTTTCTTTTTTTTTTCATATGCATGTTTATTGTTTTTTGGTTTTGTGCAGGTAAAGAAAAAGAGAATAAACACAGTTATGGATTCAGAAAAATGCATTTCACAGGGACAATTATATACATAATAATTATATATTTGCATGTGTATATATATATATATATCCTCAGATAGTAGTAAAGATTTTTATATGTTTGAATGTTACTACATGTTACATGCATTAAAATTTATAATAAGTAGATATAATAAAATTTCATAAATTTCTTTTTATTTAATTTCATTTCTTATTTAGAATTTAGTTATGATCATAATTTATTAACTAAACTTCTAACAAATGTTAATTAAATTTTATTAACTAAGTCAATAAAATTATATTAATATTATTAAATTTTATTTACTAAGTCAATTAGGTAAACTTCTAACAACACTTGTATTAAATGAATATTATATAAACTTAAGATAGACTAATTATAGATCAATTAATGATGTCACTCTACAATATTTATTTGTGAAAAATAAAAATTGTTATTCATATCTAATATTTTTTCCACACCTTAATTAATAACTTAATAACATTTAATTGGAATATATCTATTTCCATAAAAATATTTCAAGATTATATAATAATTACTACAAACTAACTTAGATTGATAACCTTTGCCATAAAATTCCTATAACCTAAGAATTAAAACATAACAAATATTCGAATAACCTAAATAAATATTTAACAAATATTCAAATAACCTAAATAAATATTAAATATAAAATGAATGAAAATATTAAAAATACACTTTTCACTCTTACACATTACTAAAAAATTATATTTAGAACTTTCTAATATATTGAAATAAATAAAAAATACTTTTTTATTTTCTCCTAAATTGATTTTCCCTAAAAAGTTTTCCTAAAATTAAAATAATTAATTCAAAAACCAATTAATTTAAGCCACCTATTAAATTAAAAAATAAAACCAAAAAACTAAAAAATAAATTAAAAAGATAAATATCTATAAAAAAACAAATTAAAAAGATAATGATATTAATAAAAATATTCTATTCTTAGTGATCATTATTTTTATTTAAATTATGATAATTAAAAATAGAATATTTAAATTTCAATATAAATAAATAAAAACAAACAAATTCTAGTTAATTCAAACCTTCCTAGTTTAACTGAGACTTATAAATGAAACATACTATAACAATTTTTCCTAGTTACTATACCTCTTTACCCTAATATCATTCTCATATGCATGTTTATTGTTTTTTGAATTTTTCATAACCATGTTTATTATTTTTCTAGTTTTTTTTATTGTTTTTCTATTTTATGCAGGGACAAAAAAATTACCCTAATATCATCTCATATGCATGTTTATTATTTTTCTAGTTTTGTGTAGGTACAGAAAATTCTCATATGCAATGTTTATTAAAATTCTCATATGCAATGTTTATATTATTTTTTTGGATTTTTCATAAGCATGTTTATTGTTTTTCTGGTTTTGTGCTCTAGTTTTTTTTATTGTTTTTCTATTTTATGCAGGTACAAAAAATTATCCTAATATCATCTCATATGCATGTTTATTATTTTTCTAGTTTTGTGCAGGTATAGAAAATTCTCATATGCAATGTTTATTAAAATTCTCATATGCAATGTTTATATTATTTTTCTGGATTTTTCATAAGCATGTTTATTTTTTTTCTAGTTTTGTGCAGGTAGAAAAAAAAAGAATAAGCACAGTTATGCATAATAAATATATATGTACAAAGTTGTGTGTATATATATTTAATATTAGTTGGCAGATCCTACAGTGAATAGCTTTATTGCAATGCAAATAAATGAATGAAAGGCCAGATGTGTGGATTTGCAAAATACACCATGATAATTAAAACCACGAAGATTGTGGGGACTATTTTTAGGAGTTTTCTTTATTTGGCGTTGGCAATTTTTATTTATTTTAAATTTATATTTAATTTTTCATTTGGAATTTATTTTTATTTTTTTGAGTTATATATTTACGACCAAAAATGAGTGCTCTCATCTCCACCCCCGCTACAACTGTAGTTTGACTCTCGGCAAAATAATGATGTTATAATAACAATAATAAATAATATTATAATATATATATATAGATATATATTTATAATAGTAATATTATAATGATAATGAATAATATAGTTATGTTAATAATAAAATAACAATAGAATTCAAGTGCTGGCAAGCAATCAAATATATATATAATACTATTAATAACATATATAATAATATAATATAGAGATATTATTAGTATTATAACAAATACTATAATATATAAATATTAAAGAATAGGCATGAGGCTAACTCAAGAAGAGTCACAATAGACAAAAATGGACATTATAATAATAAAGGCAAATTGTATGTTTTGGAAATGTGTGTGGAAACTGTATGTATTGCATTTTATGAATTCAACTAGGAGAGGGAATGCATAGACCTTAGTAGATTGCCTATAAACCCCATCTAGGTTCCGTCCCCATAGGCCCGAGATCAGGAATGGGCATTATGCCCTGCAGGCCTGAGTCAAGGGTTTGGATCATGGAGGGATGGGGGTCCCACATTGGATTATGCCCCATAGGCCCAAGACGAGGGAATGGGCAATATGATATGCCCCATAGGCCTGAGTCAAGGGATTGGGCAATAGGACTGTGGTAGGCTTTAGGCTACTAAGGGCTTAGTGTTTACCTCCCCTGGCATAATGACCATTTTTCTTTTACCTATGTGTTTCAAATTGCAAGTGTGTTTATGTTGGACTGATGAATACTAGATGTTAAAACTAACATGTAGCAATATGGACTTGAATATACATGATGCCACAGGCACTAATTCAAAAGAACGTGTGATCTATTCAACCTAAGGTCACCCCATTAAAAGAGAAGAAACCCTAAACCTAATTCACAAGCCAATTCTAGGGCAAGTCAGGTAAGAGACATTACAGTGGTATCAAAGCAGTCATCCTGCCATCCTATGATTAATACTTAAATAAATAAATAAATAAATAAAAGTATTATATACTTTAATATTAAATTTATTATTACCATTTTTTATGTATACTTTAACATTAAATTACTTATACTTTTGCCTAATCCTTTAATCCTGGTTGTGATTGCTTGAGGACAAGCAATTTTGAGTGGGGAGAGTTGTCATGTCCCTATATTAGTAATTTATAATTAAATCCATTATGTATTATTTATTCAAATTAAATATATGAATAATATTATAAATGGAATATATTTAATATATTTAAATAATATTTATTTAAAACAATTAACAAAATACATTACTATTATATTTATAAATAACATATAAATAATATAATATAAATCATATATCATTTATTATGATATAAATGATATACTATAAATAATATAAAATAAATGATATAATGATATAATATAAATACAAATAATATAAATAAACATCTTTTAACCTATCCTCTTATGATAGGGAGTTACGTATGGTTAGAACTAGTTTTACTACAAAAGGGAATTAATATATAGTAATAAAAATTATAAGAGGTAAGTATCTCTTTTACCACCAAGCATAATAAGAGATGTGCCTCTTGGAATAGAAGGAAAAGATCATCGAAAAGATATCATAAAATAATATACAGAAATATGTAGTATCAACAACAAATGGGAGGAGTGATTCAAGTAAAAATAAATAAGTAAATAAATAAATATATAGTAGATAAAGGATGTGTTGTCCCATTCAGCACAATTAAACATTATTAAAAATTATATTCATGATAACACTATAATAATAATGATATTATAATAACAATAATAAATAATATTATAATAATATATATATATATATATATTATATAATAATTAAATGATATATATATATATAATAGTAATATTATAATGATAATGAATAATATAGTTATGTTAATAATAAAATAACAATAGAATTCAAGTGCTGGCAAGCAATCAAATATATATATATAATACTATTAATAACATATATAATGATATAATATAGAGATATTATTAATATTATAACAAATACTATAATATATAAATATTAAAGAATAGGCATGAGGCTAACTCAAGAAGAGTCACAATAGACAAAAATGGACATTATAATAATAAAGGCAAATTGTATGTTTTGGAAATGTGTGTGGAAACTGTATGTATTGCATTTTATGAATTCAACCAGGAGAGGGAATGCATAGACCTTAGTAGATTACCTATAAACCCCATCTAGGTTCTGTCCCCATAGGCCCGAGATCAGGAATGGGTGTTATGCCCCGCAGGCCTGAGTCAAGGGTTTGGATCATGGAGGGATGGGGGTCCCACATTGGATTATGCCCCATAGGCCCGAGACGAGGGAATGGGCAATATGATATGCCCCATAGGCCTGAGTCAAGGGATTGGGCAATAGGAATGTGGTAGGCCTTAGGCTACTAAGGGCTTATGTGTTTACCTCCCGCGACATAATGAAAATTTTTCTTTTACCTATGTGTTTCAAATTGCAAGTGTGTTTATGTTGGACTATTGAATAGTAGATGTTAAAACTAACATGTAGCAATATGGACTTGAATATACATGATGCCATAGGCACTAATTCAAAAGAACGTGTGATCTATTCAACCCAAGGTTACCCCATTAAAAGAGAAGAAACCCTAAACCTAATTCACAAGCCAATTTCAGGGCAAGTCGAGTAAGGGACATTACATTCTGATACCAATTCTTTGTCATCTTATTCATATAAATTCAAACAGTACATGTGGCTTGAGACTAATTCTGTCATTTCAGTCTTTCTTTGCTAGTTTCATTGGAAGATTGATTAAAGTTTCATCTTTTGTCTACAGTAAGAAGACAAAAAGTCGTCTGATTGAATCAACATTCATACATTTGAAACAGAATGAATTTACAAAATATACAAAGGAACTTCCTAACCTGGGCCCCAGAATATTGATGTCTGGTCCTCAAGGTCTGTTATCCCTTCTTCTGTACAAGCCTGAATGGTTACATGGAACATGATTGTGATTAACAATGTTTTCAATCTGATTCAATTTATGTTTTATCATTTCCATAGGGTCTGAGATATATCAAGAAATGTTGGTGAAGGCATTGGCAAATCATTTTGAGCAAAATTCCTTATTTTTGATAGCAGTTCAATGCTGACGGTAAGCATTAGTTTATCAAACTCTGCAACAATTTATCGTCTCAATCTCATCATAGTGTCCAAGCTTTCATTTCAAATTGATATATAAGCATAAAGGGTTAATTGTGTCATTTCATTTTGTCGTGGACCAAAATTCATCCAGATGTGCTATTTTCTATTTGTAACGTATGAAAAGTCATAGTGTTGGTTTGGTCACGATTCTCTTTTTCAAGGGGAATATGTTTCATCTTGACAACTCTGCAGTTGGATTCTCGAATGCAGTATTCATTTTTTTGTATTTCCACTCTTGGATGTGTTTGCACTTTGTAGTGATGCTCTTTAGATTTACATGATAGAGCTCATCAATGAAGGATGGAGAAAAAATGGACAAGCTAGTCCTCAGTGTACTTTTCCAGGTAGTCTGAACTTATGTTTATATTCAGTGAAATTCAATTCTGCAATTATCCTCTTTAAATTTTCGTAATTGATCTATAACTCTTTTCTAGGTTTTGACTAGTGTGAGTAAGAATAGTCCTCTTATACTTTTCATGAAAGATGTTGAAAGGTCATTCATAGACAACGCATGCATCTACACCGCCTTGCAAAGAGAACTTGAAAAATTGGCCGAAAGAATTATTGTAATTGGCTCATACACAAAGATTGACAATAGCAAGGAAATGGTAATATAGTTGTTGCATATAATTAACCTATTTAGAAATGCTTGTTTGATTTTGCTTTTATTTTGATGTCCATTGAGTTGTGGTTTCTATGCGAAAGATGACCTGCCTGGTTTGGGTTTACTAGTAAGTTTATTTGGATCAGTTAGGCATACATTTGTTTTGAGCCTTTGATTATAATAGCCATTAAAAATATATTTATTATGTTATTGGTGAATGAATTATCTATTAGTATTAATTTGCCAAAGTAAAAATATATTACATAAAGATGAGAAAAATCCCATTTAGTGCACAACAAAATGCATGTTAATGCAAAGGAAGCATGCCTTCATTGAATGGAGCATCTTTCTGGTCAATATGACACTAACACCGAGGGTTGTAAATGTATTTGTTCATACAATTAATCCCTCATGATCACTATGATGATTTTAATCCATTCGAGAAAATCCTAGAAGATTGCCATGAATTCCTTGTGAAAAGCAAAACAAAATAACCAATATTTCCAACCCATTGTCCACACCATAGTTTCAAGAGTCATCAGGACTTGCACAAACTTGACGAGGTGGGTGAAGCGAACTAAGGTCCAAAGACTCGGGACCTGCATACCCAGCGAGTTTGGTCAGACTCATTGTATGCTAGTCTTGTTGAACTCGGTGAGTCTCATCTGTAAAACTTGGCCATAACTGGCAGAGGAAAAACTAGAAAAAAAATAAAAATAAATCAAAATGATTAAATCTAAAACACATAAAATGATCTTTAAAATTTCAAAATGATATTCATTTCTTTTGTTAGCATAAGAATGGAGAAAGAAAAAAGAATTGAAGATAAAAATACAATCCTTCGGAACAAAATCCATCAAACATATTGGCAGCAAACATGGTTAGGGCCTAATTATTGCTCTATTGCTTTGATACTCATATTTTTTGAAGGGTTTGGAGGGCTCTTAGATCCTTGTTAAAAGTGGTAAAATTGTGAAAAATGGCATGCGCCATGAAGGTCTGTGGGGTCTCAAAACCTTTAATTTGCACTACCCCTTGACCCCATGAGAGGTGCTACCCCACCCCTCGACCTAGCTGGGGTAACTTCACCTAGACCCTCACAAGGGGCACTACCCCTCAACCCCATTGGGGGTTGCCACCTCGAGACCCCAGGATAGTTTTAATTCTTTTGACTTTTTCCCAATTAAATTCCAAATAAACGAATTATATTTATACTTTTGGTTTGCCAAGTCAATCTCTATCCTAAGTAATGCTCCTATGGCTGTAGAAACTTTTGCAGATTTCTCTAAGATACAAGTGAAGGACCAAACATAGAGCTAGTGATGTTGGGTCAAGTGATACAAGCTCCTCTCTACCGTAACTTTCATGACTCCATGTTGTGATTTTTGTTTTTGATGCCATGGATATCATAATCCATGAGTGTTGTATGCCTAAAACATTTGAGAATATTTATATATTTAAAATTGTTGTTTATCTTGAGCTAGGTTATTCTATGTGGGAACAAGCTCTTTAGAGGTGCTTACGATATTTGGGTTGTAAGCTTCGAAGGGTTGAGGGTTGTAGTTTCTTCTTTGACCCTAAGGATTAGCCTAAAAAGGTTGCCTATATTGCTGATTGGGCTGAAAATGGGCATTCTACTGATTGGGCTGATACTGATTTTGGTAAGGCAATCATTTCTCCATATTTACCAGCTTATTTGCAATTATCCTTAATGTATTTTCAAGCTCTGGGGTATTTTGAGTTTGAGTTGGAACAACAGTTCCTTAGGCTACTTGATATCCTATTGCTAGAACAGGTGGGACAGTAGCTAGAGGAGGTACTACCATTGGCATAGATGGCTAGATTTCAGGGAAAATGGGTAAAGGAGGCCTAGGAGCTATCTTCCCTGCCTAAATAAGGTAGTTTTCTTCTCTAACAATAATTTCAAAAGAATCTGGAAGGGTGGTCCCTCCCATAGACTGAATCATTACAAAAATTTCATTGTTCGAAGCCTTAAGATAAAACAAAAAAGCATGCCTTGGCAAGGGTTTTACCGTTGTGGGAACCCTATCCCAAGTTCTCTAAAATCGGTAATTGAAATCAACCATGTGTTCGTGGGGTACCCTTTTGATGGTGCTCAGTTGCTCCAACAATGAGAGATGGTCAGATTTATCTTCGAAGTGCTTGTGTAATCCATCTCCTAGTAGATCGCACAATGTTATTGAATTTTCAGCAAGTCCTCTTAACCACTGTAAGGCTTTTCCTTTTAACGAAGTAGCTGAATGTCTGATTACCACATTTTCTTGAGTGACATTATGCATGGAACAAAGGGTTGCCACATCTTGAATGTGTTCAGCAGTAGTAGTATGATCCTCTGAAGTGAAATAAGGTAGTCCTTTAAGGGCTGCCATTGGAATATCATCTCTTTGGGCAAGTTGTAGTGGGCTGCCTCCATTGAAAGAAGTAAATGCAAGCTGCCTAGCTATTATAGGTATCTGGACTATTAGCATTGGACTTCTACTTCTTCTGATTGGACTCACAGAACTGAATCGTGAAGGTGTAGACTTTGATCTCCTTGATGACTCAGTTGTTCTACTTGCTGATCTACCTGTCTTTTTAGTTGTAGATAGCTATAAATAATCAAAGGGGTCTAGATTAGACCTAGTTTTCATAGGTTGAAAGTACTAATCTGCATACCAAACCAGAGGAAATGAGTCACCAGGTATATTGAAAGCCTCTGAAGGCTGGTAAAACTACTGCATATACCAGAACAGCAGCTATGAGGGTACAAATCTCTCTAAAATTGCTTCTAGAGTCCCACCAGGCGTGCCAAAAAACTATTGTCAATCAAGTATGCACCATTGCTAAGTTCACAAAAACTTAGCTACCTATTGAAACATGGAATCATTCTTGGATGTGGGTCTCCTATAATGAGAATGAATCTCCAGAGTGAGCTGGTTCTCCTTATGATTTCCTAAACTATTGACTTGACTGAGAAAAGGGAGAGAGAATAACTGAAATGCAAAACTAACTCTAAGATTTAATCTAAATGAATATCTTCACTCACAAACAACCCTTTTACACTTAAACTTTCACAACCCCACCTCTGAGACTTGATCCTAAAGTGATTTGTAAAGAGGTTCAAGTTGAACACAGATTACAACCAGAACCAAAGACAAACCTTACATCAAGAGACACAACAAAGGACATAAAACTATCACAATAAAATATCAGGTCAAACTACAAAGAGAAGATGAATTAAGGGGATAGGAAAATCTATTGTATTAAATTGGAAGGAGTACAATGCAATATGAAATAACTGAGCCAACTACCTATAAACAACTCTGCCTGTGAACAAGAGAGAAGAAACTGGTGCTAACTGACTAAAAAATTTTAGTTCTCCTCAATATATCTCTCTCTCTAAGATCTCAAAAAAAAGCTCTCTAAAAATAGATTAAAAAAATCCATTTTTGAGCTAAGGGAAAAAAACTAGTAAAAAGCTCCTCAAAATGCCTCCAAACTAAAAAACCATGCTACCAAACTGATCTTCTAGGTGGTCCCTATTAGTTTTAGGACAAAGAATTGAGGGGGGGGGGGTGAATCAGTTGTCTTCAAAAACTCTATTCTTTAATCACTTAAATTCAACAACATAACAAAGATTCAATCATGGAAGCATAATACAATAACTCAAGAGCAGAAACAAATTCAAAGCATATAACACCAAGATTTATAATGTGGAAAACCTGGTTAAGGGAAAAAACACAGGGTGACTAACCCAAGATTGTATTCTCTGTTAAAAGAATAAGAAGAATAAAGGGCTCACTACCTAAGCACACTACTCACAAGAGGCCCACTGCCTACAGGAGACACACTGTCTATAGACGAATATAAATATTACATACTTGAATTGGAGATTAGCATCTTCACTATGCTTGAGATAGTTCCATTTAAGCTCAATACCTCTACTCTGCTTTTCACTCCTCTTCTCTACCACTTTCTCATGACAACGGCAAATACTTTTAAATGACTTCACAAATCTTATTTATACATGACATCAACTTTGGAATGATCATCAAAGTCGGCACAACACATACTTTATTTTATTACAGAGCATTTACAAAAATACAACTAGACTTGTTACAAAAAATTCATGTGCGTCACTACACTGTCAGCCACACATATCTGGGATTTCAATCTATCTCAAGGAACACACCATGCTTCGCAAAACATCTTCAAGATCATCCACAACATATGCAAATCATCTGATCAGTCAAGATTAGTAAGAACACCATCACGAAAGGTAAATCTTCAATTACAAGCTCAATCTTCAATTGGGACCACCAACACGAACTAGACACAATCTAGAGACCCCCATAAGCTTGCCTGAATCATCAAGAACATCCACACCACTTCTGCTTACTAAAATCATTCACATCTTCATCTGGAACTTCAAGAACACAATTGATCATCACTGTCACATTAGAAGGATTGCTTGCGGACATCCAAACCATGAACCAATTGAGTTGTCAATTCATATTAGCTTCCCAAATATGCCACCAGATCTACAGAACAAGATATTGCATTTCCGGATCTCACTGGACCTATTTGTGCCACTCTATCACCTCTGAATAGCTGCCATAACCAGTTTTATTCATATGTCCATAACTTCTCCAAATTTTCATGTGGATCTCTGAAATCTTGGCTGGAGCATCTTCAGACACATATATGCAAACCCTTTGATGTGCATACTTTGATCTTCAACTGATTGGGATTTTTTCTACATAGAACTTCACTATCTTCACTGTCGTTCTCTATTTCTAATAGGGCTAATTTTCTCAATATCCTCAGCACACAGCTCATCCAATCCTTGACCTCAATGTAACAGGAGTATGTTGACATCAATGACAACACCGGTTAGGCCCATACTTGCAACAATCTCCCCCTTTATCATTGATGGAAACATATGATGTGAAAAACTGTTTTAACCATCAAGACAAGAACTTCTCCTCACTGACTGACATAGCTCCCCCTATCAACAACAATCATTCATATGTTTCTTCTTCCTTTATTGCTCTCCCTTTGATAACAACTACTTTTGTTTTTCACATGTCTTTTCTCCCCCTTTTACATCAATGGCAAAGGGCACATACTTGCAACTACTTCTCATACTTTAGAATCATGCTAACTGCTCCCCCTGAGTAGTAACTTCCTAACACCAATCCGGATCACAAAGATATGACTGTGGGATTCACCAGATTGATGCATATCAGTGAACCTTAATTCACAATTGGAGGGGTAATAACCCCTAGCTTCTCCCTGAGATACTCAAAAGAGTCCTTAGGTAGAGGTTCAGTAAAAATGTCTGCAATCTGATCCTTTGAGGGTAAAAACTCCAATCTAACTTCATTCTTATTCACCTACTCTATTAGAAAGTGGAACTTGATGGATATATGTTGTCTTAGAATGCAACACCGGATTTTTTGATATATTTATTGCACTTGAGTTGTGACAGAAGATTGTGATAGGTAAGATTGTGATAGGTTCCTCATATTCTACTCTGATATCTCTTAGCATTTGCTTCATCCATAATACTTGAGTGCAACTGCTTGCTGCTGCAATATATTCTACTTCTACAGTGGACAAAGATATTGCCTCTTATTTCTTGCTCAACCAAGAAACCAATCTTTTCCCTAAAAAGAATGCACCACCACTGGTACTCATCCGATCATCCACATCTCCTGCCCCAATCAGCATCTGTATATGCATGAAGAGAGAAATCATGATCCTTAGGATACCATAAACCATACTCAACTGTTCCCTTCAGATATCTGAGAATTCTCTTGATTTCCATGGCATGAGACTCTCTAGGATCAGCTTGGAATCTGGCAACAAGACCAACAACATTCATAATATCAAGTCTAGTTTGAGTGAGATAGAATAGTCCTCCAATCATTGACCTGTACTTTTTCTAATCAGTCGTAGGAGATTCATTATCTTTACTCAGCTTACATCTAGTTGCCATGGGAGTATTCATTGGATTTGAATCTTCCATCCTAAATTTCTTCAACAATTATTTCACATATTTGGTCTGAGATATGAAGATTCCTTTCTTTGATTTAGTGATTTGTAGACCCAAGAAGAAATTCATTTCCCCGAACATAGACATCTCAAATTCACTTTTCATTTGATTTGCAAAGGTCTTGCACATACTATCTTTCCCTCAAAAAATGATTTCATCAACAAATACTTCAACAATCAAGATACTTTCATGGTCAATCTTAAAATATAGATTACTGTCAGCAGTGCCTTTGTTGAAACCAATCTTCAGAAGATGTTTGTCCAATCTTTCATACCAGGCTCTAGGAGCTTGTTTGAGTCCATACAATGCTTTCTTCAACTCGTAGATATCACCTTGATCAGACAATTGGAATCCGTCCGGTTGCTTAATGTGTACCTCTTCTTCCAAATCTCGATTCAGGAAGGAAGACTTGACATCCATCTAATATACTTTGAAATCCTTGAAGGAAGCAAAGGCAAGAAATAATCTGACTACTTCAATTCTTGCCATCGGAGAAAAAATTTCTTCAAAGTCAACTCCTTCTACTTGAGAATAACCCTTATAGACCAATCTGGCTTTGTTTCTTATTACTTCACCATCTTCATTCAGTTTATTTCAGAAGACCCATTTAGTCCCAATCACATTTTTGTCCTTAGGTCTAGGAACAAGATCCTAAGTGTGATTCTTTTCAATCTGCATCAATTCCTCCTTCATTGCGTTAACCCAACTTTCATCATTACATGCTTCACTTACTATTTTTGGTTCAATCTTTGAAATCAGACAATACTTCACTGAATCTTGAGCAATTTTTCTTCTTGTTTGAACACCTTTGCTTCTATCTCCTATGATCTAGTCTTCAGAATGATTTAGTCTTATATACCTGGGAGTTTTGAGAATTTCTTGCACTTCTATTTCTTGGACAGGTTCATTCAAACTTGTCTCTTCTTCATGTATTTCAGGATTCTCTGGATCAGTCTAAATTTGAACTGTAGTTGGGGTTTATTCTTCTTGGACCGAAACATCATTTTGATCATCTGCTTCATACTCATAAAACCTTGAGGGATTTTCATGCCTTCATCTACCTTCACATTTATACTTTCTACAATCTTTCTCAATCTCTTGTTATAACACTGGTATGCTTTGCTTTGAGTGGAATATCTCAAGAATATTCCTTCATCACTTCTAGCATCAAAGTTCCCAAGGTTTTCATCTCTTTTGATATAGCACTTACTACCAAAGACTTTGAAATATTTTACAGCAGTGATGATGCCAAACCAAAGTTCATAAGGAGTCTTACCAGTATTACCTCTGATTTGTACTCGAATAACAATATAGACAGTAGTGCTTACAACTTCTCTCCAGTGGATTTGAGGGACATTTGTTTCTATCATCATGGTTCTAGATGTTTCCTGGATGGTGCGGTTCTTTCTCTCCACTACTCCATTCTGCTGTGGAGTCCTTGGAGAAGATAACTGTCTCTTTATCCCATGTTCCTCACAGAATGATATGAACTCACTAGATGTGAATTCCCCACCTCTATCAAACCTGATGCATTTTATGTTTATATCAGTTTCATTTTCTACCATAGCCTTGAATATTTTAAATTTTTCAAGTGCTTCAGATTTCTCTTTCAAGAAGGTTACCCACATCATCCGAGAATGGTCATTAATCAACAACATGAAATACCTATCTCCATGCAGACTCCTGATTCTTGCCGAACTACAGAGATCAGTGTGTATTAAGTCTAACAATCTGGTTGAGGATTGTTCCTTACTTTTGAATGTGACTATGTTCTGCCTACCCAACTAACATTCTTTACACAAATTGTTAGTAGGTTTCACTAGTGTTGGAAGATCTCTTATAGCCTGAGTATTGCTTATCTTGATGATATTATCAAAATTTACATGACACATTCTCCTATGCCACAACCAAATCTGATCAATTTGGACAAATAAATAACTTTTGCCAGTACCAATCAAGTGGAAGATGTTACCTTTTGTTTGTGTAACGGATGCAATCTCAGTTCCAGAGCTTTCAAAGTTCTTGTATTTTCCATTTTTGAATCAGAGATCATAGCCTTTGTCCACCAACTATCCAACACTAAGAAGATTATGCTTCAGACCTTCAACATATAGAACATCACTAGTTTTGTTCTTTCCATCAAAAGAAATGGTTCCTCTGCCTTTAATTATGCCAGCAGAGTTATCTCCAAACTTTACAACTCCGCCTTCATATCTTTCCAAGCTTAAGAACTTGCTTTTGTCACCAGTCATATGGTGAGATAATCCACTATCAATAACCCATTCATCCTTTTCTTCAACCTGAGTAGCCAAAGCACTTTCTATCATCTTATGATTGGCCAGTTCAATAGGCAATGAATCTTCTTCCTTGATGGCAATAAACGCCCAGTCATTTCTAGATTTGTTTCCTATCTCAGATTCATCATCTGTTACTCCATCATCATCTTCTTGAACATAGTAACACTTCTTTTGGAATCTTGAACTATTAGGGTTTGGCCTTAAAAATCTTTCTAGACATCTTGAGGCAAAATGATGAATCTTGTTGTAGTTGAAACATTTGAAAGGCAATTTTCCTTCATATTTATCAGATCCTCATGGCAGTCTTTTTGCAATAAGGGCTTCAAGTTGTGTAGCTTCCGACTCATCTACTTCCAGATCTTTTCTTGCTTTATCATACCATGTTGATTTCTTTGAGGAACTTTCTCCAGGATCATATCTTTGTTTACCTTTTATAGAGGCACTAGCTTTGAAAGCAGATTTAGTCTTGGGAAGTGCATCACCAAACTCAGCCAACTCAAATGCAGATATCTTACCAACCAATTGATCCCTTGTGCTAGTTGTTAAACATCTGACTTCCTCAATAGTAGCGACCTTGTTTTTATATGTAGGAGGTAAAGATCTGAGAACTTTAGCAACAATTTCATCTTCATCCAGTACTCCACCAGCACATCTGATGCCACATACAAGCTCATTTATGTTTGCCATATATAAATTGATGTTCTCATCTTCACTCATCCTTAGGTTTTCAAACTTCCCTTTCAGACTTTACAGCTTGGTGCACTTAACATACTTGTCTCCTTCATAGAGATTTTCAAGCTTTGCCTGAATTTCATAAGCAGTCTTTAATCCCATAACATTTGTTAGCTCTATATCAGATAAGGCACTCAGTAGGGCTTCTTTAGCTCAAAGATTATTTTCTACATCTCTAACTTCATCTATAGTTCTTGGCCCATTCCTTGGAGGAACATATTTAGTTGAGGTTATGTTCCAATACTGATATCCCATGCATTGTAAGTGACATTCCATGCGGTTCTTCTAGGCAGTGAAGTTTGTTCCATCAAACCTTGGACTTTCCTTCTTGTAGGTCGACATCCTAGATCTCCTCAAGTGGTCAAGCTTCTTCTAGAGGAACTTAGCTCTGATACCAATTGTTGGTTTTAGGACAGACAACTGAGAGGGCAGGTGAATCAGTTGTCTTAAAAAATTATGTTCTTTAATCGCTTAAATTCAGCAGCATAACAAAGATTCAATCATGGAAGCATAATACAATAACTCAAGAGCAGAAACACATTCAAAGCATACAACACCAAGATTTTTAACATGAAAAACCCGGTTAAGGGAAAAACCATGGGGTGATTAACCCAAGATATGATATCCATATGGTCTTTCAATGTTCTTCTTGGGAGTGGAATTGTGGAAAACCTCTTTGGGTTTTCTCTCTTCTTGCCTTATTTATGGCTCTGGCCATTTGGAAATCCCTATGTTGTAATATGTAACTTCTTAATATAATTCTCTTCCCCTCCCCCCAAAAAAACCAAAACCAGTACACTTGTTAATGTTACCATTTGTCCAACTCTCGTTAATTAGTCTAGGTCAATTTATGCATATATATGTATATAAACTTTATTGAAATTAGCTAGATTAACTCTTATAGAAAATCCCTTTTTCCATTAAAAAACTATATGAAACTTAAAACGCACTTACTTTAACACTTTTGTTAATAAACTACTATAAATTCAATTAAAAATCAATAATCCAATCACATTTTTCTCCATCATAACTACTTATTTTCTTAACTTATACCCTTTTTCATCTAATTATTTCCTTAAATACAAATGGAAGGGATCCATAACAAACATGCAACAAAAAAGAACACATGTAAACTAGAAAATCTATTTAGATTGGTTTATGCATATATTGTATAGCAGAAAAACTATGAAGAGTATATAAATACATCCTACAAAATAGGTTGTGAAACAATTTATTTCATTTGTATAAATACTCATGTATGTTTGAATAAATATATTCTATTGTATTCAAATATTTCTCTAATATGGTATTAGAGAAGGAAAGCAATCTTACAGCTTCTTATTAAAATTCCAAGGGACAACTCTGCTAGTTTTTGAGTGCCCTAATTGATGATAACCAAGTCTATAAAAATCTAGTTTCACTTAGGTTTAATTTTTTAACTAGTTATTTATGTGTGTGTTAGAGTAGCCTTTGTAACTACATATAATTATTTGTACTTGTGTGAAATTTTTGCAACAAATAAAAAAGTAATTATACAACAACATAATAAAGGTATGAAAGGTTATTTGATAATGTAAATGCACCTTGTGTAAGAGACTTTTTACTTCAACAAGAGGAAAGTGTGTCAATCGAAGAGTGCAACCCAACACATATAGAGTAGTAGTTAGCCCAACACATGATTGCATAGCATTAATCAACAACTAAGTTGTAACATAAGCATGCCTAATGGGACAATAAAAATATTCGAAGTTGACAAACACAATAGTAGAGGATCAATTTGGATAGTTAAGACAAGTTTAGAGGATGTCAAAGGACCAATAGAGGTTGGGGAAAATTCTAGTCTTGACTTCACTACTAGCTCAAATATTGGTTTATTGCTTTAGTAATAAACATAGTGCAAAAAAGACTACAAAGTTGAAGATGGTGATCATTAGTGGCCATGATGACAAAGAGTGTACTCCAACTACATAGGAGATGATCAATGAGGTGGTTTGCACCCACCAAGAAATTGTGGTAAGGATCTAGTCTCACTACTAGTGTTTTAACCATGGAATGAGGTCCAATCCATCGAGAGGAGAAATTAAGTTGCGGCTAAGTCGTACCTTGGGATGTGTAGTGAGGACCACTCCCACTATTGTAGAGATATTTATTAATAGATGTGTATGGACTATTGTGTGTCTTAGTTCATGTTAATTTGGTACATTTTGATGAAATAATATGTTTGTCCTCATTCATCAATTGTATGTAGGAGAAGCATTGTTGTGGATAGTTGAGTATGTAAGAGAAGCATAGTTGGAGTGTGTTATTGTGGATAGTTGAGTATGTACCTATTTGCAAATGTCCTTATGAATGGTTGAGTGTGTCCCTATTTCCAAGATGTGTGATTAGTGTGTCTTGAGTCACCAGTTGGTTGATGTTATGAATTGTAGTGTGTGTCCCATCATGCATTATGGTTATTTCTAGATGAATTATGAGTTTGTCCAAATTTATTGAATAGTTAGTTGTAAGTATGTTGAATTGTATGTTGTGTCCCAATTTGCATACAAAATTTCATTCTCTCTAAATCTTACGACCACATGTAATAATAAGATTGAATATAGTAAACGACATTCACAAGTTAAATATTTAACTTGGAGATCATTTAAAAATAGAAATCCAACTTTAAAAATAAATTCAACATGAATATGTTGGTTGTGTAAATTATTGAAACCACTTACATAAAAAATAAAATATCTATATGTACATTTCATCAAATTTATACTTACAAAAACATTATAACGAATTTTGAAAACATCAAAGTTATTTATTATATAAATTTAGCATAGCCTAATTTGTGCATAGACATATTTCTTCAATTAGATTTTCCTTTGGAAAAGGTCACTCTTAATTCTCTAGTGTATTATTGATTTGATATGATTTGTTTTTTATTAAGACAAGCAGCTAACTAGGGGTTGAACCCTTTACAAACAAGACCCCCAGGGCAGAGCAAAACAAGCCACAAACAGGCTAGGAACAACAAAAATAGTATAGAAATAGCAACCTAGCTGCAAACCAAAGCAAGGGATCTAAACAAATCCTGATCCCAAGGGAAAAACCTAACTCCCTTAGTGCTTGATCGCGAAGCAATGATAGAATTAGGGAGTCCTTTCTTCTATCTCTGAACAACAATCCAAGAAAACTCAGAGTCAAAATCCTTAGAGCAAGGTGAGAGGATGGGACCCTCAATAGACACCGCAACCAAAGAGAAATCTTGCACTGAGTGAGAAGCCAGCAATGCAAAAGAAGAGTCAAGTATTGACAAAGTGGTAATCTGACTCATGGTAGATGGGGCTAAAAAGGGAGCCAAAGGCCCACCAGAGGGCCGTGCGGACACGACATGATCAACTACTACAGTCTTGGCTACCATAGGCTCCACAATAGGAGTAGGCAATAAGGACTCCTAGGAAAGATCATTCTCCTGGGAAAAATCACCCTCTAGGAAAGGCTTGCACTCTTGGGAGGAACTATCTATCTGGGAAGCGCAAACAATCAATTGATCAGATAGTGCATCCTTGCACTAAGTTGTCACACCCTTCTGACGAGAATGAAGGCAACCAGAGGCTAAGTGACCAATAGAAAACATCTCTTGCGCCTAAAAGGGAGACCCTCTAGTCCAACAGCTATGCCCATAGTAATTTTAGCTTCATTTTCAAATTTATGTCACCTAGAGACTATTGGATACTTGTCATGTTTAATGCGGTGTTGTGCAGGTGTCCTAGATCCATATAGATCTGAGAATTTTTATTTTTGTGACTTTTAGGATGCCAACACTTAGCATAGATGTCCTCATGGTGTGTTGTTGTCGAGGGTAGTGAGATTCATTTCCACATTCCAAATTCCTTTATCTCTCATCACTTCATTTATGTGTTCCATTTTCCAATATTTTGTTTATTGTATTTAATTTTCTAGCATTCCAATCTCTTCTGTTCTTTTTTCTAAGCATCTAGTTTAGTTGCATTTATCCTGTTGGCATATAAAGTGGTTCTATAGACCTATAGTAGGCCTGAAACATTAACTAAATAGAATTTGAGTTCATTGTTAGTTAACAACTCCCTTAATTGATATGTTTGATTGAGTAGTAGTTTTTCTGACACTACATTTTGGTGAACCCGACATTCTACACTTAAACACTTTCTTTCTTGTTATGGTTCATCACTACATTTTGGTAAACTTGTTGCTCTTACACCTTTAAACATATTCTTAAACACACATTTCTCATTACATAGCACTATGTGTTGTGAATCTGAAACTTTTTTAATGAGCTTCACAACCCAATCTTCAAATTCATTATATATTGTGTGTAGGAGTTTAAGGCATCTTGCTATGACATTTTCTGCAATTTCTATCACTCCTATTCGATCAGCACATGACTTCACACATTTTTCTTATGATACCACTAGCACTACTCTTCCTTCTATTTTTGCTCAAGTGAGTGTTCCTATGACTAGCTACCATGATGCGGGAGCAACTATTGATCATGAGGCTGCCCTAGGTTATGTCCCACCAAAAAGAATTCAGGATTTAGAATGTCATTTGGTTGATTACCAGAATTTTATGAGTCATGAGGACATACTTGATGCTACAATCCCTTTGGTTGAAACTCTCTGATGCACATTAAATAGTCATAGGAAGGGTCTTAACTTCCTACGTGACAATGAGGGGATTTGAATGGCCCAAAACTTGTGCCACTTACTCTAGTTTCTTCTGGTTCTTTTCGCTAGATGTTGCTAAAGATGGCTTGGGCTTTGAAAACCCATACATCACAAGGGCTCATACTTAATAGAGTGTCAATAGACATTGGAGACATTTATCACTAGGTTTAGATGTTTTCTATGGTCTCATATAGGTTTGACACTTGGTAGACTTGCATGTCTCCCCAATGTTTAGCTTTTGGTGAAATGCAAAGATGTAAGACAATGCATATGTAGCCCTGAGGAGAAGGGAGGAGGTGGCTTACTTAGGGTCTTTTCCATCTTTCTTTAGGTAGGCATTTATGCTACTTGCATACTCCATCTCCTTGCTCTCTATATTTCATGCAATATATTCTTGTCAATAAAAAAAAATAGAATTTGCAATTATTCCCCCCCCCCCCCCCCCTTTGCAACTTGTGTAGTAGTGCATGCAAGTGTTTATTGATGTGCCCATTGCACATTAGGTGTAGTAATGCATTCAAAAATCCTTTCACTCAAATGACCACATATTTTAAAAAAATTATCTTGGTTAAATCTCATAAATAAGCGTTTCAAAAATAATTTTTTAAATGTTTGCATCAATAATAATGTATACATGTATAAATTGGTTTAACTCTCAAAATAGACCACCACCATCCTTTTCATTTTTATAAATATGATTTATGTCACTTAGAGTAGGAGTGCCTAGTTTAATGTATAAATTGGCTTAACACTTAAAGTATACCACCACCATTATTTTCATTTCTATAAATATGGTTTATGTCATTTAGAGTAGGAGTGCCTAGTTTCCTTTCAAATCTATTTAATGTTGCCTTTTTGTGCTGGAGATCTGAAAGTGATTGACACTTCTTTGCAGAGATACAAATGGAAAAACAACGAAGGGAAAAATGGAGACCCAAAAAATGGGAAAAAAGGTGAATGGAACATAAAAATGGTGGAAATCTGATGGACACTCAACCCATTGTCAATGAATGAAAAAATGCGATGGAAAATATAAATGGTAAGAATCCCCTAACAGTTGATTGGCCGTCAAAGAAAAATCAACGAATGAAAAATGGATGGCCAGATCCATTTCAATCGTTGGCCATGGAAATAAAATGATTCTGACTGTCAATTTCTATAGTTAGGTCATCCACTTCAAATAGGGAAATCCTTCAGCATAAATATATTGTCCCCTGAATCTAAGGACATTATTAATTAGTTTATAAATATATTAGCAATCACACTTGATGTGCAATGGGTACACCGATAGATATTACTATTTAATTATTTTTGTTTAAAGAAACTTAGGTTTTATTAGAAAAATACCCAAAACTATTTCATAGAAGGCATTAGTAAACTCTTGCTTTGCAATATTAATTGAAAATGTTTTACCATAAACTTAAAACATAACATAACAAGGGAAAAGTGAATAACAACTACTAATTATGCCGTATATAATTCTTCCTACCTCATTCTAATAGGGAAATGAAATAAGGAAGAATGGTACAAGTAACTTCTTTACAATCTTGATTGTACCTCAATCAAAACAAATCAATATCTTCTATAATAAATGGAACTCATAATTCCACACTGCTCTATCATGAACATGTCTATTTTAATTCTATGAAAATAATTCCTTTACTTTGAAAATGGATGTATATTTATAAATGCATTTCTGTATTTTATATATATCCATGAATAAATATACAAGTAAAAGCACACCGTTTGCTCAATATTAATAATAGTTTTCAAATAAAAGTCATATCAATAACTCATTTCTCAGTTTGCACTATTTTGGTATGACCCAATTCAATGATAATAGATTCTTTCGAAGAATCATGAAACTTCTCATATCTACAAGTACAAATATATAAAATTGAATCTCAAGAAAGAATAAACAATTATGTTTATCTTCAAGAATATAACGAATCTTAGAATAACTTCAATAGAGCACCAAAAGATCAATTCGACATAACTGTGAAGTTCACTGTTATATTCATAGTGACTCTCATATGAGTCAAACATTACCAGATAATAGTAATCGATAGAATAAGATAAATATAACACCGAACAACCTATAGGTCATATTTAAATGAACTTTAATCCCTAAGTTCATAGACCCTAAAATGGTTGATAGAAATCTAAAGCCTAAGTTCAAATACTATAAATAATGGAATCAAGAGGACACAAAAAATTCCTCCTCCTCAAAGGAGAAAACAATGAATTTAGTGACAAAATTGTACACAGTTACGACTCAAGGTTTACAACTATTGAGACATAATAGTTACAACAGTCGAACCACAATGCCACATTATGGTCTATGATGAAATTCAACATATTTAAAGACACAAAACTTACTCAGTCGAGACCCAAATTCCTCACAAACAATACACTTTGTTTATTCTTTAGATAGAGGTGTGAATAAACACAAACCGTATATAATATTAACCCTATGACCATGGTTTAATTCTACATAGTTGACAAACATTTTAGTCATAATGATAGGGATAAGGTTTAATACACTCCAATCTTAATAACAATAGAATCACTATGAAAATACTAACACAGTCATGCCACAATAATAACACATTTTTTTATGAAGTAAATACCACAATTGAGCCACATAAATATCACTTTTGGCTATTAAAAAGATAGCATAGTCGTGCCATACAATAATAACACATTTCACTATAAAATAGATAACACAATTGAACCATAAGGTCCTCAATGACTGTGGTTAAAATAAAACATAGTAGGCGTACAATATGATACACATTGACTAGGTAAGAATTAAATCTCATTCGAGGCTCAATATTTCTCATTGGTTGTGAACAGTTTATCATACAGACGAGGTTCATAGTTTTCACAGTGATTCACAATTGATAACCCTTGGTTTGTCTATATATGACAGTTCATTGGTTTATATACAAAACCCTTGATATATCTAAATAGAGAAATCAAATAAACATTTAAATCTCTTCTTTAAGAAAAAGCATTCGTATCCACGTCATTGCACTGGCATATAAACCTAATCAAATATATCTATGATAAGAACATTGTGAAAACATACCAATACACAGATGGTCTTCCTTCAAATTTGCAAAGTCTTTGTCACTTTCTTGCTATTGCCTCCTCATTTTCCCCGAGTTGTTCTCCTCCCACTATTCTACCTCTTCTCATTATGGTTTCCATTTCCATAACTAATTGAAATCTCTTGAAGTCACTAGATTCCTGCCTCAATCCCTTCCACTATGCCCTCTCCTTTCTCCACGAACTAGAGTAATGTTTGCATTAAGGGAGATGCAATGGGATGTTATTCCCACTTCCCACTCATAGTACTTCCTACAATAAATGCATTAAATGTATTCCAATAGCTCACTAACTCCACTTCGTGGAGCTTAGTCAAGCTCAAAGATTTAAAAATTCAAATCTTTAAAAATAACAAAATATAAATACTATATATATATATATATATATATATATATATATATATATATATATATATATATATATATATATATATATATATATATATATATATATTTCCTATTATAATTTAAATATCTAGACTTTTTCTAATAGAGATAAATCACTTGCAAGGTAAATTATATATTTTTTTAATAATTCATATGTGATAAAATAACAGTTGAAATATTAGTTAAAGGAAAAAATCAAAGTCTCATTGATGCAACCTAAATGAGATCAACCACACTGACTTAAAGATGAACCAAAGCAATGGATCAACTATGATGTGGATGACACTAATCCTAAACAAGAAACTGACTACATTGTCATACGATGACAATGCTATGATGCAGATTACTGACATACTACAACATCAAAAGGTATCCTAATATAAAGACAATGACACAATACTTGTATTTGTGTGAGTTCTCAAGTTATGTTGTCTTATCCATTTTACCTAATCTAATTCCCTCTCTAGTGATACTCTCTCTCCTCGCTCGGGAGGGGAAAAACTATTTTCCTGCATCCACCTCATTAGCAATCACAATAGTTAGTGCATTAACCACATTAAATGTATAACATGATATAAATATTTTAACAACAATAATCATGAAGAAATCCCTTTATCTTCATTAGAAAATATATATCCATTTTTGCATATCATAAATCAAAGTAAGTTTATCTCATCAAATTCATCTACTAAACATGACATGATAATCATAATTCAAAATGTATAATTAAAACATCTAACTAATAATTAGTTTAAAATAACATAATTAAGTTGTCAAAAAATGGGGTGTGACAGATACAAAGTGGTCGGACTTGCATGCTATCATGCTTGGGTTATCCCCCCCTTGATCCAATTACTACACAAAGATGGAGGGTCCAGAACAATATTCAAAATCCACATTTGACTAAAATGTACATGCATCATCACTTCAATATCTTCCGTGAGGAGGTTCTTGAGAAGATTCTATGGGAAAAGGACTATTGGTATAGGTTAGCTGCTTCACACATCATCTTGTTTTGCTTGATTTGTTACCTTTTTAATTCCCTTTTGTTTGATCTCTCCTATGCTAGGTATGAATGGTAGCATAGAGGTTTTTGCCAAATTCATGGCTTCCTTTAGCTCAAACATGCACTTGCCATTGAGACAATTGATTGGAGGGACCAAAATGTTGTCAAAGGTGTTGTGGATTACATAAACATCTATGTCTCTACCTAGAACTCACATGGCATTGGGGAGAGAATGTCAATGTTGCATCGCTCCTTTTTAGATGACCCTTGTTTGTTGAACACAGAGAATCTTAACGACATATGCTTCCATGAACTATGTTGAGTTAGTCAATCATCTTGAATGACATACCAAGTGCACCAAGGATCCTTACTTTCATGCTGCTACAAGTCTCCTTGGGATTTTTAACCTATTTCAACAATGGTTATTTTGGACGATGGCCATGTCAAGTAGGTCCTTGATCGTAATGATGGTAGATTGAATAATCATAACCCCATGCTTTCCATATGGCAAGTGAATGTAGATTGCCAACTTGTTCTATCTCACCATGTAGTCCTCAACTATATTATGAAATATGCTACAAAGCTTGAGCATCGTTCAAAGACCTTCCATGATATGCTTTCTTGTATCTCCACTAGTGTTGATTTAGATAAACATGTGGCAATTGTGTTTTGCTAGTTTTTGATAGAGACCGTGGTTGATCATGATATCAATCACTTATTGTTAAAATTCCCACTTGTGGTGTGTAGCAGGCCCTTGTCTCCTTGAATGTGAATAGGAAATATTTGTGTCAGGTCAACCCTTCTGATGAAGATAGTGTTGTTACTTCAACATTTATTTTTCCATACATGGCCCACACAGTAACTTTGGAATCAGTCATTGATGGAGGCTGCAAAGAACTGGAAGTTTGAATATTCATGCACAAATAATAAATGGGTGAGATGCCCTATCCCTACAATAGTATAGGTGAAGGCTCACTTCACAAACATTCTTGCTAGGGGTTCTAAAGATTTTATTTCCTTATGTTGGACTAGGCTTCTTTTGTATAAAGAATTTCATTCCATTGCAGATGACATTGGCTCCTCCATAGGGGAGGTTTGTTATAACACTTGAGGATAAGAAATTACCTTCCATGATTCTTTTGAGTGTTGGCCAAAAGGTTATGCTCACTTCAAATTTGTGGGTGGTTGCTAGACTTGTTAATGGGGTGTTGGGAACTATTGTAAATATTGTCTACCCAAATGGTGGCAATCCTCCTGCCTTACCAAGCTTTGTTGTGGTTAGGTTTGACAGTTATACAGGGCCTCCTTGGGATTCATGTGACCCGTGCCTTGTGCCTATTGCTTTAGTGACATTTGCTCCTCGACAACACCTCCCCCTCAAAATGGCATGGGCTTTGACCATACATAAACCTAGGGGCTTACACTTGACAAGGTCACGATAGCATTGGTCCTACAGAACGTCAAGGTTTACTCTTCTCTGTTGTCTCCTATGTTTGGCGTCTACAAGACATACGCATCACACCCACTTTCACCTTCCAATGGTATGCTCACATGCAGGACGATGCCTACATTTCTCTCAAGAAAAGGGAGGAGGCACGTCTCAAGGCTCTTGAAGCCTTGGTTCCATAGTAGTTTGGTCTATTCACGTGCTTGATAGTGATCCACTTCAAATCGTGTGTTTTGTATTGTTTTTCTCAGCCCCAAAATGTCACCCTCGTGTAAATTTTCACATAACTACTTTCCCAACAATCGTTTGTTTTTTAATTTGGGTTTGTTCTTCTATATTTATAGTTTGATTAATTATTTAATTATTTAAGGTTTATATCTATGCCCATCAATTTTTCAACTAAATTAACAAATAAAAATATATCTCAAATTAGAATATACATTGCATCTTGAAAATGGATGAGGCATGTCTTAAGGCTCTTGAAGCCTTGGTGCCATAGTAGTCTTGTTTATTTATGCTCTTCATAGTGCTCCACTCCAAATCGTGTATATTGTATTATTTTTCTCAACCCCAAAATTGCACCATGTGCATACTTTCCCTAGTAGTCATTTGTTTTAGAAATTGTAGTGTAGGGACAAAATCGCTTTTCTATTATTAATCTTCTCCTTCTAAAAAAGCAGCACTACTTGAAAATATCTATCTTACACATTTTGTGCGATAATCCGTTGCTATCGGGGTATTCCTTGAACCTCTTATAGGTGCAAGTAAGGTGCAAGTGCTAGTCTATACACCTTTAATCATCATCTTCAACTTCAATACACACTTGTCTCTCTCCGAAATGTGGAATGGTGAAAGTGTTTTTGTTTTTGCCAGCCACTTTATTCCCCACAAAAACGGAAGAAAGTGGTGGAAGATGGGAGGAAACTACAGCTCATTTTCGTCTTCTGGCTTTATCTATTAAAAAGCTGCCAACTCAAGTGCAATGGTATAGCAAAAGAAAAAGATGGGAAAGTGGGAAGGGCAGCTTGATTTCCACGCAAAAAAGGAAGAAAGTGGTGGAAAATGGGAGGAAAGGAAGACCAACTTCAAATGAAATTGCGCAGCACCCACCTCGGTTAACTTTTCTTCAGTGCCGTGCGAATATTTGGCAACTTCGTAGGAAATATTTGGACTATTTCTTCAATACCGTGGAATATTTGGACTGTTTCTTCGTAGGAAATATATGGAAATGGTGGAAAAATAGCATCCTTGACTTTATATTTGAATTTTTTTTACATTATTTGCAATGTTTATTTTTTTATTACTATTATTTGCAATAAAGCGTACAACTGTGCAGTGGACATTTATTGTAGTTTGTCAAATTTATATGTGGGTTGTGGAATTTAGAGCTAAATTTGATGGCGGTATGGCTGTAGTTAGGCATTTTTACTGTAAAATACAATCAAATTTTTTTTAAAAAATTAGCATATGAAAGGAGAGATTTTGAATAGGTTGTCAAAATTTATATAGAATTATGATGATATATATATCTTAATTAGGGTAATGATTATCTAAGAAATTTTCTTTTAATCTAAAATTTAACATTGTATTTAGAGAGTTATGCTTACTAAAATTAGGAGAATTATTATACTATCTTTTTATTTATGTGAACATTTTGGATGTTTATCTTAATTAGGGTAATGATTATTTAAGAAATCAATATTCTTTTAATCTAAAATTTAACATTATATTTAGAGAGTTATGCTTACTAAAATTAGGGGAATTATTATACTATCTTTTTATTTATGTGAACATTTTGGATGCTTATCTTAATTAGGGTAATGATTATCTAAGAAATCAATATTCTTTTAATCTAAAATTTAACATTGTATTCAGAGAGTTATGGTTACTAAAACTAGGGGAATTATTATACTATCTTTTTATTTATGTGAACATTTTGGATGCTTATCTTAATTAGGGTAATGATTATCTAAGAAATCAATATTCTTTTAATCTAAAATTTAACATTGTATTTAGAGAGTTATGCTTACTAAAATTAAGCAAATTAATGACTGTCAAATTTAGGCCCTGGTAGAATTTATGTGAACATTTTGGATGCTTATCTTAAATAGGGTAAGGATTATCTAAGAAATCAATATTTTTTTAATCTAAAATTTAACATTGTATTTAGAGAGTTATGCTTACTAAAATTAGGCAAATTAATGTACAATACATGATTTATACTATGTTTTTATTGGAGTAAATTCAAAGTCAACCTTTAAGGTTAATGTATAATCATTTATTGTTTTATTGTAGCAAGTAGATTTAAATATATGTTACACCCTTATGTTTGGTTGTCCTCAAGGTCCTTTCCACAAAGACTTATGGAAGTAGATCTAATACATAAGGGTGTAACATATATTTGTCTAAATAATAGTGGATTAAATTAGTACTAAAACACAATAAGTGGATGAGCATAAGGGTGTAACATATATTTAAATCTACTTGTCACAATAAAATAATAGTTTACATAAGGGTGAAAGTCTTTGGCTTTCTGCAATTGTAGCTCATGGGTTGCACCAAATGTGATAATTGTTTAATCAAATGTTAAAACCCTTCATTTGGGTTGCACCTAGTGTTGTCTTCTTTTAATCAAATGTTAAAACCCTTTTTGTGTGCATCATCCTTCCCTCTAAACTTGTTGATACAACATTAGTATGATTTTAATTTTTAGAAAATTAGGAGCACCTAAAATTGGGTACAATATGTTAATTACGTCGAGAGGCGTTCTACACTCACAACATTCAAATTCCCTTAAACAATTAAGATTTAGATTCCCATGTAAACAAAATTCATAAAATGTGTAAATAAATAAATTTGTGGAAGCCAAATGGATATAAAAATAGAAAAACTTGAGCAGTTATGGAGTGCAATCTTTATCACATTAAACAAAAAATAAATAAATTTGTGGAAGTCAAATGGATAGAAAAATAGAAAAACTTCCACAGTTATGAAGTGAAATCTTTATTATATTTGAAGAATATGAAAAGTCTCGCAGCATAGTCTCTTTAAATTAACTCATGTGAGGATATCAAATATTTTAATTGCAAGTGATTTATAAATGCCAACAAATTGGAAGATATCTCCGTACTGTAGATATATTTTTTAAATATAAATATATTAGTATTAATTCCTCTCAATTGAATAGATTATTGTTTTGAGAAATCACATAGAATTTTCTATAATTATGGGTGTAAAGAGGTTTAAATAACAATCAAAATAAGTAAAGATATACAAAATATGATATTGTAGTGATAAATTATGTAAGAGAAAATGAAAAAGAAAAAAAGATATAGCCACAAAATGAGGAATGTATCATAAATTTGCCTCTAACTATATTTAGAAAAAGAAAAATACACACAGTTGAAAGGTGCTAGCGAATCATTATAGAGAAGATGACCAATCTGAATGAAGGCTTTCAATTGTAACATTCCAGACAAGCATTAAGACAAGAAACTAGTTTGTGTGCACTATAAACACTAATCTCAAAATTAAGGAGAAAATTCTCTATTTTAAATTTTATGATGTACAATCTTCTTTGCTTTCACTCTCTATACATTTAGGAGCACCTAGAATTGGGTACAATATGTTACTATTAATTCCTCTCAATTGAATAGATTATTGTGTTGATAAGAGTGATTGGTATTTATGGGTTAGAATTCTAAAAGTTGTTAAGATGCATAATGATGTTTGTAAGGTGTTTTTGTTTGGAGTCAAACTAGCTCTTCATCCATCTCAAGTTATATTATTATTATGTAACAACTCTTACCATGCCTCAATGGATTTTGGGGAGTAAATGTTGGTGATTAGCTTTATTGTTGGAAAGAAAATATCTTCTAGAGTGGGTGAGCAATTGATATCTTTGGGGAGACTCAGTGGTCGTCCCTTTTGGAGGATTGGGTGTATGAGTTTAAGGCGGACAAAAAATATCTGGAGGGCTGTTGGAGGAGGACGTGAGAGGTTAAGATTAGGGAGTCAATGCCACAGAAAAAAAAAAAAAGAAAAAAAAAGAGAAAGGGCTATGGCGGCCAAGCTGAGGGCATGGGTATTGCGAAATTGAGCCTCTAATGCCCTTAACACTCCCCAGTTTGCATTGGCAGGAGACGAGGAAGGCATCAAGTCTATGGCTTGCTATTTGTACCCTTCTAGAATAGAGAGTTCACCTTTCTTGGTGCTTGCTTCATGTCTTCAAGTGAGGCTTCTATGAAGACTACGCCCAGTGTGAACCTGAGAAACCTCTATGCCTGAGTGTTGTCTCCTCTCTAAGTAAGGAACATGTGAATGAGTTGTAGAAGCATGGCGATCTCAAATTTGTGCATAAGCACCACGTCCTCTAAGTGAAGGTTGATAAGACAACGGTGAATGCATGTAACACTATTGTGAGGTAACCTATAGATCAGAAGCTACCAAAGATGGTATGCCCAGTGATAAAACCCTCAAGGTAGGGGAGGGAAATGCCCATGAATAGAAACAACACTGCCTGCTTAGCTGTTGTGAGGGACGACCACTTCTCAGATCCATATCATTACATCTGCAAGTAAGTTTCTAAAGCCCTTTCTCAATAGATTCATTTTGTACGTCTCTTGCAATCATTACATTCAATGCGATGACATTGCCTTGAGGCATTCTGTTAAACAATTTCATGCCTGGTCCTTGCTTCCCTGGTTTGCATACACGTCGACCAGAGCATTTCCAACTAAAATATCTGATAAAGTTCCCCCTCTATTATGCTTTGTTGGATGTCCTTATCCTGTCCCATCGCTCCCACTTTGGCACGAGCAGTGAGGATGCTGGCTAAGGTTTTGGGATCTGGCTTTACAACTGCTAGTTGCATTGCTTAAAGGTTTGTAATGCCTTTTTCAATAGATCCATTTTGTACTTATCCTATAGTCACTACAGTCCCTGAAATCACATTGCATTGGGCCATTTTGTCAAACAGTTCTCGTGCTTTGTCTTTGTTTTCCATAGCTTGCATACTTGTCTACTAGGGCATTTGCAACTGCAACATCTAGTGAAATTCATTGTCACTTACACTTTGATGTATGTCCATACCCTAGTTCAAAAATCCCATTCTGGTGCAGCAATGAGGATACTAACAAAGGATAGGAGTTTGGCTTTATGCCTACCTATTGCATTTGCTTAAAAGTTTCTAATGCCCTTTCAACAAATCCATTTGTGTGTGTCCTACAATTATTGCATTCCATGAGATGACATTCTTTTGAGACATTCTGTCAAACAGTTCATGTGTCTTGTCTATGCTTCCACATATTTAAATACCAGACTTTTACATTGCCTCTTTCCCTGAGTTGATTTCAATGCCAAATAGTTAAATTGCCTCTTTCCTTGAATTTAATTTTAATGTGTAGAACTATTTTTCATAATTCTTTAGATAAGAGGGTTTTCAAAGGAAGAACATGTGGTTTCTGATTTATGATTTTAGGCAAAACATGGGTTTGATTTTATAGAGAATTTATGAGGGCAGCCATACAAAAAGACTGGGACGCATTGATAGAGAGTGAAGAGATCTAAGTCCCATGAAACCTTTATGTTATTCGATGACTTTTCTAAAATGATTTTTATTACAAGTCTTCTCAAGATAACTGAGCGGTGTGTTGTTTTGGCCATTAGTGTCATTTTCTGCTAAATGACCAGCCTTGGGAAAACTGTCGACTTTGAGTTAATGATTGTTACAGTACTAAAATACCTTAGAACATTGAATTGTGTTTGTTCATTGAAATTTGGTCACTTAATGTCTAACTAAGAACACATGTCACACAAGTAACTACTATAGGAGGGAAAATTAAGATTTCCCTTTTGTAAGCCATTTTAATATTTTATTTTGTTATTAGCTGATAGGCTTTTATATGTGAGCATTATAGTGCTCGGAATTGTCTCACGCTGGCAATTTTTGTAAACTATATGGTTGTTCCTATCAGCATACTCCTTGAACCTCCTATGGGTGCTAGTGCTAGTTTTAAATATGGTTTTAAAAAAATTCAAATTGTGAGAATACCATTTGTCGTGCCTCTTCTTATATTACCCATACATTCCTTTGTGAGGAGTGATCAAATAGGGGTCACTAGAGTTATTACACAACTGATCTAACTATCAAATGTCTATTTTTTTAATAATTTACACTATCCTTGAAAGCTTTGGTTTTGTAGATCACAATTTTCAATTTTGTATTTAATATTTAAAACATTTGGTGTTTCTGCTGAGTTAGATGTGGTGTCCTTGGGACACGTCCCCTGCCATCTATAGCTATTCTGAATACTTTGGGGATGCTTATGGGACACTTACTGCATCACTAATTTTTATTAAATTATTTTGTTTGGGCCTTGTATGCCTTGTTTTGTTAAATGAGATGAGCTTAGGTCTAGGATATTGAGTCCTCGTACATGGCCTTGAGTGCTTGTAAAGGCTAAGGATGCACATGTGAAAACCTATCTGTCTGTAGGGCATCGAGTTATCCACCTGTGGGGTGTTGATTCAAGCATGTTTGAGTCTCCTCATTAGTATGAGTAGTGTACTTGTTTCCATGTGGTGCCATACCTTCAAGCATGCATGATGACTTCCCATCTGATCTGCACTCTAGTGTCTAGTGCCTTAGAAGTCGTGAGTAGTACCCAACCTATGACTTGGATGAGTACCGCTATGTTGTGACTTTAGCTATATGCATTGTTTTCTATGTCTGCTCCGTGATTGATGTGAGTGTTGGCCATCATGTATACCCTAGTTGTTATTTCCAATTTGACCTTGTGACTATCTCCGAGCATGGTGGGGTGGTCTCTTTTGAGTCCACATGGTTGGGAGGCGTTGCCACCACTATTGGGGACCAGCGACCAGGTTATCGAAGCACCAGTTTGGTGATGTTCTCTTTCTTTCTGTTACTTTATCAGTCATGTACCCATTCAGTTATTGTATCATTCATGGCTATATCATTGTCCTTGTTTATTCTTTTATGTAATTTTTTACTCTCTTGCGAGAGATGATATAAATTATAGTAATGAGAAGATATGTGATGTTGCCTCTTATTTGACTTACAGATTTCGGTGTGGGTATCAGATCCACTTGTACTATAGTGGTTATGGATTCATGTTTATAGTTGGAAATGGGACTAGGAATATTTGAATTGATGTTTAAAATGAATGTAGTTTATTAATGTTTCTCTAGAGAGTGATTTAGTCCTCTTCTGTGGGTTGTGCATTTGGCCATGAATGCTGTCGATATACCGAATCGGCAACCATATATGTGTATGTTATCACTTGTTATTCAAAAAAATTATCTTGTCCTCTTTTGGCCCTTACACTTCAGAGTTTGCGGGGTGGGATGTTACATATTACATTGGATTGAGTGGGTGTCTCAATTCTTAAATTTTTATAGGCACTTAGTTAATAGGATTTAGGTTTTTTGGACTTGCTTTTATTGGTGTATATTGTGTAAGTTTAGTTTAATTCTTTTGAATTCTACTCTTATCTTTGATAATGAGGATAATACAAATTAATTTTTTCTTGGAACAATATTGAAATATTTGGGATCTCAAAAATGTAGAAAATTAAAGTACTTTCTATATTTAAAGTCATCCTAAATGTATAGAGAGTGAGTGAAAGTAAAGAAGATTGTACATCATAAATTTTGATTTATATAGAATTTTCTCGTTAATTTTGAGATTAATGATTATAGTGCACACAAAATGGTTTCTAGTGTCAATGCTTTTGTGGTATGTTGAAATAGAAAACCTTCATTCACAGTAGTCATTTTCTCTATAATGATGGCTAGCACCTTTCAAGTGTGGATATCTTACTTTTTCTGACTACAGTTGGAAACGGTCAAATCTATGATATGTTACTCATTTTGTGGCATCTATATCTGTTTTCTTTTTTCTCTTACATAATTTCTTACTCCAATATCACACTTTATATTTCTTTACTTATTTTGATTGTTTAATTAAACCTCTTTGCACTCAAACTTAGAAAATTCTATGCGATTTCTCATTTGCTCTATTTCGCTATCCTATCATAGGAAGAATTGATGACAAGCTCAGCTGAAAGCTCATACAATTCTGACTCCATTATTCATATATATCACCATCAATCTACAGAAAAAAATGGGCTTCAAAATTAATCAGTTCTGGATTGGAAAAATAATAAATAATCTAACTTACATTGCAAGTTTCACTTTACTTTACTTTAGGCGCTAATTCTTCACACATTCACACAAGCGTGAGCATCAAGTTTCCTTCAATGGCTCTGATCATCATTCTAATGGTTGTCCTCTACCTGCAGAAAGATCCATACCGTTGATCCTGTTTTGACGTAATTAGGGCGCCCATGAAGTGTTTGACGTCCGATGAAAAAATGCGAAGGAACATTACTGTTAGAACTATAGTTTTAATTTCTCCCATATGATTGCATGAGCATCGCATGAGGAGAATGCATAATAAACTCTAGTTTTAAATTGTTTTGCATCAATAATTTGATTCAATCAGATCGCATATTTTCAGCATGGTTTTAGCAGTTTAAAGTTTAGTTATCTAAAACTTGCATGTTAAAGGAATCCTCTATTAATAGAGGCTTTTTGTAACCGTAAAGGAAGAAAGCAGAAATATCATTAAAGATTTCAAGTTTGTTGTAGCAACTATGCTATGGGCATTCTTTTCTATTTGACTTTTTTTATTTTTTATTTTTTATTTCTGTCTCTGCTTATCAAATTGGTATCAGAGCAGAGAAAAAAATCAGGGGCATTAGATTGTTAGAGCAGATTGAAGGAGGATTTAGTTGCTAAAGACAAGGAGGAGTTAGTAGAAATTTAAAGAAGTTGCTGTTCATTTTGAAAAGTTTAGCTTGAGACATGATAATAAACAACAACATTTCACAGCCCCAGATTCCCATTTTCAATGGTAAGAATTATGATTTTTGGGCAATTAAAATGAGAACATTGTTTTGCTCACGAGATGTTTGGGATTTGGTAGAAAATGGCTTTGTAGAACTATAGGATGAAGCTGCCCATCAGGCATTAACTCGAGCACAAAAGGAAAAGCTTAAAGAAAACAAGAAAAAGGATGCAAAAGCTCTATTCCTAATCCAATAGGCAATGGATGAATCCATTTTTTCTAGAGTTGCAGCAGCAACGAGATCCAAGTTGGCATGGAAAATTTTGGAGAGTACCTATAAAGGTAATACAAAGGTGAAAGTAGATAAATTGCAATCTCTTAGGAGAAATTTTGAAAATTTGCAAATGAATGATTCGGAGTCTATAGACCAATTTATGGGTCAAGTATTGAATATTGTGAACCAAATTAGATCTAATGGAGAAACAATAACAGATCAGAAGATCATAGAAAAAATTCTCAGGAGTTTACCCAGCAAATTTGATGCAATAGTTGTAGCTATTGAGGAAACCAAGGATTTGGAACAGTTATCAGTAGATGAATTAATGGGATCTTTGTTAACACATGAATCCAGAATGAATAGGAATAACAATACTTCTTTTGAGAATGCTTTCAAGTCTCAGGTATCATTTGGTAGATGAAGAGGAAGAGGAAGGTCAAACTTCAGAGGAAGAGGCAGAGGCAGAGGCAGAGATGGAAGGAACAATCCAGATCAAGGTGAAAACAATAATCAAAACTACAACAATAGAGGACGTGGCAACAATCACTTCTAGCAAAATTCATAGAGGTTTGATAAATCTAACATTCAATGTTATTATTGCAAAAAATATGGACATTATGCAAATGAATGCAGAAAGAAACAAGGAGATGTGGACAAGCAGAATGCTAATTACACAAATGAATCTAATTCTAATTCTGGAAGCTTATTCCTCACTTGTCATGTTGCTCAAGAAAATGCTAGAGATATTTGGTTTTTAGATAGTGGATGCAGTAACCATATGACAGGGAATAAAGAATTGTTTGCTAGTCTTGATGATTCCGTAAAATCTGAAGTGAAATTAGGAAATGATAATAAAGTGGATGTAATGGGTAAAGGAGTAATAAATGTTTTGGCAAAAAATGGTGAAAGAAGATTTATTCCTGATGTTTATTTTGTACCTAGACTAAAGCATAATCTTATGAGTGTTGGACAGTTAGTACAGAAAGGTCATAGAGTATCTTTTATGGATAATGTTTGCACAATACTAGACAAATTTCCAAATGACAGGTTGATAGAAAAAGTGGAGATGACCAAGAATCAAATGTTCCCTCTTTGAATTCAGTGCATCCAAGGAGAAGAGGAAGCCCATTTCAAAACCATGCATTTAGACCAATCATGGCTATGGCATTTAAGGTATGGACATTTACATTTTGGAGGTTTGAGTTTGTTACAAAAGAAAAATATGGTGAAGGGATTACCACCAATAGAGCAGCCAGGAAGTTCATGTGAGAGTTGCATTTTGGCAAAATAGCATAGAGAGAGCTTTCCAGTAGGAGCTTCATATAGAGCAAGGGTATTATTGGAGCTAGTTCATAGTGATTTATGTGGACCAATGCAAACTCCATCATTTGGAGGTAGTTCTTATTTTCTAACCTTCATTGATGATTTTAACAGAAAGACTTGGATATATTTTCTCAAGGAAAAGTCTAAAGCCTTTAGAAAATTTAAAGAATTCAAGGCTATGGTTGAAAAGTAGAGTGGCCTTTACATCAAGGTACTTAGATCAGATAGAGGAGGTGAATATATGTCTAATGAATTTCACAATTTTTGCAGATATCATGGAATTAAAAGGCAATTGACTACAAGGTACACACCACAGCAGAATGGTGTAGCAGAAAGGAAGAATAGAACAATCATGGAGATGGCTAGAAGCATGTTGAAGGCCAAACATTTGTCAAATGAATATTGGGTAGAAGCAGTAGCATGTGGAGTATATATTCTGAATAGAAGCCCAACAAAGAGTGTCAAGGATCGCATTCCACAAGAAGCTTGGAGTGGTAAGAAGCATACTGTACATCATTCCAGAATTTTTGGTTGTATTGGATATTCTCTTATAACATCTGAATTGAGAAGAAAACTTGATGATAGAGGTGAGAAATGCATTTTTATTCGCTATAGTGAAGAATCAAAAGCTTATAAGTTGTATAACCCCATTTCAAAGAAAGTGATTATTAGCAGAGATGTGGAATTTAAGAAGAAGCATGGGATGGAAGCATTGATAGAACCATCACAATTGGAGCACCAATTCCCAAAAATGAAGAAGAATCTGAAGAACAAAATTTGCAAGGTGATCAATTCTCTCCACAAGCAAGAACAAGCACTCCAATAAGAACACCAAGGAACTTAGCACAAGGTGAATCATCTGGTCATGCATGTCATCCTACTCCCAATTCACAAGTAAGTGATGAATCAGATCCAACTCTTGCCACTTTAAGATCAAAATTTAAAGGTAAGAAAATGAGAAACTTGAATGAGATTTATGATCAAGAAGAAGAGAATTTAGATTTGTGGTCAAATTTTGCCTTTTTCTCTCATGATCCTATGTATTATGAAAAAGCAGTTAATGAGGAACATTGGATAAAAGCAATGGATGAAGAGATGAATGCTCTTGAGAGAAATTAAACATGGGATCTAATTAACCTACCTGAAGGTAAGGATTGCATAGGAGTCAAATGGGTTTATAAGACCAAATTTAATGCAGAAGGTAAGATTGAAAAGCACAAGGCAAGGTTAGTAGAAAAAGGTTTTGCACAACAACATTGAATTGATTATAATGAAACATTTGCCCCAGTTGCTAGACTTGATACTATTAGAATGATTTTAGCAATGGCTGCATAAAATAATTGGAAAGTATATCAAATGGATGTCAAATCAACTTTCTTGAATGGTTTCCTAGATGAAGAAGTGTATATGAAACAACCACCAGGTTATGAAGTGCATGGACATGAAGAAAAAGTCTATAGATTGAAGAAGGCCCTCTATGTTCTCAAGCAAGCACCAAGAGCATGGTATAGCAAGATTGATTCATACATGACAAACAATGGATTCGGCAGAAGCAATAGTGAGCCCACATTGTACACAAAAATCAACAAAGAAGGTCAGATTTTGATTGTGTGTTTGTATGTTGATGATTTGTTTTTCATTGGAAATTTGTCTATAGACACATTTAAATCAGCAATGAAGAAAGAATTTGAGATGGCAGATTTGGGATTAATGAAGTATTTTTTGGGCATTGAAGTTGTACAATTAGAGAAGGGAATTTTTATTTGTTAAACTAAATATGCAAAGGATGTGTTAAGGAGGTTTAAGATGTTGAATTGTAATTCAGCACCTACACCAGTTGCTACAGGGACTAAAATTAGCAAAGAAGACAAAGGGCCTAATGTTGATTCTACAACATTCAAAAGACTAATTGGTAGTTTGATGTATCTTACAGCTACAAGACCAGATATCATGTATGGGGTCAGCTTAATCTCTAGATTCATGGAGTCACCAAAAGACTCACATTGGCAAGTTGGAAAAAAGATATTGAAATATGTGGCTGGAACAACAAAATATGAAATTTTATATTCCACAACTAATAATTTTGGTTTGATTGGTTATACTGATAGTGATTTTGCAGGTAGCATCGATGACAGGAAGAGTACTTCTGGACATGCCTTTCATTTTGGAACAGGTGTGGTCTCATGGGCATCCAAAAAGCAACCCATAGTGACACTAGCAGCCACATCAGCAGCATGTCAAGCAATTTGGATGAGGAGAGTATTGACAGATTTATTGCAAGCATAGAAGGAGTCAACACCAATCTTTTGTGACAACAAATCAATAATTGCATTGTCAAAAAATCATGTTTTTCACAAGAGGAGCAAGCACATTGATACGAGATTTCATTTCATCAGAGAGTTAGTGAACAATGGGGAAATCCATTTGGAGTTTTGCAGATCTGAAGACCAGTTGGCAGATATATTCACAAAGGCATTAACAAAAGAGAATTTTAAGTATCTAAGACAGAATTTGGGCATTGTAAATGTTGAAGTAGTTAGTGGTAGAAATTAAGGGGGAGTGTTAGAACTGCAGTTCTAATTTCTCCCGTATGATTGCATGAGCATTGCATGAGGAGAATGCATAATAAACTCTAGTTTTAAATTGTTTTGCATAAATAATTTGATTCAATCAGATCGCATATTTTCAGCATGGTTTTAGCAGTTTAAAGTTCAGCTATCTAAAACTTGCATGTTAAAGGAATCCTCTATTAATAGAGGCCTTTTGTAACCGTAAAGGAAGAAAGCAGAAATATCATTAAAGATTTCAAGTTTGCTGTAGCAACTGTGCCGGGCGTTCTTTTCTATTTGACTGTTTTTTATTTTTTATTTTTTATTTCTGTCTCTGCTTATCAATTACATGTACTAAGAGCATATATATATATATATATATATATATATATATACACGCTCGTTCTCTGCGGTTTTAATTAAAGCTATTTTAAAAAGTTTTTGAAATATAGATTTCTTATGAACAAGAAGATCAATTATACAGAATCTGCATCTGCAACACTTGTTGAAACGCACCCAAACATGTCCGAGGTTAACAACAAAAATGTGATGTCTTCTTCCTCTTCTTCTTCAGGTAAAATGCCCTCAATTTCAACTATTACTTTTCTTGTTTTATTCATTGTTTTATTCAGCTGATTTTCTCAACAAACTGAGAAAAGAGAAATTGACAAGATATCTGCAGCTAACAACATAATTTTGAATTAAAAACCAGTCATAGCTCATAGGACATTTGAGAATTTCTGCCGTGTGTTTATTTGGTAAATAACTGTGAGTGTTTAGGGAATACAAATCAACACGTTACAAAATAAACACCCCAGTCATAACAGTCATAATAGCAGTTTTTATTAAAGGAAAACAGAGTTCCAAACATTACACAGACAAATGCAATCCCTTTATTCTTTTGTTCTCCCTTTTTATGTGTCCATTCTTTTCTCTTAAGATACAGTCCTATCCAAAAATCCCTCTAACTACTACCCACTGCAATATTAATAACAACCTATTCCTGAAACCTAATAGCATGGCATTGTGGTAAGATTGTAAGACAGTGGTCCCATCGAAGAGAAAACATTGCCCCGTGAAACAGCTAAATCTATGAGTTAGTTGTCTTTTTTCTTTTAACAAAAAAATAACCTTCACATGCTTCTATATGGCATAAAATCTCCCAAAATTATCTGACCCGGAGTTGCAATGTCTGGTACCAACTCTGCAACAACCACAAACGTTCCTCCCAGAAATAACCAGCTCCATTTTTTATTGCAGAGATTCTTTTTATTCTTGTAGGGCATCTGAAAACTTGTCAAGGGGTCACCTGCACATAAAAACAGGAGTGAAAACTCCCTCAACGGAACATGTCCTAAATCCCAATTTCTCAATTGATTTTCCACTTTTGTTTTGGACTATCCTGCATATGCCTAAAACTTAGGAACTTGTGGGTTTGCCCATGTCCCACAATTGATGCTCTGCATAAGTTGTGATGGTTGATGAATCGTCATGGCAATGTTTCTGCATTGTCACTAGTCTAGACCATGGGTCGTTGGACAATACATCTAGCTGAGCTAAAATAGAGTGTAATATCTTTTCTGGGAGTCAGTTGCGTGTTAAATATTGAGTCAATTTTCATGACCCATCTTTCATGAGTAATGGTTCATGAAGATAGGTCAAGAAGAATGACTTAGTCTGCTCATGCTGTGTGCTTGTATCAAGTCAATCTACATTATGTCTATCATCCATCTTTCATGAGTAGTAGGTTAATTAAGATGGGCCACAAAGATTGACTGGATACACCTGATTCGAAGAAGAACAATATTAAATGAAAATGTCCTCTGGGAACACCAGATGCATTAAAACTGTAAAAACTGGTGTGTTATCTTTTTTTTTTTTTGGTCTCTTTTTCCTTCCTAACACTGCCCTTGTTGTAAATTTTAAATAGCTTTAGAGTCAGAGAAACGGAAGCAACAGATATTGAAGGGTCCTTGGGGCAAGCTTCTGTCACAGGATTCTCAGGTAGATTACTGCCACTTCATTGCCTTGAAGACAATATTGCCACTTCATTGCCTTGAAGACAAGTTACTACTTATTTCCATCTAGGAAATAATTTGTATTCTGTAATGTGATTCTGAAATGATGACGAATGATTTCAGAATCCAGATCTGGACCTATGTGACCCAAATTTCATGATTGGCCGAAGCAAAAGTTGTAGTTTGTGCATTGACGAACCCTCAATAAGTGGAGTTCTGTGTACAAGGGTAATTTCTATTATAATCTGTTCAGGAAGTATATTGGTTCTACTTCTAATTGTAGTTGCTGATGAATTTTATGCTGAACAGCCTGCGTGTTTGCGGGTGCAGCACAAGGGTGCTGAAGTGCATGTTCGAGGGAATGATGGTTCTGTTGAGCTCAATGGAAAGAGTCTTAAAAAGAACGATGTTGTCAGTATTGAAGAAGGAGATGAATTTGTTATCAGCTCTCCGGGTCATCACACTTATGTATCCTCTGTGTGCTACTTATTTACAGATGATCATATAATGTTCTAAATGTTTCACATGTTTTCATAGATTGTTAAATTTAGTCTATGAGCATTTTTAAACCCTAACTGTAAAATACAGATCTTTAAACTGCTCACAGATGAAGATATTTCAGCCCCTCCATTACCTACTTCACTTAGCCAGGCAGAAAATCAAATGGTTACAGGTAAGGCAGCAGCAAAACAAGTGGGTGAAGGTAAGACAGAAGAAAATCAGGTGGTTGGAGGGAAGGATGAATTATCTGAAAGTGAAGAAGGAAGAGATCATGGTGAAGAAAGTGAAAAAGGAAGTGATACATCCCAGTCGCAAACTCTAGATGGGTCTGTCTCAGATGCTGAAGAACAGGTTAAATACCAAACTATGAAGGAAGATTTAAAAAATGGAATGGTTGATGGTAAAAAGACTCTTGTGTCATTTGACGATTTTCCTTATTACCTCAGGTATGAAGTTGCATCTTTTGTATAGACTTATTTTGCATTCCTTTTTGACTGATGTGCTTTACATTTTTAATTTGCATTAGTTATGGTTTTTATCTGGTCTCAAAATATGTACCAGATATATAAAATGCAATAATAGTTCATTATGATTTAATTTTCTCCTTGATGCCTTTGCAACAATATGTTCCTGGGAATGTTTTTACAAAAATGGGCCTCTATCCTGTGCATTGTGAGTGTTCTAGAATGTTTTCCTTTTGACAAATGCTCCCCGCTATGTTGATATATGCTATTACATGATTAATATATGTTAGCTTGGAATTAATGGCATTATGTAGTAGTAACTGTGTTGATCAAATGTTAATATCTCAGATAGATTTCCATTATTATTATAGATGAAATGCTTTATAAAGTCTTATCCTTTTCTTTCAAACTTGCATATATTGGCTTTGATCTATTAGAGGTTCTGTGTCATGTCCCTATATTAGTAATTTATAATTGAATCCATTATGTATTATTTATTCAAATTAAATATATGAATAATATTATAAATGGAATATATTTAATATATTTAAATAATATTTATTTAAAACAATTAACAAAATACATTACTATTATATTTATAAATAACACATAAATAATATAATATAAATCATATATCATTTATTATGATATAAATGATATAATATAAATAATATAAAATAAATGATATAATGATATAATATAAATACAAATAATATAAATAAACATCTTTTAACCTAGGGAGTTACGTATGGTTAGAACTAGTTTTACTACAAAAGGGAATTAATATATAATAATAAAAATTATAAGAGGTAAGTATGTCTTTTACCACCAAGCATAATAAGAGACGTGCCTCTTGGAACATATCTCTTGAAAGTGAAATAAATAAAGGTTGTGAGATAGAAGGAAAAGATCATCGAAAATATATCATAAATTAATATATAGAAATATGTAGTATCAACAACAAATGGGAGGAGTGATTCAAGTAAAAATAAATAAGTAAATAAATAAATATATAGTAGATAAAGGATGTGTTGTCCCATTCAGCACAATTATGTTGTCCCATTCAGCACAATTAAACATTATTAAAAATTATATTCATGATAACACTATAATAATAATGATGTTATAATAACAATAATAAATAATATTATAATATATATATATAGATATATATTTATAATAGTAATATTATAATGATAATGAATAATATAGTTATGTTAATAATAAAATAACAATAGAATTCAAGTGCTGGCAAGCAATCAAATATATATATAATACTATTAATAACATATATAATAATATAATATAGAGATATTATTAATATTATAACAAATACTATAATATATAAATATTAAAGAATAGGCATGAGGCTAACTCAAGAAGAGTCACAATAGACAAAAATGGACATTATAATAATAAAGGCAAATTGTATGTTTTAGAAATGTGTGTGGAAACTGTATGTATTGCATTTTATGAATTCAACTAGGAGAGGGAATGCATAGACCTTAGTAGATTGCCTATAAACCCCATCTAGGTTCCGTCCCCATAGGCCCGAGATCAGGAATGGGCATTATGCCCCGCAGGCCTGAGTCAAGGGTTTGGATCATGGAGGGATGGGAGTCCCACATTGGATTATGCCCCATAGGCCCAAGACGAGGGAATGGGCAATATGATATGCCCCGTAGGCCTAAGTCAAGGGATTGGGCAATAGGACTGTGGTAGGCCTTAGGCTACTAAGGGCTTATGTGTTTACCTCCCCTGGCATAATGACCATTTTTCTTTTACCTATGTGTTTCAAATTGCAAGTGTGTTTATGTTGGACTGATGAATACTAGATGTTAAAACTAACATGTAGCAATATAGACTTGAATATACATGATACCACAGGCACTAATTCAAAAGAACGTGTGATCTATTCAACCCAAGGTCACCCCATTAAAAGAGAAGAAACCCTAAACCTAATTCACAAGCCAATTCTAGGGCAAGTCGGGTAAGAGACATTACAGTGGTATCAGAGCAGTCATCCTGCCATCCTATGATTAATACTTAAATAAATAAATAAATAAATAAAAGTATTATATACTTTAATATTAAATTTATTATTGCCATTTTTTATGTATACTTTAACATTAAATTACTTATACTTTTGCCTAATCCTTTAATCCTGGTTGTGATTGTTTGAGGACAAACAATTTTGAGTGGGGAGAGTTGTCATGTCCCTATATTAGTAATTTATAATTGAATCCATTATGTATTATTTATTCAAATTAAATATATGAATAATATTATAAATGGAATATATTTAATATATTTAAATAATATTTATTTAAAACAATTAACAAAATACATTACTATTATATTTATAAATAACACATAAATAATATAATATAAATCATATATCATTTATTATGATATAAATGATATAATATAAATAATATAAAATAAATGATATAATGATATAATATAAATACAAATAATATAAATAAACATCTTTTAACCTATCCTCTCATGATAGGGAGTTACGTATGGTTAGAACTAGTTTTACTACAAAAGGGAATTAATATATAGTAATAAAAATTATAAGAGGTAAGTATGTCTTTTACCACCAAGCATAATAAGAGATGTGCCTCTTGGAACATATCTCTTGAAAGTGAAATAAATAATGGTTGTGAGATAGAAGGAAAAGATCATCGAAAAGATATCATAAATTAATATACAGAAATATGTAGTATCAACAACAAATGGGAGGAGTGATTCAAGTAAAAATAAATAAGTAAATAAATAAATATATAGTAGATAAAGGATGTGTTGTCCCATTCAGCACAATTAAACATTATTAAAAATTATATTCATGATAACACTATAATAATAATGATATTATAATAACAATAATAAATAATATTATAATATATATATATATATATATATATTATATAATAATTAAATGATATATATATATATATAATAGTAATATTATAATGATAATGAATAATATAGTTATGTTAATAATAAAATAACAATAGAATTCAAGTGCTGGCAAGCAATCAAATATATATATAATACTATTAATAACATATATAATGATATAATATAGAGATATTATTAATATTATAACAAATACTATAATATATAAATATTAAAGAATAGGCATGAGGCTAACTCAAGAAGAGTCACAATAGACAAAAATGGACATTATAATAATAAAGGCAAATTGTATGTTTTGGAAATGTGTGTGGAAACTGTATGTATTGCATTTTATGAATTCAACCAGGAGAGGGAATGCATAGACCTTAGAAGATTGCCTATAAACCCCATCTAGGTTCTGTCCCCATAGGCCCGAGATCAGGAATGGGTGTTATGCCCCACAGGCCTGAGTCAAGGGTTTGGATCATGGAGGGATGGGGGTCCCACATTGGATTATACCCCATAGGCCCGAGACGAGGGAATGGGCAATATGATATGCCCCGTAGGCCTGAGTCAAGGGATTGGGCAATAGGAATGTGGTAGGCCTTAGGCTACTAAGGGATTATATGTTTACCTCCCGCGACATAATGAAAATTTTTCTTTTACCTATGTGTTTCAAATTGCAAGTGTGTTTATGTTGGACTATTGAATAGTAGATGTTAAAACTAACATGTAGCAATATGGACTTGAATATACATGATGCCATAGGCACTAATTCAAAAGAACATGTGACCTATTCAACCCAAGGTTACCCCATTAAAAGAGAAGAAACCCTAAACCTAATTCACAAGCCAATTTCAGGGCAAGTCGGGTAAGGGACATTACATTCTGATACCAATTCTTTGTCATCTTATTCATACAAAATTCAAACAGTACATGTGGCTTGAGACTAATTCTATCATTTCAGTCTTTCTTTGCTAGTTTCATTGGAAGATTGATTAAAGTTTCATCTTTTGTCTACAGTAAGAAGACAAAAAGTCATCTGATTGAATCAATGTTCATACATTTGAAACAGAATGAATTTACAAAATATACAAAGGAACTTCCTAACCTGGGCCCCAGAATATTGATGTCTGGTCCTCAAGGTCTGTTATCCCTTCTTCTGTACAAGCCTGAATGGTTACATGGAACATGATTGTGATTAACAATGTTTTCAATCTGATTCAATTTATGTTTTATCATTTCCATAGGGTCTGAGATATATCAAGAAATGTTGGTGAAGGCATTGGCAAATCATTTTGAGCAAAATTCCTTATTTTTGATAGCAGTTCAATGCTGACGGTAAGCATTAGTTTATCAAACTCTGCAACAATTTATCGTCTCAATCTCGTCATAGTGTCCAAGCTTTCATTTCAAATTGATATATAAGCATAAAGGGTTAATTGTGTCATTTCATTTTGTCGTGGACCAAAATTCATCCAGATGTGCTATTTTCTATTTGTAACGTATGAAAAGTCATAGTGTTGGTTTGGTCACAATTCTCTTTTTCAAGGGGAATATGTTTCATCTTGACAACTCTGCAGTTGGATTCTCGAATGCAGTATTCATTTTTTTGTATTTCCACTCTTGGATGTGTTTGCACTTTGTAGTGATGCTCTTTAGATTTACATGATAGAGCTCATCAATGAAGGATGGAGAAAAAATGGACAAGCTAGTCCTCAGTGTACTTTTCCAGGTAGTCTGAACTTATGTTTATATTCAGTGAAATTCAATTCTGCAATTATCCTCTTTAAATTTTCGTAATTGATCTATAACTCTTTTCTAGGTTTTGACTAGTGTGAGTAAGAATAGTCCTCTTATACTTTTCATGAAAGATGTTGAAAGGTCATTCATAGATAACTCATGCATCTACACCGCCTTGCAAAGAGAACTTGAAAAATTGGCCGAAAGAATTATTGTAATTGGCTCATACACAAAGATTGACAATAGCAAGGAAATGGTAATATAGTTGTTGCATATAATTAACCTATTTAGAAATGCTTGTTTGATTTTGCTTTTTATTTTGATGTCCATTGAGTTGTGGTTTCTATGCGAAAGATGACCTGCCTAGTTTGGGTTTACTAGTAAGTTTATTTGGATCAGTTAGGCATACATTTGTTTTGAGCCTTTGATTATAATAGCCATTAAAAATATATTTATTATGTTATTGGTGAATGAATTATCTATTAGTGTTAATTTGCCAAAGTAAAAATATATTACATAAAGATGAGAAAAATCCCATTTAGTGCACAACAAAATGCATGTTAATGCAAAGGAAGCATGCCTTCATTGAATGGAGCATCTTTCTGGTCAATATGACACTAACACCGAGGGTTGTAAATGTATTTGTTCATACAATTAATCCCTCATGATCACTATGATGATTTTAATCCATTCGAGAAAATCCTAGAAGATTGCCATGAATTCCTTGTGAAAAGCAAAACAAAATAACCAATATTTCCAACCCATTGTCCACACCATAGTTTCAAGAGTCGTCAGGACTTGCACAAACTTGACGAGGTGGGTGAAGCGAACTAAGGTCCAAAGACTCGGGACCTGCATACCCAGCGAGTTTGGTCAGACTCATTGTATGCTAGTCTTGTTGAACTCGGTGAGTCTCATCTGTAAAACTTGGCCATAACTGGCAGAGGAAAAACTAGAAAAAAAATAAAAATAAATCAAAATGATTAAATCTAAAACACATAAAATGATCTTTAAAATTTCAAAATGATATTCATTTCTTTTGTTAGCATAAGAATGGAGAAAGAAAAAAGAATTGAAGATAAAAATACAATCCTTCGGAACAAAATCCATCAAACATATTGGCAGCAAACATGGTTAGGGCCTAATTATTGCTCTATTGCTTTGATACTCATATTTTTTGAATTGTTTGGAGGGCTCTTAGATCCTTGTTAAAAGTGGTAAAATTGTGAAAAATGGCATGTGCCATGAAGGTCTGTGGGGTCTCAAAACCTTTAATTTGCACTACCCCTTGACCCCATGAGAGGTGCTACCCCACCCCTCGACCTAGCTGGGGTAACTTCCCCTAGACCCTCACAAGGGGCACTACCCCTCAACCCCATTGGGGGTTGCCACCTCGAGACCCCAGGATAGTTTTAATTCTTTTGACTTTTTCCCAATTAAATTCCAAATAAACGAATTATATTTATACTTTTGGTTTGCCAAGTCAATCTCTATCCTAAGTAATGCTCCTATGGCTGTAGAAACTTTTGCAGACTTCTCTAAGATACAAGTGAAGGAACCAACATAGAGCTAGTGATGTTGGGTCAAGTGATACAAGCTCCTCTCTACCGTAACTTTCATGACTCCATGTTGTGATTTTTGTTTTTGATGCCATAGATATCATAATCCATGAGTGTTGTATGCCTAAAACATTTGAGAATATTTATATATTTAAAATTGTTGTTTATCTTGAGCTAGGTTATTCTATGTGGGAACAAGCTCTTTGGAGGTGCTTACAATATTTGGGTTGTAAGCTTCGAAGGGTTGAGGGTTGTAGTTTCTTCTTTGACCCTAAGGATTAGCCTAAAAAGGTTGCCTATATTGCTGATTGGGCTGAAAATGGGCATTCTACTGATTGGGCTGATACTGATTTTGGTAAGGCAATCATTTCTCCATATTTACCAGCTTATTTGCAATTATCCTTAATGTATTTTCAAGCTCTGGGGTATTTTGAGTTTGAGTTGGAACAATAGTTCCTTAGGCTGCTTGATATCCTATTGCTAGAACAGGTGGGACAGTAGCTAGAGGAGGTACTACCATTGGCATAGATGGCTAGATTTCAAGAAAATGGGTAAAGGAGGCCTAGGAGCTATCTTCCCTGCCTAAATAAGGTAGTTTTCTTCTCTAACAATAATTTCAAAAGAATCTGGAAGGGTGGTCCCTCCCATAGACTGAATCATTACAAAAATTTCATTGTTCGAAGCCTTAAGATAAAACAAAAAAGCATGCCTTGGCAAGGGTTTTACCGTTGTGGGAACCCTATCCCAGGTTCTCTAAAATCGGTAATTGAAATCAACCATGTGTTCGTGGGGTACCCTTTTGATGGTGCTCAGTTGCTCCAACAATGAGAGATGGTCAGATTTATCTTCGAAGTGCTTGTGTAATCCATCTCCTAGTAGATCGCACGATGTTATTGAATTTTCAGCAAGTCCTCTTAACCACTATAAGGCTTTTCCTTTTAATGAAGTAGCTGAAAGTCTGATTGCCACATTTTCTTGAGTGACATTGTGCATGGAACAAAGGGTTGCCACATCTTGAATGTGTTCAGCAGTAGTAGTATGATCCTCTGAAGTGAAATAAGGTAGTCCTTTAAGGGCTACCATTGGAATATCATCTCTTTGGGCAAGTTGTAGTGGGCTGCCTCCATTGAAAGAAGTAAATGCAAGCTGCCTAGCTATTATAGGTATCTGGACTATTAGCATTGGAATTCTACTTCTTCTAATTGGACTCACAGAACTGAATCGTGAAGGTGTAGACTTTGATCTCCTTGATGACTCAGTTGTTCTACTTGCTGATCTACCTGTCTTTTTAGTTGTAGATAGCTATAAATAATCAAAGGGGTCTAGATTAGACCTAGTTTTCATAGGTTGAAAGTACTAATCTGCATACCAAACCAGAGGAAATGAGTCACCAGGTATATTGAAAGCCTCTGAAGGCTGGTAAAACTACTGCATATACCAGAACAGCAGCTATGAGGGTACAAATGTCTCTAAGATTGCTTCTAGAGTCCCATCGGGCGTGCCAAAAAACTATTGTCAATCAAGTATGCACCATTGCTAAGTTCACAAAAACTTAGCTACCTATTGAAACATGGAATCATTCTTGGATGTGGGTCTCCTATAATGAGAATGAATCTCTAGAGTGAGCTGGTTCTCCTTATGATTTCCTAAACTATTGACTTGACTGAGAAAAGGGAGAGAGAATAACTGAAATGCAAAACTAACTCTAAGATTTAATCTAAATGAATATCTTCACTCACAAACAACCCTTTTACACTTAAACTTTCACAACCCCACCTCTGAGACTTGATCCTAAAGTGATTTGTAAAGAGGTTCAAGTTGAACATAGATTACAACCAGAACCAAAGACAAACCTTACATCAAGAGACACAACAAAGGACATAAAACTATCACAATAAAATATCAGGTCAAACTACAAAGAGAAGATGAATTAAGGGGATAGGAAAATCTATTGTATTAAATTGGAAGGAGTACAATGCAATATGAAATAACTGAGCCAACTACCTATAAACAACTCTGCCTGTGAACAAGAGAGAAGAAACTGGTGCTAAATGACTAAAAAAATTTAGTTCTCCTCAATATATCTCTCTCTCCAAGATCTCAAAAAAAAGCTCTCTAAAAATAGATTAAAAAAATCCATTTTTGAGCTAAGGGAAAAAAATTAGTAAAAAGCTCCTCAAAATGCCTCCAAACTAAAAAACCATGCTACCAAACTGATCTTGTAGGTGGTCCCTATTAGTTTTAGGACAAAGAATTGAGGGGGGGGTGAATCAGTTGTCTTCAAAAACTCTATTCTTTAATCACTTAAATTCAACAACATAACAAAGATTCAATCATGGAAGCATAATACAATAACTCAAGAGTAGAAACAAATTCAAAGCATATAACACCAAGATTTATAATGTGGAAAACCTGGTTAAGGGAAAAAACACAGGGTGACTAACCCAAGATTGTATTCTCTGTTAAAAGAATAAGAAGAATAAAGGGCTCACTACCTAAGCACACTGCTCACAAGAGGCCCACTGCCTACAGGAGACACACTGTCTACAGACAAATATAAATATTACATACTTGAATTGGAGATTAGCATCTTCACTATGCTTGAGACAGTTCCATTTAAGCTCAATACCTCTGCTCTGCTTTTCACTCCTCTTCTCTACCACTTTCTCATGACGACGGCAAATACTTTTAAATGACTTCACAAATCTTATTTATACATGACATCAACTTTGGAATGATCATCAAAGTCGGCACAACACATACTTTATTTTATTACAGAGCATTTACAAAAATACAACTAGACTTGTTACAAAAAATTCATGCGTGTCACTACACTGTCAGCCACACATATCTGGGATTTCAATCTATCTCAAGGAACACACCATGCTTCGCAAAACATCTTCAAGATCATCCACAACATATGCAAATCATCTGATCAGTCAAGATTAGTAAGAACACCATCACGAAAGGTAAATCTTCAATTACGAGGTCAATCTTCAATTGGAACCACCAACACGAACTGGACACAATCTAGAGACCCCCATAAGCTTGCCTGAATCATCAAGAACATCCACACCACTTCTGCTTACTGAAATCATTCACATCTTCATCTGGAACTTCAAGAACACAATTGATCATCACTGTCACATTAGAAGGATTGCTTGCGGACATCCAAACCATGAACCAATTGAGTTGTCAATTCATATTAGCTTCCCAAACATGCCACCAGATCTACAGAACAAGATATTGCATTTCCCGATCTCACTGGACCTATTTTTGCCACTCTATCACCTCTGAATAGCTGCCATAACCAGTTTTATTCATATGGCCATAACTTCTCCAAATTTTTATGTGGATCTCTGAAATCTTGGCTGGAGCATCTTCAGACACATATATGCAAACCCTTTGATGTGCATACTCTGATCTTCAACTGATTGGGATTTTTCTACATAGAACTTCACTATCTTCACTGTCATTCTCTATTTCTAATAGGGCTAATTTTCTCAATATCCTCAGCACACAGCTCATCCAATCCTTGACCTCAATGTAACAGGAGTATGTTGACATCAATGACAACACCGGTTAGGCCCATACTTGCAACAATCTCCCCCTTTATCATTGATGGAAACATATGATGTGAAAAATCGTTTTAACCATCAAGACAAGAACTTCTCCTCACTGACTGACATAGCTCCCCCTATCAACAACAATCATTCATATGTTTCTTCTTCCTTTATTGCTCTCCCTTTGATAACAACTACTTTTGTTTTTCACATGTCTTTTCTCCCCCTTTGACATCAATGGCAAAGGGCACATACTTGCAACCACTTCTCATACTTCAGAATCATGCTAACTACTCCCCCTGAGTAGTAACTTCCTAACACCTATCCGGATCACAAAGATATGACTGTGGGATCCACCAGATTGATGCACATCAGTGAACCTTAATTCACAATTGGAGGGGTAATAACCCCTAGCTTCTCCCTGAGATACTCAAAAGAGTCCTTAGGTAGAGGTTTAGTAAAAATGTCTGCAATCTGATCCTTTGAGGGTAAAAACTCCAATCTAACTTCATTCTTATTCACCTACTCTATTAGAAAGTGGAACTTGATGGATATATGTTGTCTTAGAATGCAACACCGGATTTTTTGATATATTTATTGCACTTGAGTTGTCACAGAAGATTGTGATAGGTAAGATTGTGATAGGTTCCTCATATTCTACTCTGATATCTCTTAGCATTTGCTTCATCCATAATACTTGAGTGCAACTGCTTGCTGCTGCAATATATTCTACTTCTACAGTGGACAAAGATATTGCCTCTTATTTCTTGCTCAACCAAGAAACCAATCTTTTCCCCAAAAAGAATGCACCACCACTGGTACTCTTCCGATCATCCACATCTCCTGCCCTAATCAGCATCTGTATATGCATGAAGAGAGAAATCATGATCCTTAGGATACCATAAACCATACTCAACTGTTCCCTTCAGATATCTGAGAATTCTCTTGATTTCCATGGCATGAGACTCTCTAGGATCAGCTTGGAATCTGGCAACAAGACCAACAACATTCATAATATCAGGTCTAGTTTGAGTGAGGTAGAATAGTCCTCCAATCATTGACCTATACTTTTTCTAATCAGTCGTAGGAGATTCATTATCTTTACTCAGCTTACATCTAGTTGCCATGGGAGTATTCATTGGATTTGAATCTTCCATCCTAAATTTCTTCAACAATTATTTCACGTATTTGGTCTGAGATATGAAGATTCCTTTATTTGATTTAGTGATTTGTAGACCCAAGAAGAAATTCATTTCCCCAAACATAGACATCTCAAATTCACTTTTCATTTGATTTGCAAAGGTCTTGCACATACTATCTTTCCCTCAAAAAATGATTTCATCAACAAATACTTCAACAATCAAGATACTTTCATGGTCAATCTTAAAATATAGATTACTGTCAGCAGTGCCTTTGTTGAAACCAATCTTCAGAAGATGTTTGTCCAATCTTTCATACCAGGCTCTAGGAGCTTGTTTGAGTCCATACAATGCTTTCTTCAACTCGTAGATATCACCTTGATCAGACAATTGGAATCCGTCCGGTTGTTTAATGTATACCTCTTCTTCCAAATCTTGATTCAGGAAGGAAGACTTGACATCCATCTGATATACTTTGAAATCCTTGAAGGAAGCAAAGGCAAGAAATAATCTGACTACTTCAATTCTTGCCATCGGAGAAAAAGTTTCTTCAAAGTCAACTCCTTCTACTTGAGAATAACCCTTATAGACCAATCTGACTTTGTTTCTTATTACTTCACCATCTTCATTCAGTTTATTTCAGAAGACCCATTTAGTCCCAATCACATTTTTGTCCTTAGGTCTAGGAACAAGATCCTAAGTGTGATTCTTTTCAATCTGCATCAATTCCTCCTTCATTGCGTTAACACAACTTTCATCATTACATGCTTCACTTACTATTTTTGGTTCAATCTTTGAAATCAGACAATACTTCACTGAATCTTGAGCAATTTTTCTTCTTGTTTGAACACCTTTGCTTCTATCTCCTATGATCTAGTCTTCAGAATGATTTAGTCTTATATACCTGGGAGTTTTGAGAATTTCTTGCACTTCTATTTCTTGGACAGGTTCATTCAAACTTGTCTCTTCTTCATGTATTTCAGGATTCTCTGGATCAGTCTAAATTTGAACTATAGTTGGGGTTTATTCTTCTTGGACCGAAACATCATTTTGATAATCTGCTTCATACTCATAAAACCTTGAGGGATTTTCATGCCTTCATCTACCTTCACATTTATACTTTCTACAATCTTTCTCAATCTCTTGTTATAACACTGGTATGCTTTGCTTTGAGTGAAATATCTCAAGAATATTCCTTCATCACTTCTAGCATCAAAGTTCCCAAGGTCTTCATCTCTTTTGATATAACACTTACTACCAAAGACTTTGAAATATTTCACAGTAGTGATGATGCCAAACCAAAGTTCATAAGGAGTCTTACCAGTATTACCTCTGATTTGTACTCGAATAACAATATAGACAGTAGTGCTTACAACTTCTCTCCAGTGGATTTGAGGGACATTTGTTTCTATCATCATGGTTCTAGATGTTTCCTGGATGGTCCGGTTCTTTCTCTCCACTACTCCATTCTGCTGTGGAGTCCTTGGAGTAGATAACTGTCTCTTTATCCCATGTTCCTCACAGAATGATATGAACTCACTAGATGTGAATTCCCCACCTCTATTAGACCTAATGCATTTTATGTTTATGTCAGTTTCATTTTCTACCATAGCCTTGAATATTTTAAATTTTTCAAGTGCTTCAGATTTCTCTTTCAAGAAGGTTACCCACATCATCCGAGAATGGTCATTAATCGACAACATGAAATACCTATCTCCATGCAGACTCCTGATTCTTGCCGGACTACAGAGATCAATGTGTATTAAGTCTAACAATCTGGTTGAGGATTGTTCCTTACTTTTGAATGTGACTATGTTCTACTTACCCAACTGACATTCTTTACACAAATTGTTAGTAGGTTTCACTAGTGTTGGAAGATCTCTTATAGCCTAAGTATTGCTTATCTTGATGATATTATCAAAATTTACATGACACATTCTCCTATGCCACAACCAAATCTGATCAATTTGGACAAATAAATAACTTTTGCCAGTACCAATCAAGTGGAAGATGTTACCTTTTGTTTGTGTAATGGATGCAATCTCAGTTCCAGAGCTTTCAAAGTTCTTGTATTTTCCATTTTTGAATCAGAGATCATAGCCTTTGTCCACCAACTGTCCAACACTAAGAAGATTATGCTTCAGACCTTCAACATATAGAACATCACTAGTTTTGTTCTTTCCATCAAAAGAAATGGTTCCTCTGCCTTTAATTATGCCAGCAGAGTTATCTCCAAACTTTACAACTCCACCTTCATATCTTTCCAAGCTTAAGAACTTGCTTTTGTCACCAGTCATATGGTGAGATAATCCACTGTCAATAACCCATTCATCCTTTTCTTCAACCTGAGTAGCCAAAGCACTTTCTATCATCTTATGATTGGCCAGTTCAATAGGCAATGAATCTTCTTCCTTGATGGCAATAAACACCCAGTCATTTCCAGATTTGTTTCCTATCTCAGATTCATCATCTGTTACTCCATCATCATCTTCTTGAACATAGTAACACTTCTTTTGGAATCTTGAACTATTAGGGTTTGGCCTTAAAAATCTTTCTAGACATCTTGAGGCAAAATGACGAATCTTGTTGTAGTTGAAACATTTGAAAGACAATTTTCCTTCATATTTATCGGATCCTCATGGCAGTCTTTTTGCAATAAGGGCTTCAAGTTGTGTAGCTTCTGACTCATCTACTTCCAGATCTTTTCTTGCTTTATCATACCATGTTGATTTCTTTGAGGAACTTTCTCCAGGATCATATCTTTGTTTACCTTTTATAGAGGCACTAGCTTTGAAAGCAGATTTAGTCTTGGGAAGTGCATCACCAAACTCAGCCAACTCAAATGCAGATATCTTACAAACCAATTGATCCCTTGTGCTAGTTGTTAAAGATCTGACTTCCTCAATAGTAGCGACCTTGTTTTTATATGTAGGAGGTAAAGATCTGAGAACTTTAGCAACAATTTCATCTTCATCCAGTACTCCACCAGCACATCTGATGCCAGATACAAGCTCATTTACGTTTGCCATATATAAAGTGATGTTCTCATCTTCACTCATCCTTAGGTTTTCAAACTTCCCTTTCAGACTTTGCAGCTTGGTGCACTTAACATACTTGTCTCCTTCATAGAGATTTTCAAGCTTTGCCTGAATTTCATAAGCAGTCTTTAATCCCATAACATTTGTCAGCTCTGTATCAGATAAGGCACTCAGTAGGGCTTCTTTAGCTCAAAGATTATTTTCTACATCTCTGACTTCATCTATAGTTCTTGGCCCATTCCTTGGAGGAACATATTTAGTTGAGGTTATGTTCCAATACTGATATCCCATGCATTGTAAGTGACATTCCATGCGGTTCTTCTAGGCAGTGAAGTTTGTTCCATCAAACCTTGGACTTTCCTTCTTGTAGGTCGACATCCTAGATCTCCTCAAGTGGTCAAGCTTCTTCTAGAGGAACTTAGCTCCGATACCAATTGTTGGTTTTAGGACAGACAACTGAGAGGGCGGGTGAATCAGTTGTCTTCAAAAATTATGTTCTTTAATCACTTAAATTCAGCAGCATAACAAAGATTCAATCATGGAAGCATAATACAATAACTCAAGAGCAGAAACACATTCAAAGCATACAACACCAAGATTTTTAACATGAAAAACCCGGTTAAGGGAAAAACCACGGGGTGACTAACCCAAGATTGTATTCTCTGTTAAAAGAAAAAGAAGAATAAAATGGCACTTGCCAATTAGGGCTCACTACCCAAGCACACTGCTCATAAGAGGCCCACTACCTACAAGAGACACACTATCTACAGACAAATATAAATATTACATACTTGAACTGGAGATTAGCATCTTCACTATGCTTGAGACAGTTCCATTTAAGCTCAATACCTCTGCTCTGCTTTTCACTCCTCTTCTCTACCACTTTCTCATCATGACGATAGATACTTTTAAATGACTTCACAAATCTTATTTATACATGACATCGACTTTGGAATGATCATCAAAGTCGGCACAACACATACTTTATTTTATTACAGAGCAATTACAAAAATACAACTTGACTTGTTACAAAAACTTCATGCGCATCACTACACTGTCGTCCACACATATCTGGGACTTTAATCTATCTCGAGGAACATGCCATGCTTCACAAAACATCTTCAAGGTCATCCGCAACATGTGCAAATCATCTGGTCGGTCAAGATTAGGAAGAACACCATCACGAAAGGTAAATCTTCAATTACAAGCTCAATCTTAGATGCGGACCACCAACACGAACTGGACACAATCTAGATACCTCCACAAGCTTTCCTGAATCATCAAGAACATCCACACCACTTCTGCTTACTGAAATAATTTACATCTTCATCCGGAACTTCAAGAACACAGCTGGTCATCACTGTCACATTAGAAGGATTGCTTGTGGACCTCCAAACCACGAACCAATTGAGTTGTCAATTCACATTAGCTTCGTAAACATGCCACCAAATCCATAGAACAAGATATTGCATTTCCAGATCTCACCGGACCTATTTGTGCCACTGTGTCACCTCTGAATAGCTGCCAGAACTAGTTTTATCCATATGGCCATAACTTCTCCAAATTTTCATGTGGATCTCTATAATCTTGGCTAGAGCACCTTCAGACACATATCTACAAACCCTTTGATGTGTACACTCTGATCTTCAACTGACTGAGATTTTTACTATATAGAACTTCACTATCTTCACTATCCTTCTTTATTTCTGATAGGGCTAATTTTCTCAATATCCCCAGCACACAGCTCATCCAATCCTTGACCTCAATGTAACAGGGGTATGTTGACATCAATGACAACACCGTTTAGGACCATACTTGCAACAGTCCCCACCAAATCTGTATCCAAATCTATCAAATTTGCCTCATGAAAGCAAAAATTTTGTCCTATTCTACTCAATTCTATTACATCCCCAATTTTTGTCTTGCTATACTTTTTACTTTTACTTGGACATAAGTAAATTTATTATGATGATTAGATTAACAATAAGGAAAGACATGGATTATATTGAATGTCATTTATGAAATTCTAGAAAAGAATGTGTTATTATCGATTTAATAATTGCATTATGAGATTTGATTTATTATTTGAATTATTTGAATAATGATGCATTGATCATATATTGTTTGGTTACAAGTTGAAATAGGAATACAGATTCTCAGATGACTCTCAGAGAAGAGAGAGAGAGAGTATCTTTCAAGGAGAGAGATATAGACCTTGGGTTACGAGTGGTTTATTTGCGAATCGATTATAAGTGTTTAACAAAAATGTGATCCAATGTGTCATAAGAGGTAAGTCTTGCCTTGTTAGTTTACTTTTGAACATAATCGATAGGTAGTCGATATTATTTACAATCTTTCTAAGTCATAGTAAGTCATATTAAGTCATAAGTAACGTTAATGACGTCATTTGAACATGAATCGAGACCATTTATGTCTAATGTAAAAGTTACGACATAATTATTGTAATGGGTGGTGTTTTTATTTTTGGGTCACTTAGTGCTTATTTGTTGACCCTTGAATGCCAAAATGAATTCCATCAAGTTAGATTGACGTGTTTTTAACAAAGGAATGTGATGGGAGGTAAACTCGACCCATTCACAATATCTGTAAATCGTTATTTTATTGCTATTATTCTTATTGATTTAAATCGTAATCATCGAATGTGAACGATGATATGTAAGTCTTATTTAATATAATCCATAGATGTTTTTATAAACTGAAGAGGATAATACCTCACATTATTTAATAAACTTATCAATCGAATAACCTTGGGCATGTTATTTATGACACCCACATTAATTCAAATGATAGAATTTGAATCCCTTAAAGTGATTAACCATAATAACCATCGACGATTATGCTTGTGTCAACCTCTTTAAGAGGGAGTATGGTATTATAGTTGCATGCATTGAAAACTCTCCACATTCTGTGCCTCGAATGAACATGTGTTTATCTCTGCTGCATAAGTGGGATCAGTTGTAAACCAAATAAGAGAGTGATCGGTTGCATTACCAATTATATTACATTTGATGGAGTGGTAGAAACTGTTTCATTAAGAGCTTTGAAGCATCATTAATTAACACAACTCACCTTGATCATAAGGGAGATAAGATTCGCAGCTAGAGGACACACATACGATGTCACGTCTTGAAGCTTGTGACTACTTTTTACTATTGGTTATTATCTTGATGGTTTTTACTTAATGGTTAATTATGTAAACCTAATAGATAAATGGTCATAATTAATGAAAATCTAATTACTATGATAAATGTATGTTGCTTCGGCTATGGATTTTGGATTGACCTATTGATGTGAATTGGAGTGTGACTGAGCGCAGGTACTCGTCGAAGATGAGAACATGACTGAGGTATAGGTGTCTACTCACTTGGCAAGAACTAAAAGAATGTACCCCAATGTTACATGCACATACTCACATAAATAATGTCATATTGCATTTCATATAGCTTTAGTGTGCATTCTTATATGGTCAACAAATATGATTGGTTTTACTGTTTAGAAGAATATGTCTTCAATTGCTACATAATGTGAGGCGTGGGTTTTAAAGAAAGAAAAGCGGCTTTTCGTGGGGGGACACACAGGAGATTGGATGCAGGAAAAAAAAAGAGACACAGAGCTTCACATGGCATTACAAAGAGGAGGACAAAATTTTGCAACAAGATCTCCAAAAGGGAACCAGATACATTTATGTAATTCTATCATTCATACTTGATTTGATTTAAAATGGCCATCTGCTAGAATCTAAATGATAAGGGATCTATTTTAATGAATGATTAGTCAGAAACCTTGGTATGGGAGTTTAAAACTTGATCCTCTCCTTCGATTAACAATCTCTGCTTAAATTTCATCCTAGTTTAGATGTATTGAACGTCCCTGCTAAAGCTATTGCTTCCCTTCTTAAAAGTAATCAATTTTTTTAATGGTATCTTTGCCTGGATAAAGAAATATGTCTTGCACATGGAGAACATTTTTTTTTAGCCTTAATTATGTCTTCTAGTGCTGAAACATCTTTCTTAAGTTGTAAACTTTTATCAGCTGTTCCTAACGCCATTCAGAGAAATTGACTTGTTGCATGATCTTTTATTTTACTTATATGATATTAAACACAACCTTTCTATCTTAATAATGTCCATGCTATAGTGAATGCCTTCCCTATGCATGTGGAGTAACTTTCCCTAACCTGTGTAAATCAATCCTTGTTCTTTTGTCAACTTTTAAAACTGCTCTCTACTATCATGCATGCTTCGGTTATTAAATCACCTTCTTAAATCAGCATCTCTTAATCAGTCTTTTCAACTTCAAATAAGACTTCCTTAGCATTTAGTTGGCATGTGTATAAGTTTAAATGAACAACACCTTTTCATGTATCCTCCTTTTTATTTAATTTAAGGGAATATTAGAACTAACTAAACATAGAGATAACCAAATCCTTATTGAGCAATGATATTAAAATGGTCTTTATTAAGTAAACTATGATTATTTCTTCATATTGAGTACATATTTAAAACCCTTTTTGGAGAAAACTTGTATATAGTAAAAATTAGAAACCTAGGCTAGATCCATGGTAAATATTATGGGATACTATTCTTGGGAATAAAATATTCTCCATACCTATCCATCGATGAAGTTTTGAAATAACATAACCTTTCATTTTGAGGGTACCAAAGTTTCTTGGAATTATTATTATGAAATTTTCACTATTGCTAAAATCATTAATGTATTCCGTGTATTCTTGTACAAAATGGATAACTATGTCTTCTTACATGTTCCCTATGAATGTGTTGCCATAGTTAGATAAGAAGGTTGAAATTGTTTGTTTGATAGAGGAGATTAATTCTCTTGTTTTCTGAAACAGAGGTAAATTATGCGTGATTAAGTGTTATGTTTTTCCTCTTTATAAGTTTCATGGGAAAATAGTAAATTTTTCTTGCATAATGATATGAATCCTGAATTGGCATACCAGGGGAATTAGTTTTCTTTCTTGTTCTTTTATGCATGTTGGGTTGCTTTTGGGCTAGGATGCCAAATGTGGGCAACAAAGATGGCTTTTCCTCTTTTCAGGATTTGACCTTAAACTTTTTATATGCTTGGCCAAGTTGAGAATTCATTGAAATAGATGAATGTTAGTCTAGTAAAACTTTATTTAAATATATCTCTACCACATCTTGTTGTGAGACATTTGCATATCATTATTTAGATTTGCACTTAGACATCAGGTTGCATCGGGTGTTCCCTCCTACAAGTTGTATCCAAGTTGCTAGATGTTTCATGCAGGGCTGGATTTTCTTCATGTTATGAAGGGATCTGGGGAAGTGTAATTACTTCATGGTTGGGTGGAAAAGCGCCTGAGTCATGTTCTCATCTCTTGGTTTGCAAGAAGACCATGTGGGTTCACGACAACTGGTGAATGTTAGTCTAGAAAAACTTTATTTAAATATATCTCTACCACATCCTGTTGTGAGACATTTGCATATCATCATTTAGATTTGCACTTAGACATCAGGTTGCATCGGGTGTTCCCTCCTGCAAGTTGTTTCCAAGTTGCTAGATGTTTCATGCAGGGCACAATTTTCTTCATGTTATGAAGGGATTTGGGGAAGTGTAATTGCTTCATGGTTGGGCAAAAAAGTGCCTAAGTCATGTTCCCATCTCTTGACTTGCAAGAGGACCATGTGGGTTTGTGGCGACTGGAGAGTTGATTTATTATTCCTATATTATACATGCTTATTCTAACTTGTAATTATCATTGGATGATTATGTCATGAAAGCCAATGAATATTGTATATTCTTTTATAGTGCTAATTTCTAGATTAAGTAAGTGATTTGTAAGATTTAAATAGCTTTTATTGATTCATGTTTTTGAGATTTATCTTTTACCTGAGATGATGTAGTTAAGTGGATTTAATACTTCAGTAACATTTATGATGGATTGAGTACTTTACATACGGGGGGATCATTTTGGAAAACATAGAGAGTAGGTCACAGCCAAAACACAGGCATGTGGATGCCATCATTTAGGCTGAGTGAATAGTAAACACAACTGTAAATAACTCTTGTGCTAGATCACTAGGTATCATTCAGTCTCTTTGTGGAAACAATAATAGAATTGTAAGGATTTATAATGTCTTTTGTTTGTATGCTTCGAAGAATTGATATTATCCCTTTTCATATGTCTGTGATATTCGATACTTAATTAGCAAACCTATTAATGAGTGTTTTCATTATGTTTAAAACCTTTGGAGTTAATGATTGTCGCCATTATCACTGGATGGCCGATGCTATCAAAGGCTATTAGCCTGAGTCAAAAACCATAGAAATGTCTAGAAGTCAGTCTATCAAAAGATATAACTGTAGAATGATATTCCAATACACTGTAGAGGTCTTCTTTATGAGTGGTTGATTATGTAGAAACATACAGTCGATTAAGAGAAGGTTTGACATTAAGAAGGACCGAGAGTTGATTATTGAGATATTTTATACCATTCTTATATATATATATCAAGTACCATTTAGAACTATGATAGGATTGTAAACATAGTTGAGTAGGATGCTTAAATCTTTGAGGTGGTTAATGGAAGTATAAGAACCATTTCTTGTGAAGTTAAAAATAACTATAATGGTTGTTTTGCAAGAGAACTTAGAATCTCATTAATCTTAGGAAGATACCTTTTTCATTATAAATCAAGTGATAACTCAATGGAAATTCTTCGATAGAAATATGAAGGATCATAGGGTTATCCTTAGTAATTTTTACATGAGAATATCTTTGTAGGAAACTAGTATGATATGATTAAATGAAGTCTAATGAGATAGGAATTTGAGAGGAATCATATTCAAGTATATCTATGTGTCATGACTATTGAAGTCATCATGAATAGGTAAACCAAGAATATTCATATTTTCGTATAAGAGGAAATATCTATTTTGAACAATAGTTCACTCTTTTTTTTAGTTTAGATAAACTATGAGTTATTAACCTAGTCTCAATGATATGAGTTTGGGATAATTTGTAAAGCCATATTATTATGGGATATTATGTAAAATTTAGAGTCAAACTAAAATCAAATGATTAGATAAGACATATATAGATATGTCTAAAGTCTAGAAAAACTATTATCATGATTTAGCTATTGTATAAACATAGTTGATGGATAAACTGCGGAATATGACAGTATCCAAGTCGAGTAGGGGTGGGTGAACACAATGACGACGTTCATTATGAATGATATTGAAATTAAAAACTTTGGCCAAAGTAATGCATTTGTTTTTTGCATGCATTGTCAGTTCACTGTATCTGGATTGCTCATCCTATCAAAAATCATACTTAGCTAGAGGGTATCTAGAGTTGTATGGTTTGATAGAGTTGAGTAGGATACAACACTATGTACTCAGGATAGGCAAATTACCAATGGTCACCTTTGGTCTACATCCCTCGTGAAGGGTAGGGCCACTTCCTATGTGGAAGAAGTGTGGGAGACCACCAGTCTGTGGATGGAGGTAAATCACTGGAAAGATACTCTCTCTCTCTCCAAGTAGAAGATATGCTAGGACTTGTGATAAAGATGTCAGATATTCAGAAGCAGTATTTATTCCAAAATTGTCTATGTAATTGATTTACATTGTAATTTTAATGTCAGAAAATGTCCCCTTGGGGTCTTTTGCCTCATAAGGTTTAGCTCCTGGGTCTTTAGCATGCATTTAGGACATTTTAGTTCATATTTTAACACCCTGCTGGAATGAGACCTAAGTCCCATGGCAAATAGGACCTAGGAGGACCCCTTGAGCTGTCTCCTACCTAAAATAGGGGGGAGGACTTCAGTGCCTGCGCCCTAGTCCTTCCCTATTTTAGGGTAGCCTTAATTTTTGGGTGTCAGTTAGTGACTGATATTAGGTCCCTTTACCGACACGGTAAGTTTGAATTTCAAATATCTTTGTAGGAGTGCTTGTAGATGCATATATAAGCATGTGTAGGTATTCATTTGTAAACTAGATTTTTATTTAGATAGCAAGTGTGATGTTCAAGTGTTCTCAAGGTGATTCAAGGCTTCTATTATGTTGCAAGAGCAGACTTGTATGTTTTGTGTGAACATTGATATTTGCAAATTTGAGAATCAATCTCCTCATGGAATGAAGAGCATCTTCCTCCATGAGAGCTTCACTAACAGTGACATATCATTGTATTTTTATCATTGATTCCTTTAGTTTTGACCTCTGCCTCACAAGGGCACGCCCTCTTTATCTAACAATGGTGTTCAGAGACTTAAGTGTCCTCTGGGGTTTAATTGAGGCAAACCTCTAAACACCACAACCCCCAAACCAAGTCTTGTGATTGCAGGTTACAGGTGTCACATTTGGGAAAAGTGGAGTTGCAGGAAGGAGTGGCAAGCATCAAGGGTTCTAGATCTGAAGGAAAGATAGACAAAGGAGCACTTCTAGGACTAGGGTGCTCGTTCCAGTGTCCTCCACAGATAGATTCTAGAAAACAAAAGTTACAGGGCTGATCAGTGTCCAAAGGAGGTCCAGATTCCCTAAAAAAGTAGGTACCTTGGACTTGGGCGCCCACTTCAATGTCCCTAGTTGTTTCTCTTCGGAACCTCAAAAACAAGTATTCTATAATTTGGCATTTTACTCCTATCTGTAAGAGTTTTTTCTGTAATTAGGGTTTTAATGGTCAATTGACATAGGAGAAGGAAGAATTGATAATTAATTCCCTAATCTAAGCTTCCCCTCATTTTTAAGTGACCTAAACAACAAAAGATTAATGAATCCAATTTTCCACTAAACATTTTGGTGAACCCATGTCTTTGAACTTAAATTGCAACTTGCTAAGTATTTGTCTACATATTTGGTGTGATTTCATTCATTCATATAGACATTTAATTTATTACATTGAGAAAATTTCATAAAAATTGAAAAATTTGGAAAAATACAAAAAAATTGCAGTGTTGGGCTTACTAAATTGTGTCAATTCTTTCTAATTTTTCCTAATTCATGATTTTACATCAAATCTGATATAAACTATAGAAAAATACAAAAATTCAAAGTCTTGCTTTACATTTTCATCATTTAATTGCTAAGGTTTTGTGGAAATTTTGACAATTTTTAGATAACCTAGTAATTGTAGACATGATATTTCCACAATCCATAATGATAGTGCTAGTGTTTTTGGAAAAACTGTGTTTGCTTTTTTTTTATCTCAACATTTTGGATCACACTCCATGATCCATGATACATTCTCCTCCTTTCCTCCTGATCATGGATCATAGAGTGTGATCCGAAATGTTGAGATAAAAAAAAAAAAGAAGCAAACACAGTTTTTCCAGAAACACTAGCACTAACCTAGTAATTCCAAAATCTTGGGTTTGTAGGCAAAATGTTTTATCAAATTTTTCTACTGATTTTAGAGGCTCATTAAAATTTTAATTTGGCTATAGTCTTGCATTTTAGTGTGAATTTGCATTTAAATTTAAATTATTTGTATTTTTGCATTAAAAATTTCAACAAAAACTAGCAATTTTGGTGCATTTTCATTAAATTTGCATGGGAATTTTGCATGTTTAAGCTTGAAAATCATTTTCATATATAAGAGTATGTAATTTATATTAAAAATCAGACTTCAAACCATTCACATAGCATTTTGTCCCAAAATCTCAAACCTAGGGCTTTGAAAACAGCAATTTTCACTAAAATTAGCCTTATCGATTTCATAAATTTGCACCATAGGTGTGTTGTGAAAGATATTTTTGCACTTTAGCAAAAAACTACACATTTTGATCATTTTTGCCCTAGGATTTGACCTAGATTACACTCCAAGTGTGTTGTGATCAGTTTTATGGATTGAGGTGACTAATATTATTGATATTATTTGTTGTACCTCCTGAAATTCATTACAACACCCCTTTTTCTAGATCTTGGAGTTGAAAAACTGTGAAAGATTGCATATTTTGCTATATTTTCACTAAGGTTTTACCTTAAGTGGCACTAAAATCGTGTTGTGTTGGGTAGTTTGGCACCAAGTGGCTGTTATTTCTGATATTATTCGCTTTCCATCATCATTTTCCTCACAACACCCTTTGTTATGCTCTCTTGCATTGAATTTTGGTGAAAAAAGTGTCTATTTTAACATATTTTCACTATAATCGACTTGGAATTATCTTAAATCTGCATCAAGAGTTTGTTGAGAGTGAAATTATTGCTGTTTTAGACTAATAACTTGCTTCCCTTGACTGAAATCCTCATAGCATCATTTTGTGTTATTCATTTGCATTAAAAAGTATCGAAAAATCAAGCATTCTGGGTTGTTTTTGCTCTTGTCTTTTGTACCACTATTGAAAAGCGTTCAAAAATCTGATTTGGCATTAGTTTGAGCATAAAAACATGGGCTCTAATCATAACAAAAACAATAGGTTCCCTCCCAGACCTTACATGAAAAGAAAGGCTCCTAAACCTGAAATTATCTTTACACCTCATGATAGAACAATTGGAGACAAAGAAGGACCTCTTTACATCACTGTGAGAATAATGGGAAACCCTATGGACGGAACTCTTATCGATCCTAATTGCATGACTAATGTTTCCACTGAGGAGTTCCTCTTTTCACATCAATTAATGCAAGGTTCTCATGACCTCTCGAGCATGATGATTAAGACGCATAAGGGAACCTTTATCAAGCCTTTGGGTAAGATATCATTGTTAGTAACATTATCTAGAAAACATGTCAAATAGTGGTTTGATGTTATCCCCATTTCTAATCTCTTTCACATTAAATTGGGGCATCCATGGCTAAAAGAAATGAAAGCTATCCCTTCAACAATACACCATTGTCTGAAATTCCCTCTAGACGGCCATATAATCACTGTCCCTCGAAACAAGTATAAACCTTTGGTTCAGTAAAAACATTACAAGTTGAATTACTTTTGGGATAAAACTGAAATACCTAGTCCTCCTACACAAGAAATGACAAAAGATAAACAACCCGCATGTGAAGAGAACTTTAAACCAAAAGGACAAGGTCCCTATGTTGAGGTTCCTCCCTTGAAATCCTTACAAGGATTAGGAGATCATTGTCAACAACAAAGTGCTTCACCGCGACAAATGAGGTTTGATGCCAGTGCTTCATCTTCTCATTTGCACAAGCCTATGAAAGAGGATAGCCCTATCTTACAAAAGATAAGTGGTAAAACAAAACGAAATAGAAAAGCAAGAGAAAGAAGAAAAAGAAGACAAGAATATGCTATAAACCTTGCCTCTCAACAAGAAAACATCAATCCTAATATTCAATCAAACAAAGATGATCCTAATGATGAACAAGATATGAATTTGGGTATGGTACTGTATGTCCCACTATCCTCCATCATTAGGGAATGGGACGATGATGATGACGATTTGCTTATAGACAATTTCAAGCCCGACAGGGGCCCTACAAGTAAGTATCTATAAAATTTTATTTCTATCGTAATGTGCTTCCCCTGTGATGTGTTATGTGTTGTTTAGGCCTCCTGGGATGACCTTAGATTCTCCTATAAGGTTCGAGATACTAGGAAACTACCTCTGTTGTGACCTTCTATTTGTATCATCATTCTTCTAAATTGCTCTCTCTGATTTCATTGTTGTGTGTTGTGTCTAACAGACATAGCATCATGGTTGGTGACTTGGGGGCACCCTCCTATGTGACTGTCCCTAAGACACTTGCTTCTCCTCTCTTATTTATTGTTTACCTTCCTCTAGTGTTTCCATCTAGCAGGCGGATGACAACAAACATTTATACTGATGCGGACCTAGTGTCCCTTTTGAGAGCAATCAAAAATTGGACTTAGTTCATAATATGCCGATGGGGTTGTATATCTTATCCGACACTTGGCTAGTGGAAGCACTCGTGCTTTCCGCATAGTGAATGTTATGATGTTTCTATTGCATTTACAAACCTTAACAATACTGTTGCTCCGTGCACCTTTGTTTGCCTTTGAATCTAGCCTTGGTGGTACTCGATTAGAGAGCTTCGTGATATAGGCCCTGGTTATTCTCAAACTCTAAATTCATTGTATAACTTTGACTCCTTGTGTGGTTAATCATATGCATTGATGTTGTTATTTATCATTATGTTGTAGACACTAACATGTTTCTTGCAGGGATGTGTTTGTGGGAACATTTGGCGATCATAAAGTACATGACACCTCCGAGGGGCATGGGCTTTGCGAAAGTCAATGTTCCCTTATGTGTTTTCTTCCTACCTTAATGTTCTTGATATCAATAACTGATATCAACCACCTTAAGGTGGGGGCATATAAGGTAAGTTGTCTGTTATAGATGCTAGTAATGTGTTTGACCTCAGATGCATAGAATTACGCCCAAGTAGTGCATTGTGCATCTTGAGTTTGTTTGCAATCAATCAATCAATCATGTAAGCCCTCTACAGAGGCAAGGATGGTGTATTTCTCAGAGCAGATTGCATCATCCTATCATTTTCAAAAGTCCTCTGCGGAGGCGGGGAGCGGTTCTATCACTAACTCAACCCTTAAGTGTGTCTTCGGTGATTGTTGTGGCAAAGCCCAATTTGGAACACACCATCGCTTGTCTGCCGTGTTTTCTCCATGTCTTCAAATGTGTGTGTTTTGGCGTGCTTATTTTGTATGGCGTGTTGTTCCCCCATATCCATAGACCAGTGCCTTGAGTAGTGCTTCATGCATTTTGGGAGGTTTTGCATTTATTGCGTGTGTGTTGCCCCATAAGCAGAGACCAGCATCATCGAGTAGTGCTTCCTGCATTTTGGGAGGTTTGTTTACTTTCTAGTACTTGCATTTGCATTTCATATATATGAGAAAAAGAAAAGAAAAGATATCATTTATGTCTTCCATGCATTAATGTGTCTTCTATGCATTAATTATCTACTCTGTGTTTTGCATGACTATAACTGTCTTCTCCGTGTTTTACATGCCTATTACTGTCTTCTATGCAATTTGTGTGTCTTCTCCGTGCTTGGTGTGTTTACTGTGTTTATGACCTTCCTTTAATGCATTTATTGGCCTCATGTTTATACATACATTAAAGTGGGGGCTAAATGTAACATCAGAAAATGTCCCCTTAGGGACTTTTCCCTCATAAGGTTTAGCTCTTGGGTCTTTAGCATGCATTTAGGACATTTTAGTTCATATTTTAACACCCCAATGGAATGAGACCTAAGTTCGATGGAAAATAGGACCAAGGAGGACCCCTTGAGCTGTACCTTGCCTAAAATAGGGTGGAGGACTTGGGTGCCTACACCCTAGTCCGGCCCTATTTTAGGGCAGCCTCAATTTCTGGGTGTCAGTTAGTGACCATTATTGGGTCCCTTTGCCAACACGGTAAGTTTGAATTTCAAATATCTTGGTAGGAGTGCTTGTAGATGCATATATAAGCATGTGTAGGCATTCAATTTTAAACTAGATTTTTATTTAGATAGCAAGTGTGATGTTCAAGTGTTCTCCAGGTGATTCAAGGCTTCTATTATGTTGCAAGAGCAAACTTGTATGTTTTGTGTGTTGATATTTACAGATTTGAGCATCAATCTCCTCATGGCATGAATAGAATCTTCCTCCATGAGAGCTTCACTACAATGTGACATATCATTGTGTTTTTATCATTGATTCCTTTGGTTTTGGCCTCTACCTCACAAGGGCACTCCCTCTTTATCTGACAATGGTGTTTAGAGACTTAAGTGTCCTCTGGGGTTTGACTGAGGCAAACCTCTAAACACCACAACCCCCAAACCAAGTCTTGTGATTGCAGGTTACAGGTGTCGCATTTGGGAAAAGTAGAGTTGCAGGAAGGAGTGGCAGGCATCAAGGATTCAGGATCTAAAGGAAAGATGGACAAAGGAGCACTTCCGGGACTAGGGCGCTCGCTCCAGTGTCCTCTGCAGACATATTTCAGAAAACAGAAGTTACAGGACTGATCAGTATTCGAGGGAGGTCCAGATTCCCTAAAAAGGTAGGTACCTTGGACTTGGGTGCCCACTCTGGTGTCCCTGAATGTTCTGCTTCAGAACCCCAAAAATAGGTATTTTGTAATTTGGCATTTTACTCCCGTCTGTAAGAGCTTTTTCTGTAATTCATAATTTGTTGTCGTATTTGCGTAATTAGGGTTTTAATGGTCAATTGAGCATAGGAGAAGGAAAAATTGATAATTAATTCCCTAATCCAAGCTTCCCCTCATTTGCAAGTGACCTAGGGTATGATAGTGTCCGCCACTCGACCCTAGATCCTTTAATGTATAGTGGAGAGGCAGATTTAAACATCTAAACAACAAAAGATTAACAAATCTAATTTTCCACTAAACAGTAATTTGAGAAAGACAATATGATGTAAAAGTATTTTGTAAACAGAAAAGCTTGTAAAATAGAATTACTTGATTATCTGTTGAATAAAAGAAAAATTTTCTCTATCTCATTTTTATCTTGTTAAATTACTCTATGGTAAATTTTTCCAGTTTTACTATGTTTTAAGAATGTGGATGTTACAAATTCACCCAAGAGAAAGAAACTGCATAAAAATAGTTAACTTTAAAAGCAATTTATAACGACATTGCTTTAAAGTTAACTTTACAATGTATTTGCAGTTTTATCATAAAATAAAACTCTAAAGCTTTCTAAAATATTGATTTTTCTCATAAAAATCATAAAACAATATAGGGACTATAAGGTATTTGCAAAAAATAAATCTCTTGTTTGGCCTCCACTTGGCAATCCATGTGGCATTTTTCTTATCCTGATGGCACTCCGCATATCTCCAAGGCATGGTTGGCACATTAGTCATGTGTATGATGAGCATATTATGAAGTTATTTTCCTCTCCTCCAAGTGATTTTTCTCTATAGAAAATACATGTTACATTTGGCACAATGCATATTTATGATCTATAGGTGGCAAGCATCATATGAAGGCATAGAACAATCATTAGAGTGAGCAAAGTGCTCGACCCCATTAAGGCTAAAAGCCTAGGCAGCATGTATGTAATATTCTAATACCACGGGGGTATTAGTGTTTGAGCTCCAAAATAATAAAAATGCCATAAAAAATCTCTTTTGATTTAGGGCTTCACAAGGAAAACCCTAAAACAAAACATGTGAACTTGAATTTGTCGGCCTCATTTGCAAAATATGACTTTTGACAATCTTGTGTTGTGGTGGCCATGAAACCCTAGGGTTTCATCTGGAACTCCCTACTCTGTGTATTACTGGGCTTGACCCCATGATCCTCCTATGCATTTTGAAGGTAATGGTCCTGCTTATGCATCTATGATTCTTGCTTTATCTTTTGTTACTCATTTGTAATGCAAAAAAAATGGCCTTTGGTCACGGCTCCTATGTGCTCTCCTAACAGATCTATTGATTTTTTTTTCTTGCTCTATCACTTATATAATGTATGGCCGCCATTAAAACTACTCTGAGAGAGAAAAATGAACTCAAAAGTTAGTCTTTGGGGCTCAGCTTCTCTACATATCAATATACACAATTATCTCCATCCTTTCATCTTTGTATGCCTTCTTTTTTATATCATGTACTTATTTGTATTCTTTAGGGCTTGAAACCCTCATTGTCACTCAGGAATGATGAAAGATTTTACTTTTGAATTCTAATGGCTTTGAACATTATTCATTGCTACACCAGGCCGTGGTCATATACATTACCTTGTGTAGAAAAAATATGCTATTATTCATTTGGGTTTGAAACCCATTCCCCTGTGATGAGAGAAAATGATTTATAGGCCAAACGACCATGCATATACTTAGTATATCCTTTTAATGTTGACACACAAAATATCATTTTCCCTTCTTTGTGCATTAGCTGAGATATTTTCAAAACTTGCATTTTGGTTTTGAGCTGAACTCCATGAGGGATAGCTCTAAGAATAAACAAGACTTAAAACAAATGGCCTCTCATTCTAACCTATGCAAAATACTCTATAGGGTTTGAAGCCTCTATCGTAACCCATTTTTTCACATTTTGTCACTAGGGTTTGGAACCTAAGCCATATGCATAAAAAAAATGTAGCATCGTGCCTTATTTCTATGTATATTTTGAAGATTTTTCCATTATTTGGGCAAAATATACAGCCCCTATCCTCTATTGAAGTTCTGAGTTTCAAAATACTCATTTGGCCTACGGCCAAACATATATTTGGATACTTTTCTCTGTACTTTACGATGGTTGAACCTTGGTGCCTATGGCTACATGCATACTACTGTGAACAAATGTCACTTTGATCTCTCATACCAAAACACAAATGTAACTCTAGTCTCTCAATTTGATTGATGACCATTCCACTATTGAGGCTGATAGCAACATTCTACATTGTCTCCATTTACTTATGAGTTTTCAACATGAAATATGAAATGTCTTATGATCTTCCTATAGCTCTTCAATTTTCTTGAATAATGGATGAACAATTGATTTGAAACAATTTTGATCATGTTTAGCTTATGATATATCATTGTTTACACCTTTTGAAGTTGCATTATCATATGGATCTATCATGACTGTTTCATTTGCTTGACACAAAGAATATTCTGTAGCTATGTTTGCATGTATACTCTCAGATGTTCAGTAAACATTTTAGTCCTCCTTCATGAGGTGTTATAGCTATGGGGCTATCTTCATTTTCTTTAGCTACCCCCATAGTGATGGAAAAATAACAATTGTGAAATTAAAAGGCATACTTGGTGTTATTCTTTAATTCACCTATTCACAAACACTGCTCCTTTCATGCATACACTCAACAGATTCAACTTGATTCAGTACTCTTTGATATATGAATAGGGCATGTGAACTTATTTCCTGGTATACACACACAGGATGAATGACCATTTATATCTCTGGTATTTCATGATACTTGAAAGCATATGACATTGATATGTCTGATGTATTGTAACTAGATGCAAGGCAATGACACAACACTTGTATCTCCTTTATCAGTATGAGATATAAATGACATAGAAACCTTAAGGCCTATCTAATCAATGCACTATGAGTTAATTGTTCCTCTACTTCCTCTTATATTTTATTGAAACAAGGCATTGAGAGGCCTTTTGGTCTGGCTGGTCTGTATCATTGAACACTGATGCTCTTTCGTATGAACATGTTTTTCATTGCACCTGTTGTTCTTTTTGAGGTTGTTCAATACAAATGACATGGCTGTCCTTATATTTGATACATGTTTTTGTACTTCTGCACTATCAGATCTACAATATTTTCATATTTCTTTCATGACACATATTGTATGTAACATGTGATCATTGTTGTCATGATGTGTAAGCACTTCATCAGTAGCAATGTGAAGCAATTGGATAACTTAAATCTGAATTTAATTTTTCCATTTCATGAAAATGAGAAAAATAATGCTTTGATTACTCACTTGTTGTACAATCTTGCTTACTGATTAATGGTGAATGTTCCTTATTGGATTATTGATCATTGATGAGTAATCAATCTTTGTATATGCATGGGGAGCTTGACCCTTATGGGAGCCCACTTGATACCACGTGCTAAATGTCTTCAATCAGCTACATAACTTATCCTATACCTGCACATGAAACAAATATATTAGAATTAAACAATGATGCTCCATAGTTGTTTCTTTTTCAATTCCTTCTACATATGGATGATATTCATTTGATCAATGCACTATAATCAAAGTATTATGCTTCTTCTGATGGATAAATGATTTTCATAATCAGAGCTTCCAATGGGACCCTTCCCACATTCTGCAAGTACAAGTCGAGATCAGGCGCAGGACATGAGGCTTCTTCGAAGGTTGACAAAACAAGGCAATGATGGCTATGTCTCTCCTTTCTCATTCATTAGATGCATAGTATTTTATTTATATCTACATATGTTCAGCTATAACCCATGGCTTGTGTGGGACATCTGACATGTCATCATTTCTTTCAATGCTTGATGCTTATTCCTTTATGTATTATAACTTGTAAATGAATAATCATTGTATGAATGAAATACTTATCTCATTTTACTGCTCTACAATGCAATGATTGATCTGAAACTTTTCTTTCTTTCCTGAACAACTGAATTGCATTTAACATTGAAACATGATAACTATGCAACTTACTCATAACAGAAGTAAATCAAACCTCACTCAAAATGATAATGTCACATCTACTTAGCCAATTTTTGAACTATGGTCAAAAAATGGTAACAGTTTCCTTTGTAGAAGATGTGTATAAAATTACAACTATTAACTGATGATACTTTTTGCACCTTTGATTGATGATCGCAACTCCTTTTCTCTTCCTTCATTCATTATGGTTGCTGACTATTCCTTGAGCTATAGCAAATCAGACCTTTTTGGTCATAATTTCCTTCAGGTATCTGCGAAAGGGAATGTAAAAACTGTTTTGGATACCCTTTTGGCCCTTATCTGACATATATCAAAATGTGATAGGGTTTCTTTGTATGGAATGGGGCAAAAACAAGACTATTTCTATTTTTAACAAGCATTCCAATTGCATTGATGGCCTTACCACACCTTATAGCTGACTGTGACAATGCATGGTCCAAATGTAAGAGGCTCCTTGACTAGTTACCAAGGCATCCCTCATTGTGAGGAGCCTCATTGGTACTTTTGATACTTGTCCAAGGAGGAGCTTTAACAGTATTTTTTAGAATCCTTTTCCATCTTAGAACTTCACAAAAGTTCAATGCTTCCTGGAGTCAACAAGCAGATATTCTCATAAGAATCAAAACTACCAATGAGGCTCCTTACAAGGGCCATCCTTACCATGGACTGCTTCTTTATATGTGTTGTTGTATTTTGACATGCATGTAAACTATAATTCATTTTGTCAACAAATTAATTGCTATTCTTTGACTACCTGGACCATGTACCCTCTCAACTACTAAGAGGAGGATAGCATGTTGGGATCAACCCTTGTGGGAGCCACATTTTCTCCACATGCTATAACTTTCATATGTTATCACACTTGACTTGTACCTGCATAGTCAACAAATATGTTAGATAAAAAAATAGAGGCTGAAACCTCTCTCTTGATTTGTATGATCTGATGCTTCTCTTTTCTGATTCATCTCATGATTTGATGTCTACACCTCTTGTTTAATTTATTCATTCTTGTTTGCTGATCAGTTATAGAATAGAAAGTACTCTTGACTTGATGTAAAGGGTAAGTGCACAAAGATGGGGGAATGTTGGATGAGAAATTCAAGATAGCTACACTCAAAATTTGTAGATGGAGCAAAAACAAGAGTCATAGTTCTCTGAATTTAGTTTCTAAACTACTAATTTTTTTAAAAAATGGTTGAGATTACAGGGTTAAAAAAGGGGGAGCACACAAATTGCTCCTATTTTTCTCAAAAAAATATAACATAGTGTCTGGTGTGCTCCCCCTAAAATGTTAACTTTTTTTTAGTATTTCAAAAATTGCTTCAGTGAAAAATTAGCTAACACCATGTAGTTTATCCCTGATTTTTCTGATAATTTTTTCATGAATAATTGATTTTTTAGTAATTTTCAAAGTGGACACATCTTGAAAAATAGAAAATTGAGCGTGCTCCCCCCTAAAATCTTTGAAAACTAATTGAAAATCATTTTTTTTTAATACGTGTAGAATGGAGTCTAGTTTCTAAAAATGTAGCTTATTTCAAATTTCGATGAATGGTTAAAAAAAATGTCAAAAATACTAGACAGTAGTTTTTGACAAAAAAGGATACACTAACAAAATAAATTAAAGATGAAACCCTTAACGTACCCAAAATGTGAAAAAAATTATATGGTTAGATAGCTAACATAGAGATTAAGATTATGGTGGTATTTTTTTTAGTTTTCATCAAAATAACGGTAAACATGATGGGTACCACGCTCTAGATTATGTGGTTTTTACTACAATATGGAAAAACACGTCTTTGGACATCCTAAACACACTCCAAGACTTTGGGTTGGAAGCCCAAGACAAATCCAAGCCTTAGGCTTGGAAATAACCAAGGCAACGCACAACGTGTGCGCATTATAACACGCTCGTGTTATGGTGAACTAAAACAACTCTCTCTGAGAGAGAGAGAGATAGGGAGATAGGGAGAGAGAGAGAGAGAGAGAGAGAGAGTTATAGTTTTCTTTTTTCCATTTCTGTCATTGATAAAGGAGAGGGAGAGATAGGGAAATAGAGGAATGATATGGGAGAAGGAGGTAAGAGATATGGAGAGAGCAACAGATAGATAGGTAGAGAGAGAGGAGACAAATAGGGTGAGGTAGAGGAGAAAGAGGGGAGATATAGGGTGATAGAGAGTGAGTGAGATGTCCAGAGAGATAGACAGATAAAGGAGATAGAGGGAGATAGAGGTTTGGGGTTGCTTAGGTTTAGGGTTTAGCAGTTAGTGGTTATGATATAGGAGCATTATTTAGGGTTTGGGGGCTTATAGAGAGAGAGAGTAATTTTGACATGCAACCCTAAACCCCTAAACCCTAAATAATGCCCCTAAACCCTAAACCTAAGAAACCCTAAACCCAAGAAACCCTAAATCTCTATATCTCTATCTTTATCATCCCTCTACCTCTCAATTTCTCTCCCTAAACTTGAGCAACCCTAAACTTATAAACCCTAAATAATGCCCCAAAACCCTAAACTTGAAAAACCTTAAATCTCTATCTCTCTATCTTTATAATCCCTCTACCTCTCAGTCTCTCTCCCTAAACTTATAAACCCTAAATCTAAGAAATCCTAAACACCTCTCTCTCTCTCTCTCTTCTGATAGAGAGTGAGGGACATGTCTAGGGACATAGGGAGAGAGACTGAGAGGTAGATGCATGATAGAGATAGGGAGATAGAGGTTTAGGGTTTCTTGGGTTTAGGGTTGCTCAAGTTTAGGGCTTAGTGTTTAGAGCTTAGGGGCATTATTTAGGTGTTAAGGTTTGGAGGTTTAGGGTTTAGGGAGAGAGGACCAATAGAGAGGTATAGAGGACATCGAGGGGAGAGATAGGGAGATAGAGAGTGATGGACATGGCCAGAGACATAGGTAGAGAGAATGAGAGGTAGCGGGATGATAGCGATAGGGAGATTAGGGAGAGATAGGGAGATAAAGGTTTAGGGTTGCTTGGGATTAGGGGATGAGAGAGAGAGAGAGGTGTTTGGGGTTTCTTAGGTTTAGGGTTTAGGGGCATTATTGAGAGATTGAGAGGTAGATGATGAAAAAGATAGAGAGATAGAGATTTAGGGTTTCTTGGGTTTAGCATTTAGGGGTTACGGTTTAAGGGAATTATTTACAGTTTAGATGTTTAAGGATGCTTGGGTTTAGGGTTTAGGGGCATTATTTTGGATTTAGGGGTTTAGGGTTGCTTGGGTTTAGGGTTGCATGTCCAAAGCAATCTCCCTCTCTCTAAACCCCTAAACCCTAAATAATGCCCCTAAATTACAACCCCTAACCTCTAAACCATAAACCTGAGAAATCCCAAAACTCTATGTCCATATCTCTCCCTTATCTTCATATCTCTATGGACATCTCTCTCTCTCTCTCTCAAAAATGACACGGGTGATTCAAACTCCAATGCAACAGAGAGAGAGTGGGAGAGGGAAAGGGAGAGGGAGAGGGAGAGGGGGAGAGAGAGAGGGAGAGAGAGAGAGGGGGAGAGGGAGAGGGACAGGGACAGGGACAGAGTGAGAGTGAGAGTTTTATTTTTGCATAATGTGCTCAATGTTATAATGTGAGTCATGTTATAACACACTCGTGTTATAAGATTGGTAATACCGAGCCATAATGTCAGCGCATTATGACTTATATGGGACCAAAAAGCCATGTGGAAAATTTTTGGTCCCTCATATTTGTGCATATACCCTATATAGAATAGGATCAAGGATTGTACCCAGAGCTCTAACATCAGTTTCTTCCTCCCCTTGCAGGTTTTCTCCTAGAGCTACACTTGGGCAACTCGAGATGCTAGTTCAACCTCCAACAATGGGATTCATCATTCATCTAGGAAATGACGGGTCCCATCCTTATTTCTATATATCTTCTTTTCATGTTCTATACTTACTCTTTTATATCTTTATCAGATATAGTTAATCCCACAGCTTGTGTGGGATTATACAAACATTTCTCCTTTGAATATATCAATTATTTCATATCATGTAATGACTTATGTTATAATTTCTTTTATGAATCAATTACATAATATGAACTAAAAATTATTTGAAACATATGTTTATAATCATGAATAAATGACAAGTTATAAGTACCTTTTCTAAACTATACTGATCTGTGTTGAATGAACAATAATAACATATTTGAAACATGAACTATAAAGATTAGTTTAGCTTCAATCACCTGTCATCCCTTGAATGTCTCCTAACTTGCTAAGGCATTTTCACTCATCTGGATGGTGTAACAACTCAATTTGAGTTGCTACATGATCTTGATAATGTGATCATGTAACAATTCTTCACCAAGACAGTAGATGTTGACCGGATGACCCCAAGCATGAAAGTTTCCTCTTACCCCTTTTTAACAATTGCTATTAAGGCCCAACCTAATTGGGCTACAAGCCCAATTTGGTAACATTTTTGGCAACCTCTTAGGGTTATTTTCCTGCTAAACAAATAGGATTAGTAGCCTTCCATACCTATTGGGCATATGAGTCATTTCTTGTCCTAAAACACTTTGAAAACCATCTATAACTCAGCTACCAGAAATAGAACAGCAGTAGAAAATAAAACTGAAATAAAACAACATTGGCTCCAAACAGGTTTAACCAACTATGCAACAACAGTTCTCGAAAAAATAAAACAGAATTGAAAGAGGTGTGCCAACACCACTTATTTTTATAAAAAAAACTACACTACTATGATATAGTTGCAAACTTTTGATCTTTAGAAACATCACTTTAGGTGAATCTCATTCACTGGAATAGGTAACACTTCTCCTTCCAGCTTTGAAAGATGAAAAAAATTATTCTTGCATTCAGTAATCACATAAGGACTATCACACATGGCATCAAACATGGTATGTTTACCAGGTTTACTTTTAAGCTCATCCCACTTGAAAACCAGATCACCTTCTCTAAAAAGTCTTGGGACTACTTTTCTATCAAAGGTCCTTTTCATTTGGGCCTAATGGATCTCTAAATTCCTTAATGCCTCTTTTTTTATTTCCTTGAGTTCCATCAATTGTGGAAGCCTGATTTCCATAGGCTCTTCGTCTAATATTTCCAGTTCTTTAATCAAGTTTAATGTTGGCAATTCAACTGAAATTGGAATCTTGGCCTCTTTGTTGTAAGTAAGAACAAATGGTGAGTTACCTATAGCTCTTTTGGGAGTGATCCTGTTAGCCCACAGGGTTAGCTTCAACTTCTCTTGCCAAGTCCTTTGATTATCCTCAATTGTCTTTCTTATAATTCTAATCAAATTCTTATTAGTAGATTCAGCCTATCCATTACCCTAAGGGTAATAATTGGACAAAGTATTCAGATATATATTATTCTTAACAGACCAATCAGATATTTTCAAGCCAATAAATGCCAATGCATTATAAAAAATAATAGAATCAGGAGTTCTAAACCTTGCAGGGTGCTACCACAATAATGGGTTACACTTTTTGGGACATCCTGATTTTTAATGAAATCACATATTTTTAGAAAATATAATGATTTAAGCATTGAAAGGTTCCATTTAAAGGATTTTAATTGAAGAGGGTTTGATCAAACCCCCTTAGATTCAAACCCCCTTGGATATAATCTCGCTAATTTTAAACCATACCTATAATGGAGTCTCCTCTACACCTATCAAAATGCTAATAAAAAACCACTTTTGATTTACCTTTTGGGGGATCAAATAAATTCATTTAAAATTTATGTTTTGTAAGTATGTAGTCCTTATTATAAGCTTCCCAAAAAGTATAATTTTAAATATATTTAATTTGATTATTATATTTTTTTTATTTTGTGAATGTAGATTTTTCACCGAACATCAAGTTCTCTATTCTACACACATGGAAAATTAGTAAACTAGTGAAAAAAAATCTGAAAAATATATATGCCCTAGGTATTGATGTCCTTGTTTCAAAAAAAAAATTGAATTTTGATACATATAGAAAAAGTTATGTTTTACGGAATACGCCTATGTCTAAATTATAATTGGTTTGACTTCAAAACTTAATTAAAAAAAATATTCAACAAAACATTATAAAACCAAATGCATGCCCTATATACCAGTGTTATCAATCTAAATTCAAAAGAATAAAAATTTATCCTCTGTAGAAAAAAAGTTATGTGCTATAGAATACACATCACTTTAAAAAAATGTTGTTTACTATTAAAAACTAGTTATCAAAGGAGACGCAAAACATTTTACAATTTAACTCCAATTTTTTTAAAAAATACATATTTAGAATCTACAAACAAAATCTCACAAATCACTAGTTCGTACCATCTTCAAAATCCTAAAAGTTTAGCAGCTATAGGTGTCAAAAAGTGAAGATTTAGTTGAAAATATTGATTTCAATGTCAAGTTTGGCCAAAAAGTGTAACCCATTATTGTGGGATGTTCACCTGCAACTAGATCTTGATAGAAGTTTAGAACAATAGTCTCATTTAACTCTCTCAATACTACAGCTTCTGACCACTTAGTAAAATAATCAATTGCAGTAAATATCCATTTGTGACCTACACTTGAAGGTGGGTTAGTAGGCCCAATAAAATCAAGACCCCACTTAGCAAAGGGTTGTTCCAATTGAATCAGATGTAAGGGTAAGGCTGCAAGCCTTTGCTTTCCTACAAATAAAGAACATTTATTGCATTTTCTGACCCAAGCATGTGCATCTTTAAATAAATCTAGCCAGAAATACCCAGCTCTCATAATCTTAAGAGTTGTCGTCTACAAAATGACCTCTAGAAGGTCTATCATGAAATTCTTCCAGAATTCTATCAATCTGATTTGGCTTAATACATCTTAACAAAACTCCATGAAAACCCCTCCTATATAAAACTCAATCTATGACAGCGTAAGGAATGGCTTGAGTCTAAAGTGCCTTCTTTTTGCATTGTCCAAACCTTCAGGGTAGGCACTAGTATTAAGATAATGTACCATTTGTTGAATCTAGTTTGAAGAAGAAGCTGGAACAATAATTTGTTCTTCATTTCTGAGCACTAGGATATCCCACTCCTTAGTTTCTTTGTTTTCTTCTACATTTCCAGCCAATTGTTCACATAGGTCTTTGCCTCTAACCAACTTAGTTACCTTGATATTAACATTGTATTCCATTACTTCGGTTATCCAACATGTACTTTTGTCATTAATATCCTTACTCAGCAAGAAATCTTTGACTGTAGGGTGAGCAACTAGCAACTGGATTTTGTTGTTCGAAAGCATATGCCTAAATTTTTTTAAACTCCTAACCACAACTAGAACATGTTTCTCAACAAATGATTATCTTACTTCATAGTCTTGAAGAACTTGGCTAAAAAATGCAATGGTCTACTCTAGTCCTTCTTCATTTTGCTGACACAACATGGTTGAAATAGTATCAACACTTTTAAATGCATAAAGGACAAAATCCTTATCAAAATTTGGGTTTATGAGTGTTGGAGATGCTACAATGGCCTCCTTTATCTCATCAAAAATCCTCTTTCCTTCTTTAGTCCAGCTAAAATTGATATTCTTCCTGAGCATAGAAGTTAATGGCTTCAAAAGAGCTGCAATATTAGGAATAAATCTCCTTAAAAAATTTATTCTACCTAGAAAGCTTTGCAAGCCTTTCATGTGAGATGGTAAAGGTAATGCCAGAATAGTAGAAATTATTTCAGGATCTACTGAAATACCATGCTTAGAAATGATGTGCCCAAGCAACTTGCCTTCATGGACAGAAAAAATGCATTTTTTTGGTTTAAGTGAAACCCCATATTCTCTACACTTCTCAAATATCTGTCTCAAATGAGCAATATGATCATCAACATTTTTAGAAAAGATAGTAATGTCATCTAGGTGAACCATTACAAACTTATTCATCAAACCATGGAAAGCCATGTCCATAGCTCTTTGAAAAGTAGCTCCTGTGTTTGATAGTCCAAAAGGCATCTTCCTATATGCCATGGTTCCCCACTTTGTAGTAAAGGCAGTTTTGAATTGATCCTCTTGTTTCACCAAGACTTGGTTATAACCTGAAAAACTATCTAACAAAGAGAATCTATCAGATTCAAATACCACCTACAAAATCTGCTCCATAGAGGGCAGCAAGTAGTGATCTTTAAGAGAAGCTTTGTTAAGGTCCCTAAAATCAACACAAAGTCTGATTTCTCCATTTTCCTTTCTCACAGGGACAAGATTAGACACCCATGAAGTATGCTTGATTGGGAAAATGATATTACTTTCGATAAGCTTGCCTAATTCAGCTTTCATAAGATGCTCCAGCTTTGGATTCAAAGGTCTTTGTTTCTATCTTACAGGTTTTTCCTTGGGTTCTAGTTCAGGGTCAAAACCCTTCAAATCATGGTATTCCCAAGCAAACACATCAGCAAACTCTTGACAAAACAAAAGAAGTGCATGTTTTTCCTCTAAAGTACATACCTTACCAAGCTTCAACAACTTGCTTTTGAAGATTTCAATTTGTTCATAATGATCCTATTTGATAGAAAAACCAGCTTTCTCTTTTCTAACTTGATCATCTGAATTGAAAAAAAATTCAAGAGTTACCAAACCTTTTGGCAACTTGTTTGTCTTAAGTTGAAGAATCTGATCTTCATATTGCTGAGATGACTTTTGCTGATTTGAAGCTGAAAATTCATCTTCTTCAATCAAGAAACTAATAATCTACTCATCAATGTTAAATATCTGCCAATAAATGTTATTATCTGGAACAATAGTCCTAACAAAAAATTTCACATAATGCTGAACATCAACATTTTTTTATCTCAGCTGGAATATCAAACTGAACTCCCATAGCAGCGAGTTTATCAAGTTGTTTATTCTGAGCTCTTGGTATGGATAGCAAATTAAATTCATCAAATTCTTCAATCATGCCCATACTCCATGTTTATATAGTTTTAACAAGTCATTTTTAGTGGCATGAATATTCCTTACTTGATTGACCACTAATTCACTATCTCCAAACACTTGAAGATACTTATCATTTCACTTTCTGGCCCATTCTTGGTCATGAACAAGGGCCTCATACTCAGCGACGTTATTAGAACAGCTAAAAGCAAAATGAAAATTTGAAAAATACCTTTCACCACTTGGAGAAACTAACATAGCACCTCCTCTAGCACCAACTTTACTCCTTGATCTATCAAAATACAAACTCCATAGCTCATTAGATTGCTATTTTTCTTGCATCTTTTCATCCTTAATTAGATTTGGGACATGAATGCCTTGTTCTTGAATCATATAGATGCCCAAGTCTACTTGCTCTATATGCTCAGATGTATTAACCTTGTGATTTTTAGCTACCCACTCATGTAGAATTAGATTAGGGATACCTTCTACAAGGGTGTTAGGATCTTGGACAACAAGTTGATCTATTTGATTTTGCTCATGAAATGTGAGATTTGCATTGATAGGATTTGGGACATACGGCTCAATGTGATTGTTTGCCAGCAAATCAGATTTTATTGTGACTTTTGTACCATACCTAGTTCTAAAGAATAAGTGTGACCAATCAGAGGACAAATATCCTCCTAACTTAGCTGTAAAATCTCTAGAAAGACACAATACAAAATGAGCAGGAAGATCTATTATATACACTTCTTGTGGAATTGCAAAATTCAGACAAGCATGTAATGTAAGATTTAAATTTTTTATCATTCCCATTGTATTGATGGCTATTCCATCTAATTGAACAACTCCTTTTAAGAGTGGTTCATATTTTAAACCTAGCTGGTCAATAATCTTCTTTGGTATCACTGAACTACTAGTCCCTAAATCAATCATATAGTTGTGAACAAGATGATTTCCTATAATCAAAGTGACATAAAAAGGAGGTGGCTTGACTTCACGTTTTGGCTGTTCACTCCTTGGATGTAACTTATTCACTAGTTTTTATTTTGGTTGATCAGTTACAATATTCACCTTTGGTTGATCCTTACTTGGCTTATGTGACAAAGTGAGATTTGATAATGTGTTTTGTAATAAATCTCTTTGGTCGGCAAGTGCTAAATAATCCCACATTGAAACACTGATATTAGATTTCTTCATGTGATCTGAAATATTGAAAGAAGGTGGATTTACCTTCTACTATACTTTTGGAACAACAACCTCTCCTTGAACTTGTGGTTGTGTTTGAATTCTTTGCTAGTCCTTGCTTGGAATAGTTCACTGTCTTGGCAAAATATGAACTTTATGTGAAGCAATATGTCCAATACCTAGCTATTGACTTGAAGATGCTTGATTTTGCATTGGGTTAGGCTGATGTCCAATATCTACAACCCTTTTTTTGGATCTTGTATTCGCTGCTAGAAAATTATAAGACTGATTTTTCCCTTGTCTTTGAGGCTTATTGACACCACAAAACTCTTCTCCCTACCAGTTCATCAAAGTCACCTCATTTTGACCATCCTCATTGTTCATTTGTCCAATATTTTGTCGATCAACAACATGATTCTACACCATAAGTGTTGCAAGTATGGGCCTAACCAGTGTTGTCATTGATGTCAACATACTCTTGTTCCATTAATAATAAGGATTGGAAGAGCTGTGTGCTGAGGATATTGAGAAAATTAGTCTTAATCAGGAACAGAGAAGAACAGTGAAGACATTAAGGTAAAAGTCCAAGATAGGATGAGGATCAGAGGATGTGGTTCAAAGGGTTTGTAGATATGTGTCTTAAGGTGATCCAGTAAAGATTTCAGAGATTCGCATGAACATCTGAAGAAGTTGTGGCTGCTCAAGTAAAACCGGTTCTGGTAGGTGTTCAGAGGTGACAAAGTAATACAGATAGGTCCGGTGAGATCCAAAAATGCATTATCATGTTCTACAGATTTAAGGGAGCATTAAGGAAGTCTTTTTGAAGTGTTAAATCGATTGGTTCATGGTTTGAAGGTCCACAAGCATCTATTCCTTTGTAACAGTAATGACAGACTGTGTTCTTGAGTTTTCGGATGAAGGAGAGAAGGATTTCAGTAAGCAAATGAAGTGTGGATGTTCTTGGTGAATCATGCAAGCTTGTGGAGGTCTTTGAATCGTGTCTAGTTCATGTTGATGGTCTGCATTGGAGTTGGAGCTCTAATTGAAGAATAACTTCCTGATGATGATGTTCTTCCTAAGACTAGTCGACCGGATGAGTTACTCATCTTGCGGATGTTCTTGTAAATGTTTGCTGACTTAAATGATTATTCCTAAGTTGATGTCTTGTATAAATTAGGGATTACAAAGTCATTTCATAGGTGTCCTTGTGGAGATGAGTTTGTGGTAGCAAGGAGAGCGAAAGGCAGAGCAACAGTTTTGGGCTTAAATGGAATTGATTCAAGCATGGTGAAGATTTTATACTCCAGTTCATGTATGTGATACTTACTATTTTGTAGACAGTGTATCTCTTGTAGGCAATGAGCCTCTTGTGAGTAGTGTGCTCAAGCAGTGAGCCCTAATTGGCATGTGCCATTTTTTTTTCTATTCTTCTAACAGAGAATACAATGTTGGGTTAATCACCCCGTAGTTTTTCCCTTAACTGGATTTTCCATGTCAAAATCTTGGTGTCTAATGTGTTGATGTGTTATTGCTCTTGGTTTAGTACATTATGTATCCATGATTGAATTGTTATTATGCTATTGATTTACAAAGTGAATTTAAGTGTGTAAATTGGAAGAAAGTTTTAGACAACTGATTCACCCCCCCTCTCAGTTGTCTGTCTTGAATCTAACAATTGGTATCAGAGCCAAGTTCCTCTAAAAAAAAGCTGAACTGCTTGAGGAGATCCAGGATGTCGTCCTGCAAGAAGGATAGTCCGAAGGTTGATGGAACCAATTTCAATCTTTGGAAAAGTCGCATGAAATGTCATTTGCAATGTATGGGAATGTAGTACTGGAACATGGCTTCAACAAAGTATACTCCTCCTCAGGGTGCTCCGAAAGCCCAAAATGAAATCATAGATGTTGAAAACAATCTACGGACTATAGAAGCTCTTCTAAGTGCATTATCTGACTCAGAGCTTTCAAATGTTGTTGACCTACCAACTGCTTTTGAGATTTGGCAAAAACTAGAACATTTGCATGAAGGAGACAAGTATGTTAAATGTGCAAGGTTACAGAGTCTGAAAGGGAAATTTGAAAATCTAAAGATGAGAGATGATGAAAATATTACTACTTTTATGCCAAGAGTAAATGAGATTGTTTGTGGAATTAGAAATGCTGGTGGAGTCTTGGATGAAGATGAGATTGTTGGCAAAATTCTCAGATCCCTTCCCGCTTCTTATAAAATCAAGGCTGCTGCCATTGAAGAATTCAAAGCCAATACAACTGTCACAAGAGATCAATTGGCTGGTAAATTGGCTGCATTTGAAATGACTGAGTTTGGAGATGCCCCTCCAAAGACTGAATCAGCATTCAAAGCCAGTGCCTCTGTAAAAGGTAAACAAAGATTTGATCTAGGAGAGAACTCTTCAAGGAAACTATCATGGTATGACAAAGCAAGAAAAGACCTAGAAGAAGAAGTAGAAACTGCTCAACTTGAAGCCCTTATTGCAAAAAGATTGACAAGAGGATCCAGTAAGTATGAAGGAAAATTGTCTTTTAAGTGTTTTAACTGCAATAAGATTGGTCATTTTGCCTTAAAGTGTCCGAAAAGATTTTCAAGGCCAAATCCTAACAAATCAAGGTTCCAAAAGAACTATTACTATGTTCATGAGGAAGATGATAATGAAGGGGTAACAGATGATGAATCAGAGATAGAAAACAAATCTGAAAGTGATTAGGTGTTTATTGCCATTAAGGAAGAAGAACCATTGACCTCTAAATCTGTCAATCATAAAGTTGTAGAAAAAGATTTGGCTACCCAAGTTGAAGAAGAGGATGATTGGGTCATTGACAGTGGATGCTCTCATCATATGACAGGTGACAAAAATAAGATCATAGATTTGGAAAGGTATGAAGGAGGAGTGGTAAAGTTTGGTGATAATTTTGCTGGTAGAATCAAAGGAAGAGGAACTATTTCTTTTGATGGAAGGAACAAAACCGGTAATGTACTGTATGTTGAAGGATTGAAGCACAATCTTCTCAGTGTTGGATAGTTGGTGGACAAAGGCTATGATCTTAGATTCAAGAATGGAAAATGCAAGATCTTTGAGAGTTTCAGAACAGAGATTGCATCCAGTACCCAAACTAAAGGTAATATCTTCCACTTGGTTGGTACTGGTAAAAGTTGTTTATTTGTTCAAGTTGATTAGAGTTGGTTATGGCATAGGAGAATGTGTCATGTGAATTTTGATAATATCATCAAGATAAGCAATACTCAGGCTGTAAGAGATCTTCTAAAATTGGTGAAGCCTACAAATAGTCTGTGCAAGGAATGTTAGTTGGGTAAACAAAGTAGAGTCTCATTCAAAAGCAAGAAACAATCTTCTACCAAATTATTAGACTTAGTTCATATTGATTTATGTGGTCTGGCAAGAATCAGGAGTGTGCAAGGTGATAGATACTTCATGTTACTAATTGATGACTATTCCCGGATGATGTGGGTAACTTTTCTAAAAGAGAAATCAGAAGCTCTTGAGAAATTCAAAATATTCAAGGCTATGGTAGAGAATGAAACCAGATTAAAATTAAAATGTCTAAGGTCTGATAGAGGTGGGGAATTCAGATCTTGTGAGTTCATAGATTTCTGTGAGAAACATGGAATAAAGAGACAGTTGTCTACTCCTAGGACTCCACAGCAGAATGGAGTAGTTGAGAGAAAGAACCGAACCATCTAGGAAGCATCTAGGACAATGATGATGGAAGCAAATGTTCCTCAGATCTATTGGAGAGAGGCTGTCAGCACTACAGTTTATACTCTCAATCGAGTTCAAATCAGAAGCAATATTGGTAAGACTCCTTATGAACTTTGGTTTGCCATCACTCCTACTGTAAGGTATTTCAAAGTTTTTGGTAGTAAATGTTGCATTAAAAGAGATGAAAATCTAGGAAAGTTTGATGTTAGAAGTGATGAAGGAATATTCTTAGGTTACTCTACTCAAAGGAAAGCATACCAGTGTTATAAAAAGAGACTAAGAAAGATGATAGAAAGTACAAATGTGAAGGTTGATGAAGAAATTGAAAAACCCTCAAGGTTTTATGAATATGATGAAGATGATCAAAATGGTGTTCTGACTCAAGGAGCCCAAGCCTCTTCTGAAAGTTAGATTCAAACTGATCCAATAAATCAAACAGAAGAGATGAGTTTTAATAAGCATGATTAAGAATCAAAAGTGCGAGAAATTCCCAAAGTTCTAAGGTATGTAAGAATGAAGCACTCTGAAGATTAGATCTATTGATGATGGTTTTGATGCAATCATAACAATTAGTTAAAATTCACATAAAATGAACCAAAACTGACTTGAAAGATATGAAGGAATCAGTTAAGATTCACTTAATTCCAAGTTTAATATGGTCAGGTCTTGACCTGTTGGGCAAATTCAGTTGGTCGATGTGAAGCTGTAATGTTCAAGGGGCCTTACGTAGTTTAGGGTTTCTTGATGGTTTACTGGACTTAAACTATGCAAAAGATCATCAATATCAGCATGTTGTTCATTCCTTTGGCATAAAAAAATTACTGTGTTGCAAAGCTTTAAATGGTTTTCTTGAATTATGGCAGCTTTCTCCTCTTCAATATTATGAAAACTGTCTACTTTCAACTCTGTTATGCATGCTTTTTTAAATATGAGATAAATTTCCTTTAAGTTTCTGCGTTTTAATCTAAGTATTTTTAGATGGGTTGGGAAAAGTTAGAAAGATCTAAACTAAACATCATTCATTCTACCAAAGGATCTAGTTGTTTTGTTATCCATTGTATAAGTATTGCAGCAGTTTGATCAAATCCACAGACAAAACCTTAAGTGTAAGTTCTGAGCATTTTCACAAACATACACCTAAGATTGCAAGCTCTAAGAGAAAATATTTCAAACACAAAGAAGAGAAGGAAAACACTCAGAAGATAGATGTAAAATTTCAGATTCAATTATATTAGAAATAGTCAATCATATAAGATTTATAATGTCTGAATGACTCTTAGCTTCATTGACCAAACTACAGAAAACTTACAAGCTTTACAGATACAAGGGAGCTAGATGTTCCATGCATCCCTTATTGCAAACATAGGGGACCTCCTTCTTCTACTTCTAAACTAAACTAAAATGCTATTTTTACAAATTCTTGCTGCTACAAATCTCTATGTAGCCCCTGTGTAAAGTATTACAGTGCATAGAGGCACAATATATAGACTTTGATTGCCCTCAATACAGCTCAAAAACCCTAGTTAAACAATGGTTCAAACCTCTGGTTACAATATAAATACTGGAGATCAAATCTCCCAAAATATCTCTGAGCATACGTCCAATCTGGGTGAAATATACCATTCTAGAAACCCTAGCAGCTCAATAATAACTTATGTGGTCTGCTACAATAATGTCTTGAACTGCATTTTGTCTTCATCAGTGAAGACCCTTGACTTCTTCGTACTTCATCCTTATCTTCCTCTGCTCCTGAGATTTGATTTCCTCCATGATGTCATCGCCATTAAGTTTCAGCTCCCCTTCAACTGCAAACCTGCAAAATGGATAAGCAATAAGTATCATTGATTAATAAAACTGCAGGAAGGAAAACAACTGCCAAATCTAGTCATGACTGTGTGAACGCAAGAATCAGGCCCTAAATCTGTGGAAATCGCATCAAAAAAATGCATATACAGCATTCAAAATAGTCAAGTCAACCATCATTGACCGAAAATATGCATTTGGGCTTCAAAAATAACCTCCAAATTCCTATCGCTCCAATTTCTCACTTATTTTCCTGTGTTTAAATCTAAGTATATTGATATACATGCCAGGCGCAACGCTTCCGTTAAATCAGATTTCAATCATTTTAATTCTGCATTGTATGAGCGCAATGTATATCAGCTTGTATATAAGAATATACAAGCGCAAAATATGCATTGAATTAACTCCATTTTATGTCTTTTCAATTCCGTCATATAAAACAATGTACAAACCATTGTATACAATCCTTGGACCTATTGCTATTATAATCGGTAATTTATAACCTACCGAATCCACAATGTATCTCTTGATATGTAAATTAGATGTGATACATAGGATAAATCTGCTTTATTATTGTTTAGATTCCGGCCTACACGTGGTGCCTTATATGCTTTGGAACACATATACAAGCACAGACATACAAGGATTTAGCTTCATTCCATAATTTTTGGGTTCCGGCTTGTATGTATCTGTTGTATGTATGTGTTGTATGTCTCGCTTATACAAATCAAAACATACAAGGATTTAAGTCCATTTGATAAACCCTTGGGTCCACGTTGTATATTGGGCCTTGTATAGTGGAACATACAAGCGCCGAATATACAACGACTTAACTCTCTTTGACCTTCTCTTCACGTCTGCGTGATGTACATTTGAATTGTATTCCCTGCTTTGTATATTTTGAAACATACAAGCATTCAACCTTATTTAAACAACTCCTTGGGTCCGCGACTTGCATATGGACGTTGTATGTTCCGAATGTATGCATAAATATACAAGCCCGGAATGTACAATGAATTCTCCCTTGTTCATAACTTTTGGATTCCGTGTTATGTATAAAATGTTTGTATCTTCCATCTGCCAAACATACAAACGTAAAATATACAAAGCGGATCCGAAACATCAATTCATTCCAATTTTAAAACCATTTCGGGTCCACCATCTATGTATATATCAAAACCTTTATTAAAATGCATACAAGAAAAAAAGACATACAATTGCCTTTGTCTATGAAAGTGATGTATAAAGGGAAATGTATGTAATACAACGACCGAACATGCAAAAAAATAATGCATACACAACCCGATAGCCCATGCGACTAAGTACAAAAACAAACCCTTTGCATATACAAACAACCCTGTATCTGCAAAGCGATATACAAACCTAAATGTAAATTTTCCAAAATGATCATAACTTGCAAAATATGGCAAATTTTAAGATGGTTCAAAATGCAACCCTGGTTCATTTTTCACAAGGAATCCAACCATATCATGCACTGGTACTGAAAATGCATTTTTTCTCTATTTTAACAAAGTTTGCAATTTTAACCCTCTTTTCCCTTTACCACCAAGCAAAACAAAACACACAAAAGCAAAAAAAGCAAAGCCATAGCAGGGGTCCTCATTTTGCTAAGGAGTAAAATGGAGCATGTTGTGAACATCACAACAACTAGCAACCAAACAAAACAATTAAATTCAAAGCATTTAAAAAAACTAAATGAAATAAATTCATAACTCCCAACTATCTTTCTTGCAAATTATTATTCAACTTGAGACCTAAGGTATTCAATAAGGGTGCATGAATTTTTATTTTCAGTTTAAGTATGTGCACGTGATTAATTATCCTCATCTTGAAGATCGGTTGAACAAACCAATGACTGATATTAGCCTACGTAGGTGAGAACATTCCCTCATAGCCAACCGGATAGAACCTTGCTGCCAGCGAGCGTCTATAGCCCCAGCAAGGTTATCATTACAATTTGCCTAAGTAGAGCCCCACTGCCAGCGAGCGTCTATAGCCCTGGTAGAGTTACTTAGATGGCTTAATCTAGATTTTCAGTATAATCCACTTTATTCATTTTATATTTTATATTTTTTGATTCTTGAAAGAGTTTCACAAGATATTGCAGTTGTAACTTCATGATGCAAGGAGTGAACACGTGCTAAAATTAAGCTGAGAACTGTAATGGTAGCAAGGGTGACCTTGGATTTTTCATGTAATATCTACACTGGTAGGTTCAACAAACCCAAGGATTTTAGGTGTGTCATCGTGAGAAACTTCCCTTGAATTCTCAATCACATTTATTGAATACAAAATTTCAGAAGCTAAACAACTCTCTACATTCATGACAGTCACAAAAAGTTATGTATAAATTGCAAATGGTTAACCTGAATATTCTAAATTTTATACTGTTTTCAATGGTTGTTAGTTTGCTCCTTAATACTCTAAAGAAAACAAAGATCCCTGTTGAGGAGAAAACAACAAACCAACAACAGACTGTACAAGATAGACAAAAAGAAAAAGAAAACAAAGCAAAAGGACAACTGTACAAACAACTAACCTAAAAAAGAAAATAGAAAACAAAGCAAAGAAAACTGTATAGTACCTACACTATATTACACAAAATGGATTGCCCTTTACCTCAAGCCTGGAAGTAGTGTTTCAAATGTTGGCCATTAACTGGTAATGGCACATCTTCCCCTATCAAGGTCCTGAGTCTAAATGTGTTGTCTCCTATTATTTATGAGACTTGTAATGGACCTAGCCATAGTTTATCAAATTTTCCATGGCTCCCCTTCTTTTCATGTGCTTTGTCCTAGCACAGCACTAAGCCTGATAGCCTAAATGTCTTGACTCTTGCCCTCTTATCAAACTACCTCTTAACTACTACCTGGTGTTTTGCAAATTTTTCGATGGCTTGACCTCTTTTCTCATCTAATTGTAACATTTGTACTATTCTAGCCTCCCTATGATTATCAAAGCCTAAATATTCATTGGCAAACTTCCAGATTGGTATTCTCAGATTTAGTGGAAGTATGGGATCAGTCCCATAAACCAAATGATAAGGTGTACTACCTAAAGCTATTTTGAACTTGGTCCTATCTACCCATAGTGCATATTTTAACAAGGTATTCCACTCTCTAGGACTCTTTGCAATTAGCTTTTTGATTATATCTAATAAAATTTTGTTTGTAGACTCAGCTAATCCGTTACCTTGAGGGTAATAATTTGAAGAAAACTTTAAAACAATCTCGTATTCAAATGCCCATTTGGAAAATTTTAAAGAAGAGAAAGCAGGGCCATTATCACACACCAATGAATAGGGAGTTCCAAACCTGGTGATGATGTTAACTTTAAGGAAATTGATAACTACCTCAGTTGTGGAGAATTTGCAACATGTGGCCTCAATCCACCTTGTACAGTAGTCTGTCACTGTCAGTACGAACTTGTGTCCTGCAGAAGATGGAGGATTGATGACTCCAATAAAATCCAGGCCCCACTGTGCAAATGGTCTTGATTCAATCACAGGTTGTAATGGGTTGGCCTGATTTCTTCCCTTATCTGCTGCAGTCTGACAGGTGTGGCAACTTTTGATGTGACTCTTAGTATCTTTGAACATTGTGGGCCAGTAATAGCCCGCCCTTAATATCTTGTGTGTTGTAGCTAAATGGTAACCATGACCAGTTCCTTACTTATCATGCAGCTCTGTCAACACTTTATCCGCTTCGGCTCTATTTAGACATCTTAAATAAATTCCTTCATGGTTCTTCTTGAATAGAAGACCTCTTTGCACCATATATTTCTGTGTTTTAATCTTCAAAGCTCTCCTCTAAGAAGCTTTCATCTTATTTGGGTGCTTTCTAGTTATTAAAAAGGTGTTTAAATCATTACACCAGTCTGATGCATTCTAGGAATTCAACACATACTGTTGTTTTATCAAATCTAGATCTGTATTTGCTATTGTTTGTACCAATGCCTACCCTCTGACTAGCTTCATGGGAATAATTTCCATGTTGAACTCTTGAAGCGTGGTGATCCACTTGGCTCTCTTTTCTCTAGGTTCGTTTTGCATCAGCAACATCTTCACTGCTGCGTCTGGCACTATGGTTTTGATCCGGCTGTGCAGAATGTAATGTCTAAATTTTTTGACGGCCCTCATTAATACAAATGCTTGTCTCTCAGTGTCCAGATATCTTGACTGTGCATCATTCAAAGGTGTGCTCATGAATGCAATGGGTCTTTCTTCATTGTCCTCACCTTTCTATGTCAAGACAGCCGCAGTTGAATGGGAGGATGCAAAAGAATAGATATAAAATGTTTTGGTGTAGTCTGGACTTGCCAATACAGGGGCATCAGAAATTGCCTCTTTGATATCTTCGAATGCAACCCTAGCTACAGGCATCCACTCCATCTATGCATCTTTTTTTAACATGGCATTTAACAGCTGTACGATCTCTGTAAAACCCGTGATAAACTTTCGAATAAAGTTAACCTTACCAAAAAATGATTTTAACTCTTTCCTATTGTTTGGTATTTGCAAACTTTTTATTGATTCTATTCTATCTGGGTCAATCGATATTCCATCTTTAGAAATGACATGCCCTAGTAATTTACCTTCAGTAACTCCAAATGAACATTTTTTAGGATTAAGAGAAATCCCATACCTTTCACATCGCTTGAGTATTTTCTTGAGATCTTTAGTGTGATTGGATGCATCCTTGGAATACACAGTCAAATCATCCATATACACAACAATGCACTTACCTGATAACCCACGGAACACAATGTCCATGGCTCTCTGAAAAGTGGCACCTGCATTGATCAGACGAAAAGCCATTCTCCTATATGCATAATTTCCCCATTTACAAGTGAAGGTGGTTTTTAATCTGTCATCTCTATCAATTAAAATCTAGTTATAACCCGAAAAACCATCTAGAAAAGACATCATCTTTTCCCTGTTTACTGCTTACAGCACTTCATCTATAGGAGGTAGAGGATAATTGTCCCTTTCAGATGCTTTATTCAAATTTCTAAAATCTACGCATAATCTGATGTCTCTGTTTTTCTTTCTTACTGGTACTAGGTTAGCTACCCAGACTGAATGTCTGACTGGAAAAATTATTTCAGTAGACAGCAATTTCTTTACTTCTTCGAAGATAAAGGCTCTAAAATGGCGTTTACAGGCCTTTGTTTCTGCCTAAATGGTTTAATCTCTAGTCTCAAAGGTATTACATGAGTTATAATGGACGTATCATAGGTTTTTAGGTCTTCATATGTCCATGCTATTATGTGTTTGTAATCTTTCAGAGCATCCAAAATTTCTTTTCTAATTTTCTTAGAGCAAGCTTTTCCGATTGGCACATTTTGTGGGTTTTGCTCTGTCCCTAAGTTGTGTAAATCACACTTTCCCCCTTTTGTTTTGGGTAAATCTTTCTGTCTTATTATTCCATCGAAGTCAATAATATGTTCTAGTTCAATTACCCCTTTGGGTAAAAAGTTGCTCTTCAAGTTGATTATATCCTCTTCATCCCATGTTATCTTAGGCCTTTCCTGCTCATCAATGATTTGAGCCTCAAATACCTCATTACAAGTCATAAAATCAATAATCTGCTGATCCCCCCCCAAATACCCAAAAATGTGTAACGTTGTCTGGGATACTGGGAACATTAACTAGCTCAACAGCAAATCATCTCAATCCTGACAGTGCTAAGGGTTCTAGTGTGCTAGCAGCAATTGCTAGTGCATCCGGCCCGTGGTTCTTCTCTATAGTGATGTGCTCTATGTTGAAAGCATCAAATGAATCTATTAAACCCCATACTATATGTTTGTAACAAATCATTTTCTTGTAGTTGCAAGCATATAGTTTCCTTACTTGTTTGACTACTAGTTCAGAGTCTGAAAATACCTTAATCGTCTTCACCTTTTTCTTAACGGCCATGACAAGTCCCAAAATTAAGGCTTCATATTCAGCAATATTGTTGGTACAGGAAAACTGCAGTCTATATGCTGCTAGGTATGACTTACCCTGAGGATCTATAAGTTCAACACCTACACCTGTGCCCTACTTTGACTTGGACCCGTCACATTTTAGTGTCCACATCCCATCTTTACTTTTCTAATCTTTCCCTTTGGCATGCTTCATCTCTTTTGTTACTTGTGAGGTGCTGGTATATTTATTCATGGGTATTTTTGTTTGGTTAACTTGCATATGTGTATTTTTATCTTACAAATCAGAAGGACAACTACCCTTGTCTTTTAATCCCTCTTCTAAATTTGAAATCAGAGCATCTACATTACTCTAAAAGTATTTCTGTGGTTAATCAGGATTCTCATTTCCCTCTTGTGACTCTACCCTCTTTATGCATTTTTTGTATTCATATTCAATGATGTCTTTGCATATTCCACAACTCTCCTCAAAGTGTGGCCTATCATGGACCCTACATTTGTTTTTATACAATTTACATTGGGAGGGAAGACCTTGTTTAATGCATTCTTCCACCTCTTGTCTAATGGCATGACCACATTTTTCCATTGCACTATTTTCTTCATCCAAAGAATTTCCATCAGACTCAATGAATAATGTTGTCTCCTTGCTTACACATTTTTCTCCAATGTTTAACATCATGATCTCTTCAATCTACACCCCATTATTAGTAATTCTATAAACACCAGGTTCAACAGCAGCATATAATATTTCATTCGTTTGATTATACTCTGTTATCATGTGTTTCATCCTGGGTTCTGCCTCTATTCTAATCTAGTTTGGGACACCTCTCCAAGGTAGCCACATATGTGAAAAGTTTGTGGCCATATATCCGTTTAATGTCTTGGACCAATCCCTACTTAACAACATTCCATAATTCACAGGTATGTCCACTATTTGAATGTCAATGAATTGGCTAAGAGTCATTCAGACATTATAAATCTTATATGATTGACTATTTCTAATATAATTGACATTCAAATTCATTGATAAGACCCTTGGCAGCACTAACCTCAGTCTTATCTAACTATGTGACAACCTTGGCAGATCTAGTGGGAGTCAGCCTGAGAGTTTTGCATATTCCTAAGGGCATTACATTGGTTTATGCACCAGAGTCTACCATGCAGTTGTGTATGTTCTTCCCACACAATCTAACAGTTAACAAGAAAGGGGGAGCATCCTTTTTATCAACATACATTACTACATTTGTATTGGAAGGCTACTCAACTTTCTTACTTTTCTCTTTAGGCGGTCAATCTCTATTAGGAACAGTTATATCAGCAGCAACCCCATCTGTCATGGATGCATCCAGAGATTTTATAAAAGCATTCCTAATCCCTAGAGTTTTGAATAATTCATTTAGAGGTATACTGACCTTTATTTTCTTTATTTCTTCTGACAAGTAACTCATTAACCTTGTTGTTTCTACTGTTTCAGCTTTACTTATTTGGGTCTTTTGTACTATTGTTCCACTATTTGCATGATGATTAGCTTTGAGTATGGCAAGGTTGTTGCTAGTATTTTGATCTGGGGGTGTATTGAAGTTGTTAGGAGGGATGGAAGTGGTGAAAGGTCCTCCCGGCCTAGTGTTGTTCCTTAAATTGTAGGTGTGGTTTTTATTTGTCTGTTGAAAAGCCTACACCTCTTCTATCTCAGTCAATACCTCATTTTCAGTTTCAAAAGGAAACTGAAAAGCATTTAACACAAAGGCTGATTCAGGATAAAGATTTTCACAAAAGTATGGTTCATCTTCTAACAATTCATCTTCCTTCTCTTCTATAGTTGCAAAGGTAAAGGTTTCTAAAACTAAAGCTATATCATACCTTGAGGTTACTACCTCATTACCCTTGGGAATAAGAAACTCAAAAGTAGGAGGCTGCACCTCTATATTAAAAATGATGGCTGCTAAATGGAACTGTGGATAGTCAAGCTCAGCATGTGCATTGGTATTGTGAAATCTGCACTAGTTTTTTAGTGATGTATTAGCCATTTGGATGCCAGCTGTTTGTTTTGCATCATGATTATCTATATTCTCAAAAGGAGAAGCTAGAGTACCATTGTTCCGTCCAGTGTTCCATGTTTTGGGTGGCCTAGGCTGATTCTGATTTCTGTTATTGTTACCCTAGGCCCTATTGTCTATCACTGGGCCTCTATTTTGCATTGGTTGCCCTTGGTTATGACCTTGATGTTGATTATAGTTTTGACTCTGATTTGATCATTGGCCCTGGCTATTGTTTTGGGTATGGCTCTGATTATAGTTCTGATTGTAATGCTGATTTTGATTTGAACTATAGTTATGATTTTGGCCCTGGTTATAATTCTGATTTTGATTGTATCCCTGGTTACCTCTCCCATAGAGGTTCTCATTTCTTAGTTGTGTTACTTCAGTGGTCAATCTTTTCAAATGTGCAGTGATCTCTTTAATTTCTTCCCTTTCCTCTTGTGCTTTTGCAACAATTGTATCCCTAGGGGGTTGGAAGAAAGGCTAACCATTATTTTGACTGTTATTAGAAGTGTTACTCGTGTAAGGAGCTATGGCTTGGATTGGGGTAGGACTATACACAGGTGTGTAAGAAGGAACCGGATTTAGTAATGGAGTGTGATGCATAGGGACTCCATTCCAAGGTTGTGCCTGATTTTGCATCCCAAAATTCCCTCCATTAACAAATGGGCTACAAGTTGTATGCCTCATCTCTTGATTTACTAAGGCTGCCTCTTTATAGGCTTTGGATATTGAATCTATGTCAAGTTTTCTTTTGACAAACATGGTAGTTAAAGGATCCAAGGTAGCATAGTACATAGCTAACAAGGTATCATCATCTACTGTGTAAGGGGCTACCAGCCTAGAGTAGGCCTTTTGAAATATGTCATTGAAATTATCAATTAGCTCCCCCTCACCTCTTTTTATGGTAGCCAATTTGTGATACAAGATGCAAGGATCAATGGGTCTTCTAAATCTAGACAAAAATGCTTCTTCCATAAGTGACCAGGAAGAAATATAGCCATTGGGTAGGTTTACATACTAGTTAGAGGCTTGTTCATTAAAGGTGTAGGGAAACAATCTACACACAACATCCTCCTGCTCTAATCAAGCCCTAAAGCATGCTTCCTTGAATATTCTAATGTGGTCTTCCGGATCTTGGTGTAACTGATATTTAGGACATATCTTTTCCAGATTTTTGGGCATCTCATTGTAATCATTGAAGTGTATGGGAGACTGGACATTGAAATAAGCCATTGTGGGTGCTTGAGCTTGACCTGGAGTTGTAGGAATACCTAAATTTCCTAGGGGATTGGGATTTCTAGGAGTACCTGAACTAAGATTTAAAGATCTGAATAGTGATCTGTCAGGACTCACAATATTACGTATGTTAAAAGGTGACCCAGGAGGTGTTCCAGATGAACTTCCTGCTTGCGATATTTTAGGATTCTAAATCAAAGGGCTCTTACTTCACCTTGTATCAGGTAGTTGCACAAAAATATCCCCTGAACTGGATCTAGATCTAGTCACTCTATCACTGTTATTAGCCAGTTTGAAACAAACCCTAACTCAAGTCGGGCCCTCCTTCTAGCGCCAGAAAAATTATTGATGATGGTTTTGATGCAATCATAATAATTAGTTAAAATTCACATAAAATGAACCAAAACTGACTTGAAAGATATGAAGGAATCGGTTAAGATTCACTTAATCTTAAGTTTAATATGGTCAGGTCTTGACCTATTGGGCAAATTCAGTTGGTCGATGTGAAGCTGTAATGTTCAAGGGGCCTTATGTAGTTTAGGGTTTCTTGATGGTTTACTGGACTTAAACTATGCAAAAGATCATCAATATCAACATGTTGTTCATTCCTTTGGCATAAAAAAATTACTATGCTGCAAAGCTTTAAATGGTTTTCTTGAATTATGGCAGCTTTCTCCTCTTCAATATTATGAAAACTATCTACTTTCAACTCTGTTATGCATGCTTTTTTAAATATGAGACAAATTTCCTTTAAGTTTCTGCATTTTAAGCTAAGTATTTTTAGATGGTTTGGGAAAAGTTAGAAAGATCTAAACTAAACATCATTCATTCTACCAAAGGATCTAGTTGTTCTGTTATCCACTATATAAGTATTGCAGCAATTTGATCAAATCCACAGACAAAACCTTAAGTGTAAGTTCTGAGCATTTTCACAAACATACACCTAAGATTGCAAGCTCTAAGAGAAAATGTTTCAAACACAAAGAAGAGCAGGAAAACACTTAGAAGATAGATGCAGAATTCCAGATTCAATTGTATTAGAAACAGACAGTCATATAAGATTTACAATGTCTGAATGACTCTTAGCTTCATTGACCAAACTACAGAAAACTTACAATCTTTATAGATACAGCAAGGGAGCTAGATGTTCCATGCATCCCTTATTGCAGACACAAGCGACCTCCTTCTTCTACTTCTAAACTAAACTAAAATGCTATTTTTACAAATTCTTGCTGCTACAAATCTCTATGTAGCCCCTATGTAAAGTATTACAGTGCATAGAGGCACAATATATAGACTTTGATTGCCCTCAATACAGCTCAAAAACCCTAGTTAAACAATGGTTCAAACCTCTGGTTACAATATAAATACTGGAGATCAAATCTTCCAAAATATCTCTGAGCATACATCTAATCTGGGTGAAATATGTCATTTTGGAAACCCTAGCAGCTCAATAATAACTTCTGTGGTCTGCTGCAATAATGTCTTGAACTGCATTTTGTCTTCATCAGTGAAGACCCTTGACTTCTTCGCACTTCATCCTTATCTTCCTCTGCTCCTGAGATCTGATTTCCTCCATGATGTCACCGACATTAAGTTTTAGCTCACCTTCAACTGCAAACTTGCAAAACAGATAAGCAATAAGTATCATTGATTAATAAAACTGCAGGAAGGAAAACAACTGCCAAATCTAGTCGTGACTGTGTGAATGCAAGAATCGGGCCCTAAATCTATGGAAATCGCATCAAAAAAATGCATATATAGCATTCAAAATAGTCAGATCAACCATCATTGACCGAAAATATGCATTCAGGCTTCAAAAATAACCTCCAAATTCCTATCGCTCCAATTTCCCGCTTATTTTCCTGTGTTTAAATCCATGTATATTGATATACATGCCGAGTGCGATGCTTCTGTTAAATCGGATTTCAATCCTTTTAATTCTGCACTGTATGAGCGCAATGTATATTGGCTTGTATATAAGAATATACCAGTGCAAAATATGCATTGAATTAACTCCATTTTATATCTTTTCAATTCCATCATATAAAACAATGTACAAACCATTGTATACAACCCTCAGACCTATCGCCGTTATAATTGGCAATTTATAACCTACCAAATCCGCAATGAATCTCTTGATATGTAAATCGGATGTGATACATAGGATAAATCTGCTTTATTATCGTTTGGATTCCAGCTTGCATGTGGTGCCTTGTATGCTTTGGAACATATATACAAGTGCGGACATACAAGGATTTAGTTCATTCCATAATTTTTTGGTTCCGGCTTGTATGTATGTGTTGTATATCTCGCTTATACAAATCAAAACATACAAGGATTTAAGTCCATTTGATAAACCCTCAGCTCCGCATTGTATATTGGGCCTTGTATAGTGGAACATACAAGTGCCGAATATACGACGACTTAACTCTCTTTGACCTTCTCTTCATGTCCGTGTGATGTACATTTGCATTGTATTCCCTGCTTTGTATATTTTGAAACATACAAGCATTCAACCTTATTTAAACAACTCCTCAGGTCCGCGACTTGCATATGGACGTTGTATGTTCCGAATGTATGCATAAATATACAAGCCAGAAATGTACAACGAATTCTCCCTTGTTCATAACTTTTGGATTCTGTGTTATGTATAAAATGTTTGTATCTTCCATCTGCCAAACATACAAATGTAAAATATACAAAGCAGATCCGAAACATCAATTCATTCCAATTTTAAAACCATTTCGGGTCCACCATGTATGTATATATCAAAACCTTTATTAAAATGTATACAAGAAAAAAAGACATACAATTGCCTTTGTATATGAAAGCGATGTATAAAGGGAAATGTATGTAATACAACGACCGAACCTGGAAACAAATAATGCATACACAACCTGATAGCCCATGTGACTAAGTACAAAAACAAACCCTTTGCATATACAAACAACCCTGTATTTGCAAAGCGATATACAAACCTGAATGTACATTTTCCAAAATGATCATAACTTGCAAAATGTGGCGAATTTTAAGATGGTTCAACAAGCAACCCTAGCTCATTTTTCACAAGGAATCCAACCATATCATGCACTGGTACTGAAAATACATTTTTTTCTCTATTTTAACAAAGTTTGCAATTTTAACCCTCTTTTCCCTTTACCACCAAGCAAAACAAAACACACAAAAGCAAAAAAAGCAAAGCCACAGCAGGGGTCCTCATTTTGCTAAGGAGTAAAATGGGGCGTGTTGTGAACATCATAACAAGATTATAGGTGACAAAAGTAAAGGTGTACAAACTAGAAGGAGAATTGCTCAAGATTCAGATAAGTATTGTCTGATTTTAAAGATTGAACCTAAGATAGCGAATGAAGCTTGCAATGATGAAAACTGGACTAAAGCAATGGAGGAAGAGCTAATGCAAATTAAGAAAAATCACACTTGGGATCTTGTTCCCAGACCTAGAAACAAGAATGTGATTGGAACCAAATGGGTCTTCCGGAACAAACTGAATGAAGTTAGTGAAGTAATCAGAAATAAAGCCAGATTGGTTTACAAGGGCTATTCTCAAATAGAAGGACTTGATTTTGAAGAAACTCTTGCTCTGGTGGCAAGAATTGAAGCAGTCAGATTATTTCTTGCATTTGTTGTCTTCAAAGATTTCAAAGTGTATCAGATGGATGTCAAGTCTACCTTCCTGAATGGTGACTTGGTAGAAGAAGTGTACATTGAGCAACTAGATGGATTTCAATTGTCTAATCATGGTGATATGGTCTGCAAGTTGAAGAAAGTATTGTATGGACTGAAGCAAGCCCCAAGAGCCTGGTATGAAAGATTGGATAAACATCTTTTGAAGATTGGTTTCAACAAAGGTACTACTGACAGAAATTTTAATTTCAAAATTGATCATGAGAATATCTTGATTCTTGAAGTGTTTGTTGATGATATCATTTTTGGAGGAAGAGATGGTATGTGTAAAACCTTTGTAAATCAAATGAAAAGTGAATTTGAGATGTCCATGCTTGGGGAAATGAATTTCTTCTTGGGTCTACAAATCACTCAAACAAAGAAAGGAATCTTCATTTCTCAGACCAGATATGTGAAAGAACTATTGAAGAAATTTGGGATGGAAGACTCAAAGCCAATGAATACTCCCATGGCAACTAGATGTAAGTTGAACAAGGATGATGACTCTGCTAAGGTTGATCAGAAAAAGTATAGGTCAATGATTGGAGGACTGTTGTATCTTACTCAAACTAGACCAGACATTATGCAGGCTATTGGTCTTGTTGCTAGATTCCAGACTGATCCTAGAGAATCTCATGTCATGGCAATCAAGAGGATTTTTAGATATCTAAAAGGGACAATTGAGTATGGTCTGTGGTATCCTAGAGATCATGATTTCTCTCTTCATGCATATACAGATGTTGATTAGACAGGAGATGTGGATGACTAGAAGAGTACCAGTGGTGGAGCATTCTTTTTGGGGAAGAGATTGGTTTCTTGGCTGAGCAAGAAACAAGAGGCAATATCTCTGTCCACTGCGGAAGTAGAATATATTGCAATAGCAAGTAGTTGCACTCAAGTTTTGTGGATGAAGCAGATGCCAAGAGACATCAAAGTGGAGTATGAGGAGCCTACCACAATCTTCTGTGATAACTCAAGTGTAATAAATATATCTAAGAATCCGGTGTTGTACTCAAAGACTAAACATATATCCATCAAGTTTCACTTTTTGAGACAAAAAGTGAACATGAATGAAGTCAGATTGGAGTTTGTGCCTTCCAAGGATCAAATTGAAGATATCTTTACTAAACCTCTACCTAAGGACTCTTTTGAATATCTCAAGGAGAAGTTAGGGGTTATTGCCCCTCTTGTGATGAACTAAGGTGCATTGATGTGCATCAGTCCAGTGGATATCACAGTCATATCTTATGGTCCAGACTGATGTTGGGGAGATGCTACTCAGGTGGAGAAGCTGGTATGAAGTGTTGAAGTTGCAAGTATGTACTCTTTGCCATTGATGTCAAAGGGGGAGAGAAGACATGTGAAAAACAAGTGGTGGCTGATCAAAGGGGGAGCAGTAAAGGGAGAGAAGACATGTGAAAAACAAGTGGTGGCTAATCAAAGGGGGAGCAGTAAAGGAAGAGAAGACATGTGAATGGTTGCTGTTGATAGGGGGAGTTGTGTCAGTAAGAAAAAGTTCTTGTCTTGATGGTCCAAACAATTTTTCACATCATATGTTTCCATCAATGACAAAGGGGGAGATTGTTACAAGTATGGGCCTAACTAGTGTTGTCATTAATGTCAACATACTCCTGTTGCATTAATAATAAGGATTGGAAGAGCTGTGTGCTGAGGATATTGAGAAAATTAGTCTTAATCAGGAACATAGAAGAACAGTGAAGACATTAAGGTAAAAGTCCAAGATAGGATGAGGATCAAAGGATATGGTTCAAAGGGTTTGTAGATATGTGTCTTAAGGTGATCCAGTAAAGATTTTAGAGATCTGCATGAAGATCTGAAGAAGTTGTGGCCGCTCAAGTAAAACCAGTTCCGGAAGTCGTTCAGAGGTGACAGAGTAATACAGACAGGTCCAGTGAGATCCAGAAATGCATTATCCTATTGTGCGGATTTGAGGGAGTGTTAAGGAAGTCTTTTTGAAGGGTCAAATCGATTGGTTCATGGTTTGAAGGTCCGTAAGCATCTATTCCTTTGTAATAGTAATGACAGACTATGTTCTTGAGTTTTTAGATGAAGGAGAGAAGGATTTCAGTAAGCAGATGAAGTGTGGATGTTCTTGGTGATTTAGGCAAGCTTGTAGAGGTCTTTGAATTGTGTCTAGTTCATGTTGGTGGTCCACATTGGAGTTGAAGCTCGCAATTGAAGAATAACTTCCTAATGATGATGTTCTTCCTGAGACTGGTCGACCAGATGAGTTACTCATCTTGCGGATGTTCTTGTAAATGTTTGCTGACTTAGATGATTATTCCTAAGTTGATGTCTTGTATAAATAAGGGATTGCGAAGTCATTTCATAGGTGTCCTTGTGGAGATGAGTGTGTGGTAGCAAGGAGGAGAGTGAAAGGCAGAGCAGTAATTTTGGGCTTAAATGGAACTGATTCAAGCATGGTGAAGATGCTATACTCCAGTTCATGTATGTGATACTTACTATTTTGTAGACAGTGTCTCTTGTAGGAAGTGAGCCTCTTGTGAATAGTGTGCTTAGGCAGTGAGCCCTAATTGGCATGTGCCATTTTGTTTTTTCTATTCTTTTAACAGATAATACAATGTTGGGTTAATCACCCCGTGGTTTTTCCCTTAACCAGGTTTTCTACATCAAAATCTTGGTGTCTAATATGTTGATGTGTTATTGCTCTTGGTTTAGTGCATTATGTATCCATGATTGAATTGTTATTATGCTACTAAATTACAAAGCGAATTTAAGTGTGTAAATTGGAAGACAACTGATTCACCCCCCCTCTCAATTGTCTGTCCTAAATCTAACAATAAGTACCTAATTTAACACTTTGTTTGGACAAGATGATTGGCTATGAGGTTGATTACAGGGGAAACACCACTAGTGGTCTTGAACCAAATTATTTTGCATGGGAACCATCTCTCTTGATGAACTTACAGTATTAGGGTTGTATGGCTGAAAAGGCCTTGGATTATAATTCCTCCTTTGATGCTGAGGGTCAGCTTGATTCAAAGGCCTGTTTGCTTGATATGGTGGTTGGTAAGGTCTAGAATTTTGGCCTGTTTTCTTCTTAATATTCACCATCTCATTGCTAAAATTCTATTAGAGCCCTTTTATCTCTTGAAGTTCCTAGGATGGGACTGAAACATTATTATTTCAGGCTATAGCTAGATAACTCAAGGTTGGTACAATAGGTATAACAACTAAAGGTGGGATTTGTAATAGAATTGATGGTTGTATTTTAGGAAAGAGGGGCATTGAAAGCCGTGGAGCTATTTTGCCAGCATGAATCAGGCTATTTTTAGCTCTTATTGCAACTTCATAAGCAACTGGTAATGAAGTTCCATTCATTGATTAGATCACAACAGCAATGTCACTATTTAATGCTTCAATAAAATACAGAAAATCATGTTCAACTGTAGGCCTTACTGCTTCCAGGATTCTGTCCCATGTCTTTTGAAATCTAAAATTAAAATTGGCCATATGCTCCTAGGGAGATCTCTTTATTGTAGTTAGCTGCTCCATGAGAGACAAGTTATCTGACTTATCTTCAAATTTCTTGTTCAAAGCAACTCCCAACAAGTCCCATGATGTGATAGAACCCACAACTAAACCTCTAAACCATTGAAGAGCCTTTACTTTCAGAGATGCATCCATCAATCTCACTATGACATTTTATTGTGTTATGTGATGTACTGCACACAATGTGGCCACATTTTTTATGCTCAATTGGAGTAGTTTGATCCTCACCTATGAAGAATGGTAAGCCTCTCAGGGCTACTACAAGAATGTCATCATGTGTTGCAAGCAGCAGTGGGATGCCAGTATTAAATGTAACAAAAGGATATCTTCTCACCATTGGTGGAGGTTGAGGTGTCTGTGGAGTCTAAATCTGAAGATCTATCACCAAATTACCTTGATTAAAATCTCCAATCCTTGGAGGAGTAGATTTGGTCCTTAGTGTTGGACTCGGTACCCTTGTTTTTGTTCTACCTCTTCTCCTTGGAGGTGAAAGATGTAAATACTCAAAACAAGAACAACTTCCTCTTGTCTATAGTCTTCATATATGCTAAATTCACTAAATCTGCTTCAAAAATCAAAGATTAGAGTTGCCAGGTATAATTTCTCACCTCAAAAGACTAAAAATACTGCTGCATATACTAGGACATTAGTGAAAATCTTTGAAATCTTGACTGAAATGAGTTTCAATGTCCCACTAGGTGTGCCAAAAACTTTTGTCATGGAGATTGCACTTAGTAAGCTTGAAATCTCAACAATGCCATGAAACATGGAAACATCTTCGTGCCTGTGGGTATGCTCAGTAGTGAAGATGAATCTCCAGATTATGGGCTAGTTCCCCTTTTGATTCTCCTAGAAACTAATGGAATTTTGTGAGAAAAAGTAAGAAGGATAATTGATTGAATGTAAAAGCTATTTCTATAGTGCCCTAACATCCTAAAACAGGAAGATGCCACAAGAAACCCTCTATTTTTTTTAAATCTCTCTCTTGGAAGAAAAGATAGATTTCATAACTAAGAAAAAACTAGCTCTCTTAAATAACCATAACTATATATTTTTTTTTTTTATGACAAACATCAAGGCATATAGATTTTTATTTTTTTTCAAAACTATCCATGTATGTATTATCATTGCAACAAGGGACAAGGAATATTAATTATATTAACAATTGATTAACTTTAGGATTTCCCCTTAAGTAAAATAACATAAAATAAATATACGAATACTATCCTTAAGAAAGTAGATGCATCATAAATATATTAGTGCAAGCATGTTATAATTTTGTCTTACATTTACCTAACTCCGTAAAAGAAAACTTATAATTTTGTCTTACATTTACCTAACTCGGTAAAAGAAAACTTAAGGAAATTAAAAAGTAACACCTACCAGCTAGGTAAGAGAGGAAAAAAAAGAAATGAGTATTTCCTATTAAGATTAAAAAACAAATTTCATGTATACATAATTTTAATGTCAAGAGTTACTAATACAACCAAACACATACATCTAACAATAATTAAGGATATTATGAGAGTTAACAAATTTCTAGGGTAATACTAAGGCTAAGTCTTTTCAAGGTTCTAGGAATGCAAAAGACATAATAGCTTCTGAAATAAAAAGAAATCATTAAAAGAGGGAATTGCTAAAATAAAAAGAAATAAAAACACCTATTATTTAAATGCAACTATTTAAATATAACTTTTATGCTAACAACCCCAAATGAACAAGGACAATAAAATCAACTTTCAGCAATAAAATATTAAACAACTAGAAAGGAAATAAAAGTAAATTAATTTTTTTGTTTAATAGACACCCACGCTACTTACTAAAAACTTGCAAAATTAAATTGCCCAATACTTGAGCCTCCCACGGTAAACATGATAAGTAGTGTTAAATCAAAACTCAAACTTTAGAATAGGATGATTCCATTCATGTCTAAAAAAGAAATATAGTTTTTTTTCACTTTGCTCTCTCTCTCACATTTACAAGTGATTATAAGATAACTAACACAGATAATAAATAACAAAAGAAAACTAACCAAACGCAATTGCATACCAACATTTGAAAAATATAGACATTGTTATTATTATTAAAGTTGAAACCTTTTTTTTAAACCCTACTCCACTCACGCCACAAGATAAGTATGTATATAAAAAAAGCTTAGACTAAAACATTTTAAAAAAAGCTTAGAGTAAAATATTTTCATTTTCCGTTTAACACGAGAAGGTAAGCGCTGTCCTAATTAGGGCACACTTTTCTCAACCCTAAAATATGTAAACACTTTTTATTTATTTTCCTGAGTTTCTCATACAACCAGATACCTATGGTGGTAGCATCCTTCACCAGGCCCTATTTCCTATACTGTCTTGCACGCAGACAATCCCTTCCATGGTGTAGCTACTGCAAGGTTGGGGAAACATTGGAGTTAAGCATATGCCAAAGAAAGTAGTGGAGTGTGCTCAGCACCCAGGTGAGGAAGAGGTGTGGTAGAAGAAGAGTGTTGAGAAGCTCACAACTTTGGATCAGAATGTTGTTGTAGCCATGACGATGCTAATCAATCAACATTTAAGGTTTGAAACTATCTTTTGTCGGCTGACATCTATGTTAGAAACTCTGATATCCTTTGGGAGTTTAGACCTAGGTTTCATTTCTTCTTCCTTTTTCTTTTGTTTTACTTGCATCCCATATGGCTGGAAGTTGGACTTTAGATAGAAGAGAGAAAATCCGCATCTAAGAAACATTATTTTCCTAAGAGAAAAATGTTTAGCCTCTCTTTTTTTTGAGATTAGTTTACATCTTTTATTTTCTCACACACAGGGATGTTAGACTTTGTGTGTCTGTAGCAAGGCAAGGTAAGCAGTCCTTACAGAGATCGGTGACTAGCAGGTTATGCCCAGCACGATAGCGACCATGATAACTTCGGTGCTATCTATTTCAAAATATTCTACCCTCTACAAGCATGCTTTAATCCTTTCATTTTATGCAGCCCTTGTTAAAATGCTAGACAATGATAAGCTAAAATTTATTGCTAATAGGGTTTAGACATAGGATAACTTTTTTTTTGGTCGAAACCAAACAATGAGCCAGAGAGCAGAATCTTGCTGGGGTAATGCCCCTAATATATTGTAACCCATATATCTATTTGTTCAAGGTAGTTACTCATTGTTTGGGTTTATACTATCTTCCTACATGAAGTGATAATGAGAAGAAAACAATGTTTTTCTTATACTCTCTTAGAGTTCTTCTTTTGAAGTTATCTGATTTGCAAATAAACCATACAAACAACATTCTTTTGAAGGAAACTGGGCGATACATAAAGCCAGTAATCAGCTTCATACTTTTCACAAAATTATTTTACAATTAATTGAAACAGTATGTTTGCTCCAATGTGATATTGCTTAAAAGCTTTATTTTTATTTTTTTTATCAAACTGTTCAATCCATTTTTCCATGAGTACATGTCTATTGCATCATATTTAAATCATTTGTATTCAAGATCAATAAAAAAAGAAAATGATAATCTACCAGATTACTGCAAGATGAAAGGACCCATAAGGATTTAATCGCAGTTACAGGGAATACCATTCAACAAGAGTTGGTATGTTATTCATATAATCCTATACACATTGTGACAACAGGTAAGAATAATTTTCCATGGAAAAATAAATATATTTTCTTTTAAAGCCATCTATAAATAGCAAGGATTTGACACATATAATTCCACCAGAACTTCCAGATAAACATAGCACTAGACCATAACCCTTTTTCTCTCTATCTAATGGAAGGCAATAACAAACAGTCCTGGCTCACTCTACATAGGGAGTTGAATTTCTTTTCATAGTCACAATTCCAGGGCAGCCCATCACACAACTTCACAAGTATGCATCTTTATGTCTCTTTTTTTAGAAGACCCTACATAGCTGAAAACTCCTTTCTCCTTCTTCAGTCTACTAAAACCTACGGCCAACAACAAGTTTTTTTGCCATTGCCTATGGGATGCTCACCTCCCATCCTAGGTCAAAAGCTATAGACCCCTGAGCTAGGGGAAAACACCAGGAACCCAAGTAGTTTACAACACTTTGTTATTGAACCCACAAGACATATACCAACAAAAGAACACAGGGCCACACAACAAGCATATACAAGTTTAGTCACACAATTCACAAGAAGGAATCCTATAGAATAACCTTCACAGAGGGGTAAGGAAATGACACAACCTATAGGAGAATTTTAGTCATAATATTTGAATTCTTTCACTTTTCTTGGGTACTCATACCATTAAATTTCCATTTTTTGGGTATTCTTATCCACTTGTACTCAGCAAGGCCTTAATTTAAGGTACTCTTACCCCTTTGCATTCAAAGTATTTGTATTTCCATGGGTACTCTTAGCTAAATAAAATTTCCTACAGGAAGGTCATCTTCTCTACCCCACATAAGAGATAATACAACAAGAAACTAGTTCACTTTAACCATTCACACTATGACTAACCACAACATATTTCAACAATTTTTTTTTTAAAACACAAGAATCTCAATGCACTACCACATACACACACAGTGCCAAACTCTTAAGGGAGTTGTTCAAATTTCTCTTAGTACATGGATTTAATTATTTGTTATTTTTTCTTTACAGTAACAATAAAGTAAAAGACACCAGTTTACACAATTCACACAAATTGAACTACACAATAAAAGAAAGTTAAGGCCTACCTAGAACCCCCAGCTAAATTGGTGGGCTAATTAAGCTCCACAAAAGAAAATCTCCTTTTCTTCCTCCAATTTTCTTTCAATTTCTTCTGTCTGTAAAATTTTCCTTCCTCTATTTTTTTTTCAGTCTCTAGTAAGAGAAAAGTCCCCCCCTAAAACAACTAGCCACCCCCCTTCTAAATCTATTTTTCCTCCTATTTACACCTATCCTTGGGAAACAACATGTGTTCCCCTAGGTGAATAGCATGTGTCCTTATGTGGACAGCATGTGTCACCTTAGGTGGACAACATATGTCTCTTGCAAGGACTTAATAAAATTAATTTAAAGTTGAATCCTATTTTCAAAAGAAATACTCAAAAAAAGAAGGTTAAAACAATTATTTTTATAACTTTATTATGTTTTTTAAAGGGGCCCACCTAGACCTAGGACAAGGGCTTTTATCTCTTGACAAACAAGGTATTTATTTCAAGCTATAATCATAAAGAAGAATTATTTAGTTCCCCCCTTACACAAGAACACTTCACAAAACATTTTATATCATATATGCATGTCACATGATGTCTCACAAATACAATCACATATTTTACATCAACAAACCACAATCACATATTACCAAGACAAGACATGCATACATGGAGACATAGACAACACACATGCATGACCATACAATGGATCTAAGCCTCTCCAAATAGGCTAGGTCAGCTTACTAGGGAACCACAACGGGTCTCTAGGTGTTTTCCCCATATCCATTGGAGCTCAAATCCTACACACTCATTTCCACATTGTCAGTTACGATAACAATAGCCAAAGAAAGATGCAATTAACCTTCACTACTTCATATACATATATTTTTAATCATTCTTGCAACATATACAAACCTTTCATTTACTAGGCTAATTAAATTAATCTCAATAGACATGAGAGAATATATATATGAATAATGAAATCAAGGTCATAATAATATAAGGCAACATATTTCACAAATTAAATGCAAACTATATATCAATGAGTCATACAATCCACAAAAAGATATATAAATCAACACAACATAACCCATAATAAAGTTTGATCACAAAAATATCCCTAGGAAAAGTTCAAGTGGTTTGCACATGGCCTTACAATTTCTAGGAGGTGATACATCCAAATGATACCAAAGGGCAGCTTGATTTCACAATTATCTCTTTAAGGATTTCTTTACACAGATCAATAAAGGGCAATTTGATCACATAAATAATTCAAAAGAAGGCTTAATAATTTATCTTTTAGAAGGAAAACTACATTTCAAAATCTAAAAGGAAAGATGATCAATGGCACAACCTAAGACCTGTGATAATCAATTGTCTTGTATATTTGCAGTGATGAATGAGAGAAAATTAAAGGGTTTGTTCTTATGTTAAAACACATTAAGTTTCATCAAAATCATTCATGAAGGCATCTACATAAATCTGAGAAGGTAAATATTGTTTTTAAGTAACAAAAGGAAAATACTACAAAAATAAATGATAAAAATGTAACTTGTAAACTTGCTGCTATATATGAATCTTTCCAAAATGAGTTACAAAATTGTAAGCTTCTTTGCAATGTGCAAGAGAAAGCCAAAAATTAAGAACCGAGGAAAAAAAACCAAGTCCTTTTCCCTCTAATACATCAAAAGGGACTCCAAAGAGTCAAGAGGAGTCAATTGCAGTTAACTGCACCCCAAAATATCTCTCCAAAATGTGTCTCACAAGAAAAACTGAAAACCCTCAAAAAGAGGGCTCAAAACTGCTCCAAATTGAGCTAAAATAGCTCCAAACTCCCTCTCTCAATCAATTTGACCAAAGAGAACTCCAAAAACACTCTAGTTTGACCATAAGTCAAGGATAAACCTCTCCAGTTCATTGATTTCCAACTCATCATCTAACTTCCCTTTTGCTTTCTACATGATTTTAGGGCAGGATTAAATATCCAACAAATATTAAAGGTATTCAAAGTGACTTACCTTAATAAATGGCATGTGACATATTAGATTTTGCATTTACATGTCAAATAGTAAGGTAATTTATTTAAATATTACCTATAATATGTGTTGCATTTATAGTTTTGACTTGGCTTTATGCAAAAGGAAAAAGGGAAAAGAGTTACATGTTTAAGTTTGAAAATAGAAGACCACCCTAAGTCTTCGACCCCACTCTAGGCATTAGTCAAGTTTGATTTTCATGAAATGTATGTGATAAAAATGCCATAAGGAGGTCGAGCACTTTTAGGGTTCTTTCTTATATGAAGAAAAAGAAAAAGAAAACCCTAATCTTGGCTCATTTTGCATTCACCTTCACTGGTAGCCGCCTCCATGTTGCTACTCTGCCGCTAAGGGTTTTGAAGCCTTTGATGATTTTGTAATGCCTCCCTAGTCCTGGCCTAATCGAGGTGACACCGAGGTATGAAAATCAAGCTTTATATGATGTCGTGTTACTGATATTTTGTTATGTTAGATTTTATATTGAGATTGAGTGTACATATGGAGAGGATGACACCTTGACATTGGCATACTATGCGAATGATCATGGATGTTGGAATCCTATGATGTGGACTATTCTTGCTTTAGCTATTATATGATTTGTATATGCAGATGTTATAATATATTTTGAGTGGTGCAGGTACCAGACACCAACTCCACCTGGCTTCATAGTTCTGAGCTTACCTAATGCCCCAATGGTAAAGAGTTAGAGATGACACATTGGCCATATACCTTAGCCTCGTCATCGTCTCTATGTTGAGATGAGTTTCTGATGTCATGTCTTACCTTGGACACCATCCAGTTATTGCCCAATTGTTCTATCCTTCTGTGAGTCGGTTCCGTATGATTATGGTCTTGAGTCATTCTTTGTGGGTTGCCTTCATGTGCTTTGCTTATTTATAATTTTATTTTGGCATGCTATTAGAAAATTGTCCTTGTGCTTAGTTTCTATATAGTTTTCTTGAGAGGTTTTCATAAACCATGGTCATCTACTTTTAAGCGATAAAAAAACATAAAAAAAATACATGGGTGGTCCTTGATGACTTAAGGAAAATGATATACCTTTCCTTTATGTTTTTTTTATTCCCTTTCTCATTCTTATAGAAGATTCTAGAAATTGGGGAAAAGAAGGATTTGGGGCTTTTGACTTCTCATATTATTTATACATGAATGTGAGGCTGGAAAAATAAGGGAAAAAAAACAAAAAAAAACAAGGAGAAGCTAGGGTTTTGGACATGGGAGGAGAAAGAGAAGCCAACTATACTCCATTCTCTGCAATTGTTTTACAGTTTCCAAGTAAGTTGGCATCTTCTCTTAACGCATGGTTACAAGAGCAGATTACATCTATTGTTATACTATGATTTGTTCTTGCTCTGTGGCTCATTTGATGGATGCCCTTACTCTGTTGCCACCCTCCATTTCAAGAGTGTGAAATAAACATTGTTTCCATGAAAGTTAGAATTCAAACATCTAATCTTTAAAGCTTAACCTACTAGTTATTGTCCATGAGATCACTAGACTATGTGAGGCATTGTATTAAAAAGGCCACGAAGGCATTATATTAAACTGGTCACACCAGTTATCTACATGCGTCCTCTCCTTGGCCATGAGTTTTATGATTTGTTGAATGCTTGAAACCATCCCAAGTTTTCATTTTGGCATGGGCAGCATGGTTTTGGTAGAGGTTTTGGGGGTTTGGCCTTACGCCAACCATTTGCATTTACTTGATAGTTACAAAATGTTAAAACAAACCTATTTTGAGTAGACCCTACAGTCATTGCAGTCTACATCACCATAGTTCTTGAGGCATTTTTGTCAAACAGTTTATGTGCCTTCTTTGTGTTGCCATTATGGAATAGGTAGCGAGAATGCCGGAAAAGGTTTAGGAATTTAGTTTTATGCCTGCTAATGGCATTTGCTTAAAATTCTCTAAGCCTTTTTAAGAGATCCGTTTTGTGTGTAACCTGCAATTATTACTTTCCATGAGACCACATCTCTTTGAGGCATTCTGTTAAACAGTTCATGAGCCATGTCTATGTCTCCACCTTCTGCATACATGTCAACCAGAGATCTCCAACTATAATATCTGACAGGATTCCACCTTCCATTATGCTTAGATGGATGTCCATGCCATATTAAAAAAAAACCTCCACATTAGCATAGGCAGGGCGGAGGTGGCTAAAGGTTGTGAAATATGGCTTTACATTTTCCAACAACAAAATAGTGTTTTATAACTTTCACATATCATGCTTTAGTTCTCAATGACTGTTGATTTTAGGTTAGCAGCCAATCGATATCCTTCAAGTTTTGTTGTTAAATAGATCTTGTGCATCTAGTTTATTTAAGATTTTTTATACAATTCTTCCTTGGAATTAACTTTCCAATAACAGGAAGTGGAATTACTACTCAATTTATGTTGTTGCACCACCTCAATACATTCATGCATGCCTGCATGCCCATTTCACTTAGTTGATCTAATGATGTTGGCCAAGGAATTTCTTAGTCATCTCATGACTCATCATCTGCTTGTATCAATGATTGTTGATGCCAAATTAGTGTGCAGGTGGTTCTGTATTTCTTATATACTTTTTTGGCATGCCTTGATGATGACCTCCATCCATTAAGATATCTTGTGTGTTCTACACTTGGGTGGCCCTTATGTGATTTCATCATAGCATAAATGCAATGTTTTTATTCTCTACATTAAATTTTCATATATGGATGCTATTGTTTTGGTAGGACGACCATATTGTCATCATTTTGGTGAGATAAAATGGTAACTTATATTAATGGTGGCACAAATTTGAAGACCTGCTAATAGTGTCACATGACTTATTTTTAGACAGTAGTGTTTTAGAGATGCTTCAAAGCCTTCAGTTTTACTTTTGTCTGAATTTTGGTAGTCAAAAGGTCGAGTGTTGGGTCTCTTTGGACCTTTATGTTTTTAGACTTCTCTTGTGAAAATACTCCAGCTCTAAATTGTCAACTCTTCTTTCTACAACTTGACATTCTTCTTTTTATATCTAGACTTATCCTTGTCTAGTCACTATTATCTATTCTTTTGGATCATGCCCTATAGATTAATGTATTTTTTGCATTTTCATCTTTCAAGCATGAAAATTGGATGAGCAATCAATAAATATCTCAAGTAGAAATATTAAATAATTTCCCTAGGGAAACAATAAAGGGTCTGGACATGGAGAATAATGCTTTTTTAGTATGCTAAGTATCTAAATAATTTTCCTTGATGAGTATGAATCTAGTGTAAATGTTGTAATGTTTTTTCTTTACTCTATTGGATTTGCACAATTACCCCCTTAGCTTTACATTTGTTCTTGTGCTTCACCTCTCCATGCCTGCATATTCATGCTGCAATGCTTTTGGTCACTATGAACTGGAGACATTTTGGAACTTTGGTGTTCTCTCCTGCATTGCTTGAGCTACAGTCTTAATTTTGGAATTATAACATTATTGTCCTGCATCACCAAAAGCTTTCCATTCTTGATATATCCTAATGGATATTTCCTACACTATTGCTCTAGAATTGGCAGTGGGGTGGGATGACATTTTAATTTGTTAGAATTTAGATGTATTATAGGTGGAAGTATGTAATGCCCACATTTGTAGTCCCCATGTGCTTGGTTAATGATTATGAATGCAAGCTGAGCTTGTCCGTCATAGGTGTAGATGATATGGTGGGCTTGGAAGTGACTCCCAATGTGGCATGGAGCATGACTGCTCATTTGTTTAGCCCTTTGGAGGTAACCTGATTCATTTGTTCTATGAATGGCATGGGATTATGAGATGAGTTCTTCTATATAGCTTCTACCTTATTGCTGCCCCCATCCTTTCACCCCTTCTTATTTGAGTAGTGCTTCATTAGCAAGATTTCCACATGCTTAAGATGTGCTCATGTGAACTATGGTTTTTTGTGGTATCCCTTGTGTGGTTGTGTATATAAGACTTCTTTCCCTATTGCTGTTATACTTGTGTATGGGCCATGTGATCATCTTTGAGCATGGGGGTGGACCCTTGATGTTCCACATGGTAGGGTGGTGTTGCACCCACCATTGGGGATCTAGATATCGACATCGGTTTTGGTGACGACGTCGGCAAGGGGCTGCTCGTTTCCTCTCCCTGGTTTCCTAGATATACTCCGTTATGTATTGTACAACTCGGTGATCTGAGAATATGTATTGTATTCATGTATTAATGTAATTTGTTTTGTGAGGCACTCCTAATATGGAGTTCATTGTAATAAAAGTTCATGATGTACCTCTTCTGTAATAGATGTATTGTGATGATCTTCCACTCATGTTATCTATCTTGGATGATAGGATGATGTCGCACTTCATGTTTTGAGTCAATTTAGAGTATTGATATATCTATATATTTATCTTAATTTTTTTAAAAAAAATTGGTGTGCCCTTTTTGGGCTCTTGTTACTTGGGTGCCCAGTTGGGTCGTTACTTAGGCATTAGAGCACCCAGGTTTTACAACTCTGGGAACTCTGGGGAGTGTTGGTTGGGTCTAACCTTTCATTTGTGCATGTCATGAAAACTAATAGTTTTCTGTAAGTTTCAACTTGATAGTTGTAGACTAGGATGATGGTTTATCTTCTCAAGAGTTGTGAGTATATGTGTGAGCAGTTTGTGAACCATAACATGTGGATGGATGAGTCTCATTTCTTTCTCTAACCTTGTGCATCTTCTGGGTATGAAGTAGGTAGGATGGTAATTAGATAAGAAGATCGAGTTGTCTCTTTTTGTTTCTCGAGATGCTTTGCCTGATGTTGAGGCTAGCTATATGGTTGAACATTTTTGTTTAATATCTAGAAAATATGGAATATATGATATATTGTGAATCTACTCTTTTAAAGGCCACAAAGGATGATGTAAATTGAAGTGATAAATTGACTAGGTAATTTGACAATGTTCAAATTTCATTACTTCTAACTGGAGAATCATATTTCTATCACTTATTAGATAATTAAGTTGATGCAACTTGTTTTCATGTCTTATTTTATTCTCTTATCTACTTGATTGTTAGACTGGTTGTTAGTGAGTTCAATAACTTTATAATGTATTTCTCTCACATACATAGAAAGGATTTAGCTAAATTGGTGATGCTTTAGACAAATTGTGATTAGAATTTAATTGTTAGTCAAAAATGAGTGCCCTTGAGAATGATTTGGATGGAACTTTTAAGATAACTTGTTTATATGTGGCATAGTAATTGGAAATTTGTTTCCTTGAAATAGATTTTTGCATTTAGTTGATGTTGCATAATTAATTTCAAAAAAAAATTGGTTTCAATATTAAGTAGTGAACTAGAAAAAGGAATAGTGGAATTATCTTTCTTGTTGTGATTGTCAGTGGTTGTGCTTGAGTAATTATCCTAGACAATGTTGTGATGTTGTAATGTTATGCATGTGTAATGGGGATATGTCTTATGATGTGTAAATGACAGTTAACATTGTAGTCATGCCTCAAGTATGTAATATAGGATATGCCCTTGTGATATTTGTGCATGTGGGTGGATAACCCATTTTCCCTATCCATTTGTTCTATGGGTTGAGGATGGACCATAATGTGCCCTAAGTATATGTTGATAACTGAGAGGGGGGGTGAATCAATTATCTTAATTATTTTGATTTTCAGTCCTTCTTTAATAATTAGTGCAGAATCAAATCATACAAGCAAGCATTACCATGGAAGCAAAAATAACATTAGTACACATGACACAATGATTTTGACATGGAAAACCCAATTAAGGGAAAAACCACGGGGTGATTAACCTAAGATTGTATTCTCTGTTAGAAGAATAGAATAGTACAAAATGGCACTTGCCAATTAGGGCTCACTGCCTGAGCACACTGATCACAAGAGGCCTACTACCTACAAGAGACTCACTGTCTACAAGAAAAGAAGGTAACAAAATTCTTGAACTGATGAGAAGCATCCACACATGCTAAAGTTTAGTTCCAGTTAAGCGCAATATACTAATCTACTACACTTCATTCTTACTCTCCTTAGGTGTTGTTGTCCTGTTACATTTCGGACCTGTCTTACTACCTTCACACTGCTCTTCTACTATTCTTCGCACAACACCACACAACACACACCTTCACATCTAAATCCATTTGGTATATATATCCGCAAAAAGGATTTCATCCTCTTTTTAGTTGGCATCTGGAATAGTAAATATTTTTCCAAACTCTAGTCTGTCGGCAGAATCCTTACTTACCAATTGATGCGAATCAAGGAGATACTTATAGAAGTCATCTAACATGTTAGCCAATCATGGATGATACCTTAAGAACCTTGATCACCATCAATATCTCATCCGGAATAATTTTGATGCTTTGTCAGTCAGTTCTTCCTCTATCTACTCTACCAAACCGGACCCCAATACTTAGATGCTCATATCTCTTCACTCTTTCATCACCAGAGGCTTAATCCCTAGAATCTATTAGTCAAGGTATTCCTCTTAACTTCCCCAAGTCCGCACTTTACAAAGATACTTCCTCTAAGAGATCCGGACCTAATTATCAAACCTTGCTGCATGCTCTGTTCTTACTTACTAGACCAAAGTCTTCTTCAATCTAACTTTTGGAGTGGTCTTTGTTGCCATCAATGACAACACCAATGAAGCTACATAGTGTCTCTTGCCAACAATCTCCCCCTTTGGCATTGATGGCAACACTTAGTGAAAAATGACTAAGTGTCACACTACACTCCCCCTTGGCTGATGCTCTATTCTAATGTACATTTTTTTAGAGCTCCCCCTTAGCTGGATTCCATATTTTTCACTACTCCTCACTCCCCCTTTGACATCAATGGTAAAGGGTAGAATCCGCACACCAACAATCCTAAAAAAAATCAACTATACTTAGCCGCATAAGTATAAATACATGATACACTTACATATATTGAAGTATATCTACAAAAGATGTCTTCAACTGCATAAATTCTGTTTCCCAACTCTACTTCATCCTGTCCAAAATTGAGATGTGACCACTCAACAGGAATGCAAAAGCTTCTGCCCTCTTAAGATCTGTCAGATCACTGGTTCGAGCTGTGGTCTGGGCATCAGTTAGGGCCTCATGCATGGCCTCTAATTTAGGGATAATCATCCCTCTAAGTTCACCCATCCTGCTTAATATGTTCTTCCTCTCCTTCTCAAGATTCTTAATCTCATTCATGACTACAATAGTTTGACATTCCTGGTTTATTATGGATACAGTGAGAGGATCAAAATTCTGAGAGAGGCTTGACAGGTTATCCTCTTGTTCTTTCACTTTCTTCTCAATATCCTTTGTTGCTTTAGTCCAGGATATACAAAATTTATATACTTCTCCTCCATCCTTAAGAGCATTTTCTAAGCTCTTTATCCCTATATCCATATTTCTCTTATCATTGGTTATTAAGCCTTGTAACTCAGAGAATCTCTTATCCAAAAACTCTTTCTGGACCTTCACCTCAGCTGATTTCTCTAAAGATTCAAAATGAGTGCTGACAGAACTAACAAGAGACTTGAGATTACCGGATGAAGAAGCTGAGGAATCCTTCTGAAAGGATGTCATGATCTTTTCAATCACACTGGATGCAATTTCTAGTAGCTCACAGTCTTCCATGTGAGACTTTAGAAGTTTCTCTTTAGCCTTTGCTTGGGCAAAGGATGCTATCTTCATTGTTTGAACCAGGGAGAGAGAATCAAAGTCAAATGGTCCTTGAAGTTACTCCAGTTCATCAATCTCCATCATTTCTTTAGTTAAGAAATCCTTGACAGTTTCTGCAGTGTCTCTTGCCAGAGACAGTTTTCTTTCCTTCTGCACTATCACTTATGTTCTTCTCAGCTTGACCTTCTTCTCTTCCCTTCACTTCTTCTTCTTTCTCCTCTATTCTTTCTTCTCTTTTGGATTCGGAGACTGCTGGAGAATCTGGATTTACTTCTCTTTGTACTTCCTCTTCTGGAATAGAGGAATCTAAGTCCTTAGCTTTTTCTTCACTAGTCTCCTTTGCCTCTTTTGCTACTGTCTTAGTGGATTCTTCTTTGTCATCCATGGCAGAGGTTTCATCATCTAAGTCTTCTACAATGGGAATGTTGAATCTTTTGTATGCATTCCAAAGGATCTCTTCTGTCTCTTTTGTTATTTTGTCAGTTTTGCCAAGCATAAGTTGATTCATTCTAACTTTTCTCCAGAACTCATCCTTGCAATCTTTGAAGATCATATTCATTTGCTTCTGAGTGATTGAAGGAAAGAGCTAAATGGCTATCTATTCCCAGATCTCAAGATCCTTTGCCTTAGCATTATTCTTTCTTATTTCTAATTCCTTCTCTAGACTTTTGGGAATGAGAGATATGATTTCAAGAAAAGCCTTATTATAGATATTTAAATATCTGACTGTGGCTTCTTGCAAGATCTTTTGGTTAGCTTCATTATAATCATCATAGAATTCAGTCATTGGTTTTAGGTTTCCATCCACAGTGACTAATTTGACTACATCATCAATGGACAGAGTGGGCCTTTCAATAAATTCTTCTGCCATCTCTTCCATGTCTTGACCTGTAGAAGATTCACCAAATCCTTTCTTCTTCTTCTTCATTTTCTTTACCTCCTCATCTGACTCAATTTCTTCATCATCCTTTTGACTGATGTAAGACCTTGTGGCCTTTGTCTTAGTTCTTTTCTCTACTTTATCAGATGATTTTACTTCTAGTTTAGATGCCTTTGAGATTTTAGCAGTTGCAGGTGTAGAGCTCTTAGAGGATCTAGTCCGGGAGGGGGCTTTTACCGGAGCACTTTCTTTTTCTGCTTCTTCCTTTTCTTTTTCTATTCTTTCCATTTTTTCTTTGTGGGCATCAAGTGCCTCTTTTGAGATTCCATGCCTCTTGGCAACTTCTTCAACTTTCCTTCTTACTTTCCTCTTGATTTCAGGCTGTCTAAGCTGCACATGAACTTTTACACTCAGCTCTTGGAAGGTTCCAAACCTTTCTACCTTAGGATCTTTGGGCTAGCTCAACAGATGTTGGATATGCAGCTCTACAATTTTCTCATCTACTTCATACCCCATTGGCATTATCCAGACTATCCTTGGCTCCACTGCCTCCATTAGGCATTGATCAGTGTCAACCATGAAACACATTGTATTTTTGTACTTCTCAACCAATGATTGGGGAATTCTTTCTCTGGTTTGCATCATATTTTGAAATTTCTTGAAATAACCCCACAGAGCTATATTTCTTGCCTTGGCATCCCCAAGCCCATGCAAGTAATCTCTGATTTGAATTGCAATAGGTTTGTCATTCTGCCATACCCAACCATTGGATCTAGGCAGCTCATTCATAAAGTAGAAAAACAAACACAATATCAGTCCACCATACTTAAAAGAGTTATTTTTGTCTTTCTTGATCTTCTGTAAGTTTTCCATCAGTTGGCTTAGGAGTTCCTACAAATCATAATCTACATTCTTTCTCAACATTTCATAAGCAGTATACACAGTAGTTTCAGATACTGAATTCTCCCCGCTAGAGTGATATATCTTATAGCCAATTATCATAGATGCAAACTTGATATCTAGATTAGTGATATCTTCTATGGTCATTGCTCTCTTATCAAATTTTGATCTAGTGGCCTCACTCACAGTTTGGTTTTTGATAGATTTGAGAACAAGTAGCCCTCTGGAAGAGTGTAAACTGGTTACTGCCCTAATTGCATCCTTGGTGATCTTGAATGGTCTATTCAACCATAATAAGTTATCATGCACTCTGCTCAACACATACTTGACCCACTCATCTTCTTCAAAACAAGGGAAATAGATGTACTGACCGAAATGTTTATCCCAGATGGCCTTATACTGAGGTTTTAGTTCAAAAGATTCATCTATCAGTTCCTTGTGGTAGATATCCATCAGCTTGGATTCACGAAAATCTTCAATGGTTGCATGAATTTAAACCCTAACGTCTTCTACATGCAAAACCCCATGCGGAATGCTGGAAAATGCCCCTAAGGGATCCACTTCTAGAGATTTGTAGGGATGTTTCTTAAATTTGGGGAGAGGCCTATCAGAAATCTTTACAACATTTGGAGTAGCCATCTTAAAGATTCAGAGAAAGTTTGATCAAGAGTGAAAAATACCTTTTTATGCTTCTAGGTTTCACAGAATGAGCTGGACCAGATTGCTAGAAGAATTGTCTTCTATGGTTGATCTTTGAGAGACTTGAGACAATTTGTTTGTAGAGCTCTTTTCTCTTCTTTTCAAGTGCAAATGTGTAAATGACGATCAAATGAACCCTTTTATCTCTGAACAAGCCCTAATTCTATATTGCAATAAATGTACAATTCAAGTCATTCCAGTTACCTTGTTCTCCTTGTTCTGAGAAAAGATCTTTACTGGATCACTAAGAAGCATATAGAGTTGTTCTTGGTGATGATTGACAACCTATCTTTCTTTCCCCAAACATTTCATCTATCCACAGATCAAGATTCCTCAGTTTGAATCATACCAGATCTAACTGTGATAATCCTGTTTTACTGGATGACTGTTAAACTGGATCAATCTTGGAAGATTAGACTCTTCAAATCTTCCTCCAGATCTTCCATATCTTTACTAGGCTTTCTTTAGATTTTTCTCTGAGAATCTTTTAATCCGCAACTTCCCATGTGCCAATATTAGGCACCAATTGACTCGCTGGGGGTTTTGTTTTTCTTAGTGACTCGCCCTGAGCCAGAGCTCATCTACTCAATTTTTGGAAGGATTATCAACACTAGATTCTAGTGCGGATCCATCCCCAACATTCTTTGTTCTTCTCTTGACCTAGATCTTATTCATCTCCCTATGAATTTCATCCATGTTCACTTTTCCCTTTCCTTTGTCTTGGCTATGATTATACTGTTCTGGACCCCTTTTGTCTTGATTCTTACTTCTGCAGAATTTGGCAATATGATTGGATTTATTGCAATTGTAGCAAACAACATTTATTTGCATATTTGACTGATATCCTCTTGATCTACACTGATTAGCCATATGTCCCATTCTATTGCATGCAAAACATCTACCATTGAATGAATTGTTCATTTGCATATTTCTACACTCATGAGATTTGTGACCATACCTTTTGCAATTGAAACACTATCTAAAGAAGGATGAATTAGTCTGATTCATTCTTCTTCTGCACTGATTTGCTTTATGACCAAAGTTATTGCAGTTGTGGCAATATCCATTAAAGGATGGATATCTTTGAGCATTTGGTTGCCTTACCAGAGGTCTTCTAGGTCTGTTCCTTGGATTTACTAATCCAGAGTTCTTCTGACCAGATCCAGAGCTTTCACCTTTCTCATATCCCAAGCCATGCTTGTCATCTACCCTCTTTTGACTTTCAAGAAGGACTTCAAGTTGAGCAGAGCTTATCTTGAATTTTTCTTTATATTCATTTGTTGTTTTTAGATCCTTTTTAAGAATGTCTATTTGATCTTCAAGTTTTTCTTCATTATCTCTAGCATCTTCAAGATTGGATTCTAGATGTCTAATTATTCTATCCATTTTATGACAGTCTTCTGATTTTTCTTTGAGAGATTGTCTTAGATCATCTTCAGTTTTTCTTTTTTCTTCAATTTCTTGGGTGAACTTCATAACTCCTGATTCCATTTCATGCCTTACCATAATGACCTCTTTTGATAACTTTTCACATAGCTTGGTTTTCTCTTTTAGGTCTTCATTTGTATCATTAGTTTCACCTTGACTTGCTAATTGCTGAAGTAGATCCTTTCTTTTTTTCATAGAGATACTCATTTTCCCTTTTAATTCATTTATGAATTCATCAACCTGTTTAAGTCTTTCATTCAATTCATTGACTTCAGAATTAGATTGTTCAAGATCATCTAGGGTAGACTGAAGTTGTTCCCTCATACCATACATATCCATTTGAATTTCCAGATCTTCCTCAAGCTATTAGGCTCTGTTTGGAGGAACTTGGCTCTGATACAAATTGTTGACAACTGAGAGGGGGGGTGAATCAGTTATCTTAATTATTTTGATTTTCAGTCCTTCTTTAATAATTAGTGTAAAATCAAATCATACAAGAAAGCATTACCATGGAAGTAGAAATAACATTAGTACACATGACATAATGATTTTGACGTGGAAAACACGGTTAGGGAAAAACCACAGGGTGATTAACCCAAGATTGTATTCTCTATTAGAAGAATAGAATAGTACAAAATGGCACTTGCCAATTAGGGCTCACTGCTCGAGCACACTGCTCACAAGAGGCTTACTACCTACAAGAGACTCACTGTCTACAAGAAAATAAGGTAACAAAATAGTTGAACTGATGAGAAGCATCCACACATGCTAAAGTTCAGTTCCGGTTAAGCCCAATATACTAATCTACTACACTTCATTCTTACTCTCCTTAGGTGCTGCTATCCTGTTACATTTCAGACCTGTCTTACTGCCTTCACACTGCTCTTTTGCTATTCTTGGCACAACACCACACAACACAAACCTTCACATATAAATCCATCTGGTATATATATCCACAAAAAGGATTTTATCCTCTTTTTAGTCGGCATCCATAATAGTCAATATTTTCTCAAACTCTAGTCTGTCGGCAGAATCCTTGCTTACCAAGTGATGCAAATCAAGGAGATACTTATAGAAGTCATCTAACATGTCAGCCAGTCATGGATGATACCTTAAGAACCTTGATCACTATCAATATCTCATTCGAAATAATTTTGATGCTCTGTCGGTCAGTTCTTCCTCTGTCTACTCTGCCAAACCGGACCCCAATACTTAGATGCTCATATCTCTTCACTCTTTCATCACCGAAGGCTCAATCCCTGGAATCTATTAGTCAAGGTATTCCTCTTGACTTCCCCAAGTCTGTACTTTACAAAGATACTTCCTCTAAGAGATCCAGACCTGATTATCAGACCTTGCTGCATGCTCTATTCTTGCTTACCAGACCAAAGTCTTCTTCAATCTAACTTCTGGTAAAGATACACCATGTCCTATGGATGTGTGGAGTGGACTTTGTTTCCATCAATGACAACACTAATGAAGGTACATAATGTCTCTTGCCAACAGTAAATACTCAGTTCTAGCTACAAACAAATGGAAGTTATAATGATGTCATCATGGATTTCTGGTATTTGGGATGGCAGCTTGATGAAGTGACAGTTGTGTGTAATGAGATAATAGTGAATGGTACTATGATACAGGGATGATATAACTTTTGATGTGGCCATTAGTACGAGTATGAGGTGTATTATTCTCTACATGGAATAATGTCAGTGGACCTTGGTATGTTGGTAGGTGCCTATTCATGTGGATTTGTCATGCAGATATACGATCAAACTATTCTAGATTGTGTGGGACACAACTATTATGATATGATAAATTCTTAATTGATCATTATGTGGTTTGAGAACCACCATACTATTCTATGGTTTGATAACCACCATATTATTCTATGGTTTGAGAACCACCATACTATTTTGTGGCCACCATACTATTATGTGGTTTGAGAACCACCATATTATTTTGTGGTATGAGACTACCATGATATTGCATGCTATTATCTTATGAGGTTAGAGACCATTGTACGATTCCCCTCCTCCCCTTAGGTGACCTTGTTGCAAAGTCGCATGGTGTTCGTAATGTGTAAATTTCTAGGAGATTGTTGGAATATTTATTTGTGTTGAATTTTTTGCTTGCAAGCTATCAGTGTTTTGTTACTTTGGGCTAATTGGCCTTTTTTATGATTGAGTTAGTCCTTTTGCCTTAAGTACATGTTCTTGGATTAACTTGGGATAATACAATGATTGTTATTTGATCTCTACTTCTTTTATGATTCATTATATTTGTTTTCTTCTACTTTATTGAGGTTTAATTTATGGGTTTACTTTACTTCTTTAATTTTCTCGTTTGAGACACTTTAATGTTGCAACTGCTAGTATGTGTGGAGTGTTGTGACTATTGTATACTGTAATATCCTAGAGGGATCATTGACAGGTCATTTAGGGAAGTAGATGGCCTGGGGAATCTTGTACATACTGAGTTATGTTTGGAGGGCGCTTAAAGAGGACCTTGAGACCATCCTTCATTATTTGCTACTTGGCACAGTGGTATTCTACATGGCATGACTATTCATTTGTTATTCGGTACTATAGTATGGATGATATTGGGTTCCCTCTTGAGGTGAGATTATATGATGTTACGTTGCTTTGGATATTGGCACATCGGTTACTACACGGCATGGTTATTCACTTATTGATCATTCAGCTCTATGGCACTATGGATTGCTCAGTGGCCTATTAGTGTTGTCCTCCTTGTAATTCCCCTCTTAATGTAGCCTTATGATGTAAATTCCCAATGAAGTGAAAGAGCATCTATGTGTAAGGTGTACAATTTACTAGAAGTAAAATATTTTATTATGTCTTGAAGAGTGACAAATTATTGCATTATATGATCGAGAGGTCATGCATGCTATGAAAGTAGTGGTTGAAATCATGTAAATGTGCATGTGTGTGTGTGTGCGCGCGCGCGCATGCACGCTCCATTTTAAAGATGTTTGCATGTGAAGAGTTGAAGAATTGAAAATTTTGTATATTGAAAAGTACAATTTGCTGCATTCATGAGAAAATTATGTGGTTTATGCTAGTATAAATGTGCAAAACAATGGTTGTCAGCAACTAGTTGGCTATTTGAGTTAGTGAATGTTTGGAAAAAAAAATTGATTATTATGGCCTCATTCTTTATTTGATTAGAGGAAATGGTTACATGATAATGTATATTCTATATGAAATTGAGTGCCTTGCCCTTTCCTCACCTATATACTAGAAATTATTGCATGTAATTGTGTGTACCGTGGGGAATGTGACAGTTTAAATTTTATAAATGTCTTGAATTTTATGAACTAATATGTGTTATGGCTCCATTTTAGCGTTGTGACTTCCAGGAATAAGTCAAGCTCTTGGGGGGGAGTATGTAGTGCCTCCCTAGTGCTGGCCTAATCAAGGTGACATGGAGGTATGAAATTCAAGCTTTATATGATGTTGTGTTACTAACATTTTGTTATGTTAGATTTTATATTGAGATTAGGTGTACATGTGTAGAGGATGACACCTTGACATTGGCATACTGTGTGAATGATCACAGATGTTGGAATCCTCCCATGTGGACTATTCTTGCTTCCGCTATTATATGATTTGTATATGTTTTGAGTGGTGCAGGTACCAGGCACTGACTTCACTTGGCTTCATAGGTCTAAGAATGCCTAATACCCCAATGGTGGTGAGTTGGAGATGACACATTGGTCATATACCTTAGCCTCGTCATCGTCTCTATGTTGAGATGAGTTTCCGATGTCATGTCTTACCTTGGACACCGTCTGGTTTTGCTCAATTGTTCTATCCTTCTGTGAGTCAGTGCTGTATGATTATGGTGTTGACTCAGTCTTTGTGGGTTGCCTTCATGTGCTTTGCTTATTTATAATTTTATTTCATCATGGTGTTAGAAAATTATCCTTGTACTTAGTTTTTGTATAGTTTTCATGAGAGGGTTTCATAAGCCATGGTCATCTACTTTAAAGAGATAAAAAAAAAACCCAAAAATAATACATGGGTGGTCCTTGATGACCTAAGGAAAATGATATACCTTTCCTTTATGTTTTTTTATTCCCATTCTCATTCTTACGGGAGAAGATTTTGGAAATTAGGGAAAAGAAGGATTTGGGGCTTTTGATTTCTCATATTGTTTACACATGAATGTGAGGCTGGGGAAATGGGAAAAAAACAAGGAGAAGCTAGAGTTTTGGACATGGGAGGAGAAAGAGCAACCGACTATACTCCATTCTCTACAATTGTTTTACAGTTTCTAGGTAAGTTGGCATCTTCGCTTAACCCACGGCTACCAAGGATGATTACATCTATTGTTATACTATCATTTGTTCTTGCTCTGTGGCTCATTTGATGGATTCCATTACTTTGTTGTCACCTTCCATTTTGGGAGTGTGAAATAAATGTCATTTCCATGAAAGTTAGAATTCAAACATCCAATCTTTAATGCTTAACCTGCTAGTTATTGTCCATGAGATCACTGGACTGCGTGAGGTGTTGTATCAAATAGGACACAAAGGCATTATATTAAACTGGTCACACCAGTTGTCTATGTGTCCTCTCCTTGGTTGTAAGTTTTATCCTTTGTTGAATTCTTGAAACCAACCCAAGTTTCCCTTTTGGCATGGGCAGCGTGGTTTTGGCAGAGATTTTGGGGGTTTGGCCTTACGCCAACCATTTGCATTTTCTTGATAGTTACAAAATGCTAAAACAAACCTATTTTGAGCAAACCCTATGGTCATTGTAGTCCACATGACCATTATTCTGAGGTATTTTTATCAGTTTACTTACCTTCTCTATGTTACCATTATGGCACAGGCAACGATGATACTGGTAAAGATTTAGGAATTTGGTTTTACACCTGCCAATGGCAGTTGCTTAAAAGTCTCTAAGCCTTTTTAACAGATCCATTTTGTGCGTAACCTACAAGTATTGCTTTCCATGAGACCGCATCTCTTTGAGGCATTCTCTTAAACAGCTCACACGCCATGTCTATGCCTCCACCTTCTGCATACATGTCGACCATAGCACTCCAACTATAATATTTGAAAGGAATCCACCTTCCATTATGCTTAGATGGATGTCTATGCCTTGTTAGAAAAAAAACCTCCACATTGGCACAGGCAAGGAGGATGCGGCTAAAGGTTGTGAAATATGGTTTTACATTTTCCAATAGAAAAATAGTGTTTTATAACTTTCACATATCATGCTTTAGTCCTCAATGACTGTTGATTTTAGGTTAGAAGCCAATTGATATCCTTCTAGTTTTGTGGTTATCTAGCTCTTGTGCATCTAGATTATTGAAGAATTTTTATACAGTTCTTCCTTGGAATTAACTTTCCAATAACAAGAGCTGGAATTACTACTCAATTTATGCTGTTGCACCACCTCAATACATTCATGCATGCCTACATGCCCATTTCACTTAGTTGATCTAACGATTTTGGCCAAGTAATTTCTTAGTCATCTCATGACTCATCATCTACTTGTATCAATGATTGTTGATGTCAAATTAGTGCAGGTGGTTCTGTATTTTGTATATACTTTATTGGCATGCCTTGTTGATGACCTCCATCCATTAAGATAACTTGTGTGTTCTACGCCTAGGTGGCCCTTATGTGATTTCATCATAGCATAAATGCAATGCTTTTTTTCTCTAAATTAAATTTCCATATATGGATGCTATCATTTTGGTAGGATGACCCTATTGTCATCATTTTAGTGAGACAAAATGGTAGCTTATATTAATGGTGGAATAAATTTGAAGAACTGCTAACAATGTCATATGACTTATTTTTAGACAACAATGTTTTAGACATGCTTCAAAGCCTTTAGTTTTACTTTTCTCTAAACTTTGATAGTCAAAAGGTCAAGTGTTGGGCCTCTTTGGAAATTTATGTTTTTAGACTTCTCTTGTGAAAATACTCTAGCTCTAAAACACGTTCTCAAATTCTTTGGTGCCATTGTCAACTCTTCTTTCTACAACTTGACATTCTTCTTTTTATATCTAGACTTATCCTTGTCAAGTCACTATTATCTATTCTTTTTGGATCATGACCTATAGCTTAATGTAATTTCTAGCATTTTCATCTTTCAAGCATGAAAATTGGATGAGAAATCAATAAATATCTCAAGTAGAAATCTTAAATAATTTCCCTAGATCAACAATAAAGGGTTTGACATGGAGAATAATGCTTTTTGAGTATGCCAAGTACAAGTATGTCAAATATGCTAAGTATCTAAATAATTTTCCTTGATGAGTATGAATCTAGTGTAAGTGTTGTAATGTTTTTGCTTTACTCTATTGGATTTGCACAATTTCCCCCTTAGCTTTACATTTGTTCTTGTGCTTCACTTCCCCATGCCTACATATTCACACTGCAATGCTTTTGGTCACTATGATTGGAGACATTTTGGAGCTTTGGTATTGTCTCCTGCATTGCTTGAACTGTAGTCTTAGTTTTGGAATTATAACACTGTTGTCCTACATCGGCAAAAGCTTTCCATTCTTGATCTATCCTAATGGATATTTCCTACACTATTGCTCTGGAATTGGCAGTGGGGTGGATGACATTTTAATTTGTTAGAACTTAGATGTGTTATAGGTGGAAGTATGTAATGCCCTCATGTGTGATCCTCATGTTCTTGGTTAATGCTTATGAATGCAAGATGAGCTTGTCTGTCATGGGTGTAGATGATATGGTGGGCTTGCAAGTGACTCCCAATGTGGCATGGAGCATGAGTGCTCATTTGTTTAGCCCTTTGGAGGTAACCTGATTCATGTGTTCTATGAATGGCATGAGATTATGAGATGAGTTCTTTTGTATAGCTTCTACCTTATTGCTGCCCCCATCCTTTTACCCCTTCTTATTTGAGTAGTGCTTCATTGGCATGATTGCCACGTGCTTTAGATGTGTTCATGTGAACTATGTCTCTATGTGGTAACCCTTGTGTGGTTGTGTATATGGGCCTTCTTTCCCTATTGCTGTTATGCTTGTGTATGGGCCATGTGATCATCTCCGAGCATGGGGGGTGGATCCTTGAGGTTCCACCTGGTAGGGTGGTGTTGCGCCCACCATTGGGGATCCATATATCGACATTGGTTTTGCTAATGAAATCAGAAAGTGCTGCTCCTTTCCTCTCTCTGGCTTCCTAGATATACTCCCTTATTTATTGTACAACTCGATGACCTGAGAATATGTATTGTATTCATGTATTAATGCAATTTGTTTTGTGAGACACTCCTAATCTAGACTTCATTGTAATAAAATCTCATGATGTACCTCTTCTGTAATAGATGTATTGTGGTAATCTTTCGCTCATGTTATCTATCTTGGATGACAGGATGATGTTGCACTTCATGTTTTGAGTCAGCTTAGAGTATTGATATATCTATATATTTATCTTAATATTTTAAATAAAAATTGTTGTGCCCTCTTTGGGCTCTTGTTACTTGGGTGCCTGGTTGGGTCATTACATATTGTCTGTAATGGTAGAACTGTCATTCCTACAGGTAAGCTTTTCTTGCATGGAAATGCTAAGATTTTTCTTTATCTGCAAAAGAAATGATGCATTTTGCTGGTTGTGAGAAAACAAAATGATAGAAACTGTGGCTCTCTATGTTATTTTCTCTGGAAAGCAATAACATGGTTTCTCTATATGTTATGTATTCTACATGCTTTGTGGAAAAAATAAGATACCTCTTATTTCTCTAGAAAGAAATGATTATTCTCCTTATTCTCCATTTTTATTTGGAAAAAACTTCATAGGTTTTCATTTGCTCCTACATTTTCTACTCTTTATGCTGAAAACCCTAGCTTGGAAAGAGTATAGCTACACATATCTCTTCCATTATCCTATGTCTTGACACTTTACTAGGTATTGTAGCTATCTAGAAGTTGGGTTATGAAACTGTTTGAAATTGCAACATTTGATGGTGCTTCAACCTTTCCTAGAGTGGCATCCTTTCAAACATGATTTGGACCTCTAGGCATCTATATCTAGAAAAGAACCCTAAAGGTGGATGATTCCCAAAGGGAATAAAGATCTAGCATGCCTATGCTTCACCTCAGAATTATGGTTGTTGAGAATGATGGTTTTAAAAAAATTGTGTGTTTTGATCATTGCCTTGTATTCATAAATGGTAATGAACCTCTTGGATGTAGTCTCTATTTAGTAGTCTCCTTACTTGAACTTTTAGGATTGTACCCTATCCACAACTCTTCCAAACACTACACAGACCTTTATCTCTGCACTGTCATCTCAATGAAGATCAATGTCTACGATGTTCATTCTCAGCTAGTCAGTTGTCTTTTCCTTCATCTACTACCCTAAACTATTGGTTGCCTTATGCCACATGACTATCCTGAGGGTTCCATGAGCTTGACCTTTGTGAGGGACTTTGTTTGATCTTGTATTACAGACAATGCAACTTTTTGAAGAGGCATTGTAGATCTTAAGATATATTTCTCCTATGTTCATTAGACATCTGGAGGCTAGAACAACTTTGTCAATAGTTTTCTTTTAGCCTTCATTATCTCAGTCTTCACTATCCCTATCATGTTGAACTTGCACTCTAGCTCTTAAATATCCCATTATCATGTTCTTTAAAGGTGGTTCTTGTTAGGGGTTTTTCCCTTTGTCTTATTTCATATCTCTCTTATATTCACTTTGGCTATCATCGATGTTTGTATGACAATCTCCTTCATGACATGAAATAGTGCTTTCCCTATGTTCAAGATAGTCATATACCATGAAAAGAGTTCCACTGATCAGTCTTAGCTCTTCACTTTGTAACCTTCCTTTTAGACAGTCTAGAAAATATCCTTTAAGGTCTTATACCACTATCTTTTGTCACTGCATCATAGGCCTCTGGCAACTTTCTTGCTATCTTGACTATCCTCAGATCTATCATTCTATAGAAAACCTAAAGATCCCACTCTAATGACTGTTATACACTTGTTTGTTATCCCTTAGTATGTTGTATGCACCCTCTATCTCTACTTTTGTTTGGCAATGCTCCCTTCAAAGGCTAATGTCCATTTATTTGTTGCTCCTTCACTGATTGTCACTTCAAAGTATGATTTCTTGAAGGCTTTTAGCAAATCATATCAACCTTGTCATAATATATGCTTTGTTCTTCTTTAGTCTAGTGTTGTAACCATAACTTGGGCATGATTTAGAATGATATTCTAGTATAATTTGCATGTTTCTATATGTATCTGTAGTTTCAAGAAACATAAGTTCAGATGCTGACCTCTATATTGCTCATTTGTTTGATTGCTACAAAGTTCACTGCCCTCACTGATTGTTTATCACCACTGGCATAGAATCATATCTCTGACCTTCTAACTATCCACCTCATGGTTATCATCATCTATGTTAATCTTTGCCACTATTGACTTTGCACCTTTAATAATGGATAGTGCTATGTCTAAATCTATCATTTGCACTTCATATGACTATCCATGAAACCTTTTAAGGTCTACCCCAACATTCCAACTCAAATACTATCTTTTATAACTATTGGTGGTACTTGAAAAATGTAGATTGTTATGGCATAGACTATTCATATAAGCCAACCCTATACTAAGTATGTACTAGTTCATTATCCTTTGTCCTTGAAATCTATTTGCAATGTAATGTGTAAAAGAAATGGGATTCTTTTTCTAAATAAGGTAGTACATTTGATGCATTCTTTCATTTTCCTACTTTTAGAAAAGTTGCTTTCTCTGTTTCCTTTGTAGAAGATGTGTATAAAATTGCAACTATTAACTAATGATACTTTTTGCACCTTTGACTGATGACTGCAACTCCTTTTATCTTCCTTCATTCATTATGGTTGCTTCCTTCAGGTGACTGTTCCTTGAAGTGCAGCAAATCAAACCTTTTTGGTCATAATTTCCTTTAGGTACCTACTAAAGGGAATATAAAAACTCTTTTGGATACCCTATTGGCCCTTATCTGACATATATCAAAATGGGATAGGGTTTCCTTATACGGAATGGGCCAAAAACAAGATTGTTTCTATTTTTAACAAGCATTCCAACTACATTGATAGCCTTGACACACCTTATAGTTGACTGTGACAATGCATGGTCCAAATGTAAGATGCTCCTTGACTGGTTGCCAAGGCATGCCTCACTGTGAGGAGCCTCATTGGTACTTTTGATTCTTGTGTAAGGAGGAGCTTTAACAATATTTTTTATAATCCTTTTCCCTCTTACAACTTCACAAAAGTTCAATTCTACCTAGAGTCAGCAAGCAGATATTCTCATAAGATTCAAAAGTACAAATGGGGCTCCTTACAAGGGTCATCCTTACCATGGCCTATTTATTTACATGTGTTGCTATATTTTGACATGCATGTTGACTATCTTGTTCATTTTGTCAGCAAATTAATTGTTGGTGTCATCCACCTCCCAGGAGCACCATCTACAACAAAAAGCTTCACAGGAAATTAGAGAAGCACACAGGCTCTTGAACCAAAACAAGAGTGAATAATATTGAGATAATTTACATTATTATACAAAGCTACCTTATAAAGGCAAGAAAATGAGATGATGGGTGGGAAAACTACCCACATGGGTAAAAAACCACCCTACGGGAAAGAAAACTAATTTCTTGGTTTAATAAATTAAATGTAACTAAACTATAGTCTACCTAAGTAACACTTAAGTAATTATGCATGTACTCTAACACCCCCCTTAAAGTGCAACTTAGGGAGAATGAAGATGCAATATGAAGATACAATGTGGGTCCGGGCTACACAACCATGTTAGGTACCCATTTACAATGCAAAAATAAAATCTCTCACAACTGGAGAAAAGGAGAAAAACCCTGTGTGAATAAACCCCTCCCCAAAAGAGAGAAAAAAAACAAAAATGATGCATGGATGGAGGACTTAGTCACACCCTCCAAGTACTACATACATCATGTATATACTATCAATAGCCCCCCCATAAGAGGGAAAGAGAGAGACTATATAGCCCCCCCATGATGAAGAAGCTCCAATACTAATGAAGGATGCTTCAAGACAAAAGATGATCTAGTGCCTGTAAGCAACACCTCTTCCCTTGGGAAGAAACAAGTCCACCAGATGAAGGAACCACTCCATATCCAACTGAGAAGGGGAAGGAAGTCTCCAAATAGAACAATCCATCACATGATCATGATCAACCACAACCAAGAAATGCGACAGATCAAGAGAAAATGTGGCTCCCGCAAGGCTTGAGCTCAACATGCTATCCTCCTCTTAGTAGTTGACTATCTAGACCATGTACCCTCTCAACTACTAAGAGGAGGACAACATGCTGGGCCCAACCCTTGTGGGAGCCACATTTTCTCCACATACTGTAACTTTCATATATTATCACACTTGACCTGTACTTGCATAGTCAACAAATATGTTAGATAAAAATGTAGAGGTCGAAACCTCTCTCTTGATTTGTATGATCTGATGCTTCTCTTTTTTTATTCATCTCATGATTTGATGTCTACACCTCTTGTTCAATTTATTCATTATACTTTTCTGATTAGTTATAGAATAGAAAGTACTCTTTACTATATGTATATAGGATTAAGGATTATACCCCGAGCTCTAACATTAGTTTCTTCCTCCCCTTGCAAGTTTTCTCTTGGAGCTGCACTTGGGCAACTTGAGTTGCTGGTGCAACCTCCAACAATGAGATTCATCATTCATCTAGGAAATGACAGGTCCCATCCTTATTTCTATATATCTTCTTTTCATGTTCTATACTTGCTCTTTTATATCTTTAGATTAGATACAGTTACTCCCACGTCTTACAAGTGTGGGATTATACAAACATTTCTCCCTTGAATATATCAGTTATTTCATATCATGTAATGACTTATGTTATAATTTCTTTTATGAATCAATTACATAACATGAATTGATAATTATTTGAAACATATGTTTATAATTATGAAGAAATGACAAGTTATAAGTACCTTTTCTGAACTGTGTTGAACGAACAACAATAACATATTTGAAACATGAGCTGTAAAGATTAGTTTATCTTTAATCACCTGTCATCCCTTGAATATATCTTGACTTGTTGAGGCATTTTCACTTATTCAGATGGTGTAACAACTCAATTTGAGCTGCTACATGATCCTGATAATGTGATCATCTAACAATTATTTGGTAGATGTTGACCGGATGACCCTAATCATTAAAGTTTCCTCTTACCCCTTTTTAACAATTTCTATTAAGACCCAACCTAATTGGGTTGCAAGCCCAATTTGGTAATAGGAACCTATGGAAATATTTAATTTCTATAAGGTATTTGATGAGGATTTGTATACTATAGGTTGTGATATGAATGACATGAGAGTTTGGTGGAGGAGGCCGGTTACTAGTGGGCTGAATCCCATGAAGGAGAGGAGAGGAGAGGATTGATAATTTGGTGGATGAGGACGACACATCATAGATGTGAATCCACGAGAGGAGAGAGGAGTGGTGAATGGAGTTGTGGGAGGAGGATGACAATTGTTCTAGCATGGTGTTGGAATAAGAGGAAGAAGAATTGATCATGTGCACATTTCATAGCGATGGAGTTTGTTGTTGGTTGGTTGCAACTTGAAAGGGTTATTCAACTAATCAACTCCACCTTTGTGAGCCTATGCTCACAAACTTTCTACCTGGTGTGTCTGATATAGGAGCACCCAGATGCATGAGCAATCTTGCGTCACACAAAAACAATTTTAGTTTTTGCCATCAATTTTGTAGTCTCAGTTTGTCGATCTGATGTACTGGCAATTGTATTGCATATTGTCACCATAGTGGAGATGAAGCACATAGATGAAGCCAGTGTGAGCATTTGGCCAGCTTCAATGTTGAAAAAGTATCTCCCAAAGACATTGGAAGCATTGGTTCTCTAGAAGGAAAAAGAAGCATGAAGTGAGGCTCAACTATTCCAAAAGGAAAGCACATGTTTAAATTACTAAAATGTTATCATCTATGTTTTAAGATTTTGCATTGATTGAAGATAAGTTGTTTAGTGTGGACAACAAGAACTAAACAAAAACAATATTTAAACTATAGAGATGAGGTCCACACAAGACGTCACGCAACTTTACAAGGCCTAATTCATGCCATCCTTATCTGAATTACTTTCTTTTATACATTTGTCTTTTTTGATATAAAAGTGAAACTCCTACCCCCATCTCAATTTAACACATTTCTAATTGTTAATCACAATTTTGTAATAGATGGATTGTTGTGCATCAACCCCATGTTTGCACGGTCCACAATTTATAATGGGTTGTTTTTCTATCGGACTAGCACATATAAGAATTGCTTTGATAGAAAACCATCATGCCATTGAAAGAGTTAGAGGCATTAGAGCATCTCAAAATGATTTAAGGGAATTTTAACTTTTAAAAGATGGTCGTGGGGAACTTTAAATAAATTGCACAATAATATATGAAATGCTATGTTTAATAAAGTGCCTCAGATGGACTGCAGTAGTTGGAGAGGAGATTTATTTTGATTCAATTTACATTTTATTATGAGTGTGTCTCTTCGTATTCTATGGAAGGAAATTGATGCCATTCAAATAAAATACCAGAGTAAAAAAAAAGAGTGTTGTTGGGGAGAAAAGAGAGGCGACGCCTCAGCTGCAAGGTAAGAAAGGTATTTCATTCCATTGTTCCTCTTGACTAGGGAAGAAGGATGGGAATACTAATGTTGATTTGGTGTGGAGTGGTCTTCAAACTAAAGACATAAGATACTCTAGAAAGGGGATTTGTTGCCAAGAATTTGAGAGATTCCATAGTGCATGGAAGAGGAGAAGCACATAAGAGAATTTTAGTGCATGGAAGAGGAGAAGCACATAAGAGAATTTGATTGTCTGAGAGAGAGAAGCCATGAATGTAATTAATTTTGTTGCAGAATTTCTTTGTTATATGAATTGAATCTAATAAAACAAATCTAGTTTGTGTTTCAATATTAATATAGTTGAGTGTGTAATTGAGGTAGAACTTTGCCTGTGAGTTTGACTTTGTGTATTGTGAATGACTTTTTTCTATGAGAGGGGATTCCTATCTGCATTACAAGTGACCTTTCAAAAACATATGAAGACTAATGAAGAACAAGATCCGAAGAACTAATGTACAAAAGTGGAATGTCAATGCATGCCATGTGGCTACAAAGCAAATCCCACGAGATGTCCTGCAAAGAATTATTGGAATCCCTTGGTGAAGCCTCTTTGAACTCTATAGTAGTAATAGGTGTATGTCTACTATCATCAAATAGTAAGATGAGATCCTCCAAGGTGTCATCAAGATCTGATATGTGAGACTCTACAAATATCCAAGAGATGTCTAGTAGAAGTGTGTCCCAATGAGGTAAATCCTAAATATGACCCTACTGTAATGAATCACTAGAAACTCTCAAAGGAGTAACATTCAACTTAGAAGCATAGGCATAGAAAGAATGAGCCTTGTAATGTGACAATGGAAGTCGGCCACCAACTGGATTATGTACCCTAGTACCTACACTCTAAAGTGACTATCTAGCCAAAAGAGAGTTGAATGTGGGTGAGTCATGTGTTGAATCCTCATCCTCCAAAATGAATCTAGAGATGGATGGAGATGATACCCCATCACTGTCCTCACTATTTGAACTGGAAGAAGAAGAAAACTCTGCCTCAAGAATTTGTTGTGGATGGTTGGTAGGAGAAATATCAGGGGTAAAGTGTGAGAAGGTGTATAACCTAGCAAGGTGATCTTTCCTTTCCAAAGCCACTAAGTTGTTTCTATGCAACTCTCTGATCTCAATTGAATCTAGAGTAAACTCAACTTGCATTCCCTTCCCTATGTGAGCAATCTGATACACTGATAGGAGATTAGTTGAAAGTGAAGGTAAACTTAGAACATTTATGAATGTTCCACCTTCAACTTCAACAGACCCTCTCCATGTAACTGGTGATGGTGTGTCATTACCCAAGGTGATGCTAGACATGTTTTAAGGCTCTTTGGATGAAAACTCAACTTGTGAAGAGGCCAAGCTCAAGCGGAAACATGGTGGGTCGCTCACTAATGGTCTTTAGAATAGCAAAGAGAACTTCTACAGAGAGTCAAAAGTGAAGTCAAATTAGATTGTGATGTGCTTGCTTCACAAGTAAATACTGTCAGTATACATGCCAAGCATAATGGACAAAGACTTGATGAAGTCAATCATGAAGTCCGTTCTATTACACAATCACAACTTCTAATAGGAGATTATGTCAAACAAGAATCTACTGATATTCAGTCTGCATTACAACAAGAATCTGTCATGATTCAGTCAGTTGTCCAAACTATTAAGCAATAGCAGACTGTAAAGATAATGAATTTCCCTTCCAGCACAAAGGGATACCTATAGGCTCAGTATGAAGGACCAAAATTGGTCACTAAGGTAAAGAAGCCTTTAATAGAAAAGATTTATGATCCCTCCATAGGGAATCTCAGAGATACCACTCCAAAAGAACAGGCAAAAGGAAAGTTCCAAATGGCTTGTGGTAGCAGTTCAAATCCCAATGGATCTAACCCTGTTGATCCATTTAAGAATATTCAAACTCTGAAAGCTGATACACCTCCCCTTGTCAATTTTGATAATTTTGAGCTTGTAGCAAATACAAGAGGAATAGATGCCATGCGAGCCTGGATAACTAATTATTTATCCACTAATGCCATTGCTGATGAATCACAGGTGATTAAGCAGGCTCTCAATGCCATGACAAGTGTTACAAGAAGTGTCTGGGATAGACTAGATGACACTTTCAGAGAAAGCCTAATAGGTAGAGGTACAGACCAAGTCTGTGCTCAGTTGACACGTTTGTTCGTAGGAAGAACAGACACAAGAGAAAAGTTGGCCTACAACAAGTTCATCAAAGGTAAATGTAAAGATCTCAAATATTTCTAGAAATATTGTGAGGTTCAATATCAGAACTTTTATCAATATGGCCATGAACAAAATCATGATTTTATGTTCACAACTTTTCTGAAAAGTTTTGGCACTATGATAGGAGAATTCTATCAAAAGAAAGTTTTAGAAAATCTGGTAACAGAAAACATAGAAATGAAGGAACTAACCTTTCCTCAATTAGTTCAATTCCTTACACAGATAAATGAAGAGATATGTGAACAAGGAAAAGAAAAGGAAATAAAAAAGGTACAACCTTTACTATCTTCTTCTGTATGCTACCGAATAATGCCTTCTAATTAGTTTCCAGAGAAAGGCAAATCTTCTTGTTATAACTGTGATAAGTCAGAAAAGCCTTACAAGAAGAAAAAGAAAAAATACAGTAAATATCCTCACAAGAAAGGATATTTTAGAAAAAGAGATAAGAAGCAAAAGGGTTCCTAGAAGTGGAAATCTACCTGCTATCTTTGCAAAGGAGATCATTGTGCAAATGAATGTCCGGACAGAAATAAGAAAAAGGGAAAAGGTAAAGTCCGTGCTGCCCGAGAAGCAGGTGTAGCAGATGATGAATTTGAATTCATCAACGGCTACCCATCAGACTCAGAGGATATCATGTTATCCAGTACTGATCCAAAAATAGAATCAGAGTTTGAAGAATATGCATCAGCACTAGAGCAAGATCAGGTCAATCTAATAACTAAAGAAGTTCAATCTTCTGATGAAGATTCAGAAGTCTCCTTTTGCAGAATGCTGCAAAGGGACAGTCGTGCAGAATTGGACAAGGTAATTGAAGAAATTGTCCAAGCAGAGTCTCACCTCCAAACAATGGATATGGGACAAGAAACATGGAAAAAGTTGGTCAATAAGCTTGAACAACTTAAAGCAAGAAAATATTTCCTACTTCAAAATCTAGAAAGGCCTTCCAAACTTCCAGTTTGAAGATCTCCTATTCTATAATATGGTTTATCTGTATCCCAATCTAAAATTCTAGAACAACACGGATATAAACCATTGCAAAAAAAAGAACCTTGGCCTCTAGGTTCCCCTGCACAAAGACCGCATCCCAGATCCCCTGCACAAAGCCCCTCAGGATCCTTAGAGTAGCAGTCTATTGGTAATGCTTCTTCTCCAGGAAGCATGGCTTGAAGAATATGGAGAAGAAACAGGAAAACCTTTCTTGAAAAGGTTATTACTCAAGCTCAAGCAGAGATCTCAGAAATTGACGATGAAGAAAATTTCTATTTCATAGATGAAATGGAGAAGGCTCCTGAACTTGATAAGTTTGTCAACCAGTTTAATACAACTGGAATCATATAGTTGCCTGCTCAAGCATCCTCTCAGGAAGAACAACTGTATTGTGAAGAGAAGCCATATAGCCCTCTCATCCATCAAACTGTCGAAGAACCTAGAGTTACTTTTGAAGAAGGTTCTAGCAGTCGACAGATGAAAGCCTACAAAAGGAGTGCCAAGCCTACTACTTCATGTCCAGGAATAATCCTGACAATTCACTTCCCAAGTATAATGGCATATCCCTTAGCATTTCTAATTGATACTAGAGCTGATCTAAACATTGCTAGGCATAATGCTTTTCCCAAAGATGCATGGACAGAAGGAACTACAAGTATTACTTTTGGTAACTCTGAAAAGGAAAATAGTTCTACAATCTGTGAAGCTCCTATTCAAATAGGATTTGATGGTTTCATTGACACTCTAACATTTGTTCAATATGAGGTTGATGGATATGATGGTGTTATTGGAAGCAAAGCTATTCAACAATGGGAACCCTTTACCATTGATTTAGATTTTATTATAATTCAGAATAGATATCAGCTTCCCAGGCTTTATCAAGATCTAGCTTACACATCCAAGCTAGAAAAGAAACAAAAAAAGAAACCAGTTAATGTAGTTTGGTTAGCCAAACAAATGAATGAAGGTCAAGAATCTCTGACAGAGATTAAAATCACCTTTTCTGCCACAATACTTACCAAAGACTTGAAGAAGCAGAAAAGGAACCTGACATGTGATCTCCCTCTCAAACAAGATCCTCAAGGTAATGAACTCATGCTCAAAGCAAAAGCAAATTATTTTTTAATGAGTTCATTTGAAGCATTAACTTGTAAAACAGAAGTTGCCGACCTTGAAAAAAAGGTATTATTCAAACTTCTGAGTCCCCATTCTCATGTCATACAATGTATGTTCCAAAAATTGATGAGAATGGTAAGGAATTACCTGAGAAATGGCTAGTTGTCAATTATAAGCCGTTAAATGACTGTCTTGTTGATAACAGACATCCTCTGCCAAGCAAAGATCATATTTGGCAAACTATTCAAGGTAGTCATGTTTATTCTAAATTTGATCTTACAAAAGGGTTTTGGCAAATTGGCCTCAAAAGTGTTGAATTTTACAAAACAACATTTTCTGTCCCACAAGGTCTCTATGAATGGACTGTTCTTCCATTCGGTATCAAAACCGCTCCCTCCATTTTTCAGTAGAAAATGGACGTTATTTTTCAACCTTATGCCAAATTTATCCAACCCTATATAGATGACATTCTTGTCTTCAACCAGGATATACCCCAGCATCTTGCTCATCTCCGCCAATTCCTTTCTATTTGCCAACACCATGGTCTTGCTGTCAATCCCTCAAAGTCCTTTTTTGTACAAAACCATATTGTGTTCATTAGCATCAAGCTTCTTCTGGGGGGGAGAATGGAGGCACAACCACACATCCTGAACAAAATCTCTAATCTTGCAATTACTAATGTCAAAGAATTACAACGCTTTTTAGGCCTTGTAAATTATATTGCAGGATTTTATTATAAGCTTGCTAAAGATAGAATTGAGTTAAATAAGCTTCTGGGAAAGAAGCCACCGCCATGGACAACTAAGCATGATAGTTTGATTTCTAAAATCAAACACAAATGTTCTCATCTTCCACCGCTCAAGTTACCAGGTAATGGTTTCAAGATTGTGGAAATAGATGCTAGTGAAGGTGCATGGGCCGGTGTTCTGAGAGAATAGAAAACAACATCTCACGATCCCAAAGACAAAGGTGAGATTGTCAGATATATTTCTGGTAGCTTCAAAAATAGTGAAGTTGACTACCATAGTACTCATAAAGAAATCCTTGCTATTGTAAATACTTTCCAAACATTTCAAATGTTTATTGCTGACAAGAGATTTCTCCTTAAAAGTGATCTTCAAAATCTACGGGGATTCTTTAGAAAAGAATCAAAAAATAAAGTTGTCAGAGGACGACTCCTTAGGTGGGCTCAACTATTAAGTACCTATGAATTTGAATTCATTCACCTTCCAGGAGTTGAAAACATTTTTGCAGATTTTATGTCAAGAGAAGGTCATACTTCAGAACCAGCTCCATTTGAAGCCAATCAGAACCCTTTTGGGATTATCCAGATACTTAGGATAAGAGAACATTGCCGGTATGAAGATAGCTACCGAGAATGGAGTACGAATCCTTTCCAAAGAAGGGATCTGCATAACTTTCAAATGGCTAATGAATTTCTTTCAGATCATTTTAAGATGTTAGTAGCCAAACAACAACTAACATATCCAGGTCTATGGACGGAATGACCATTCTTCCAGTTCTCAGCAGAAGCAGAACCAATTGATCCTTATGTGGGACATGTTCTCCAAAACTGGTGTGGAAACTTCATTCTTCCCGTAAAGTTTCTCAATCCACAGGTCGACATACCAGACCAATGGTTGGGAGCTGAACATGGAAAGAATTTAATTAGAGATCTGTTCCAAGGACCATATCCACCTGCCGAAGATCTTCAATTCAATGGGACATCAGCTTACACTGGATGCATCTTCAAGCTCACTATCGACTCACCTGAAGAAGATCCCATTAGCAGACATCTTTGTCAAGTTTATGGACCAACTGGATCCTCCTCTATTTTTGAACATTGGATAGTTCCCAATAGACTAAGATTCTTCCATTCTCAACAAACTCCTATTTGGATTCATACTAAGACATATAGAATGGAATGTACGGATTCACGAGGCATGTCCTTTGGACTATATGGGCCCTATAAGATGAAAACCATGAGTATCATCTGGAAAGAAAATGCATCAACTCCCCATGCACCTGCAGGATGTATTCCACATTCATCCAACCAAACTTGTGCTAACTATGAGTATGATCCACAAGATGATCCTCGTGTTCCCACCTTTAATGCAACTAACCACTGCACTCCTGACTATACTCATCCACCAAGTGATTCTGATCCAAGCACTAGCTAGTGGGCTAGGCATGTTGGTCACTGAAGATATCTATCTCTTCATGTCAAAAGATAGACGTGGGCCCTTCCATGATAAAAGGGGAAAAGCTTACATGCCTCACAATAAGCATGAGTTAACCTTCTCGTGATCAAAAAGAAGACATGTTAAATTAGTCTTGTCTATTTCCTCCTTTCTTCATTCATGAGTTATTGGGACCCACCAGAAGATGCTTATCTTCACTTGGGTAACTCTTCGATAAAGGAGTTGTTACGTGTCCACTTTCTATGGACGGATTTCAAATTTGATTCAAGAAGAGAAGGTTACAAGTTCCGCCCCCTCTTCCTATAAAAGGTGACAGGGTTGCCTTCATTCCTCAATGAATTGGAGGTGAGTGAAATCTTAGGAAAGTAAAGAGTCCAAGTCAGTCTGTAAGCAAAAGAGTACCATTATCTCTAGTTCGCTCTTTGCATATGCCTATCGAGTCTGTAACTAAGGTCTAGAAACTAAGTTTTAAGTTCCTCTTTCTGCATACAAGTTGTATCATGCCAGCGCACATTGAATATGATGAATGTATTATTCCTGAGTGTTCAAAATAATAATATACATAAGATCTATCTGAATGTCAGATACTCTGTTCATTCGCATATCATTTGTCATTTGCAGTTGTTGTTCAAAGTTGGTATCAGAGCTGATGATGTGTTTATCTGTTGTTATCGTTGTTGTCTAACCATAATGACTTAATAGTGTGAATCTATTTATCTATATTGCTCCTAATATTGCTCCTTGTATTGCTCATACAAATCAGATCCTTGTTGTAAGTCCTCACCGTGTAAGTCCCATCTAAGCTTGTTGCATCTAGGGCAGATCTGAGGTAGTAATCTTGTATTTTGAGCATAGGTTTGAGTGTTAGTTTGAGCACAAAAATGGATAGAGCAAGCACTTCTGGATCAATTATGGAAGGCATCGATCATACTGCAGATCGCAACATAGAAGTTAAGTTCACAAACTTTTTTGCTGATAATGAAAGTTTATTTTCTACTGGTGAAAGTAGTAGTAATATATTAGATGAAGTTTCTTCTAGTCAGTTTGATAATAAGGAATTTCGTGTACCTAAGATTAAACCATCTGAGATCTATAGGGATGTTCCCAATAGTTTAGTAGATATGTTTAATAAAAACAAAGGTTTAAAAAATTGGTTTGGTTACAAAACATCTCAAAGATGTCATGTTGCAACCTTACAACATGTTGTTACTAGAGGTAACAAAGGAAAACTGAAAATATTTTCAGATGCCCTAGTCCAGAAATTCCAGAAAGAAGCCTTCACCAGTCCCCTAAGTCAATAATCCAAGATGGAGCTGATGATGATGCTACTACAACTAGTTCCTTGCCCTTATATTTTTCTTTACCTTTTTCCTTTGTCTTTTCTTGGGGAGATGAGGACTCTTTGATAGATTTAGGGATCCCTATGTTATGCTTCTTAAGAATACAAGTGAGGTGGTCTATCTTTTTCTTCATACATATGTGCTCATCGTGCCCAAGTTTCTTACAATAGGCATACTTGAATTTCTCTTTCTTAGGATTCCCTTGATTTGAATAAGATTCAATGTTGGGCTCAGATTTTTGTTCTTTCTTGATCTCCTTGTCTTTTTTATTCTTCTCCCCTTTGTTATTTGAAGCATTATGTCCCCCATTCCTAGCAAAGAGAGCTTGAGGTTTTGATGTCTTTAGAGTACCCATGTGTATTAACTTATCTTGCTCCCTATTTAAGTCTACAATGAAGTCATCTAGGGATGACATTTTCTATGTGGCTCCAAGATCTCTTTTAGTGGAGTAGAAAGTAGATACAAATATAGAATACTCAAGTCCTAACTTGGAGAGAATTGAAAGCACAAGTTGATCATTTTTTTTGTTAATTCTGCACTCTTTTAATTGCATAATGATACAATAAGAAAATGCCTTCCTTTACTATTGATACCTATGTAATAAAAATACCTCTTCTGTGGGAAAATAATGTACCTCTCTTCTTAGATTGTTCCCTTCTATCCACTAGATAGGGTCTCACATGCTTATGGATTGGTCTTCTATTGGACTTTTTGTCATTCACAATGTCACACCATACAAGGGTCCAAGTCTGACGTCAATTTCAATGCCACATGAAATAGATATATCCTTCTATGGATCGGGCCTACACTTCATGAAATCAACCTGGATAGTCATCTATGGATCAACCACTACATATATTGACATACCTCTGCACATAAATCTTTCACACAGATATAACAACCAAAATATGCAAATTAACTTGCTAGAGCAATGGAGGAGGGATCCCACAACCTCCTCAAAAAATTGTCCTACAACAACACTATCAAGATCTCATAGAATTTGAAAAAACATCCACACAATCTCACTCTGATACCATGTAGAAATTAGGAACATTTAGTGAATGCAAGCATTGAACTAGCCACTTGAGACAAACAAGAGCACACTCAACCTACAAGAAAACAAGTATTGCAAACAATAGACAATTGGAATGCAAAAATATGGGATGATGAATTAGCTTTCAAGAGGTAGTACATATAGGGCATAATCGACTAAGAATAGTTGACCCAATATAGAAAAACACCACTACGAATAGTGGTGCTCCAAGAATAGGAAAAAAACAACCACTTAACTTAGACAAAGATAAACTAGGAACATGAAGAATAGATCATGGCTAAACATAGACTCATGCACTCTTAAGCAAGCTTAATATACACCAACAAATGTTAGGATATCTCTCAACATACTTTAGATATATTTTTTAAATATAGGTATGCTAGTAGCATCTGGAGCAACAAGCCTAAATCTAACTATATTATATATTTATAATAATTATTATAATTATATAATATAATATTATATAATATATAAAATAATTAAAATTATATATATTATATAATAATTATAATTATATCGTCGATAAGGGCGTGGTTTGGTGGTTAAGTCGCTTGGTTGTAGTGGTGGCCACCAGAGTTCAAACCTCCGCTAGGCTAACGAGCTCACAGGGGTTATGCCTTCACTGGGCTAATGAACTCGCGGGTTTGAAGTGTTTTTTCTTGGGGATGAGGTCCCCCATGTTGTGGCCTCACTGGTTCATAGCTTCGAGCAAAAGTGTTGTGTGGAGCCAGAGGGCGTGTCGCACCAGCGTCACCAGTCACGTTAAAAAGTTTACCAGGTGCATTAAAAAAATTATAATTATAATTATATTAGATATTATATTTAGGATTAGAGTTAGGGTTAGAATTATGATTAGAAATAGGGTTAGGGTTAAGATTACAATTACGGTTAGGGTTAGTATTGATTCTAACCATAATTTTAATTCTAACACTGATTTGAATTCTAACCCTAACCCTAACCTTAATTCTAACTGTAACCCTAAATCTCACCCTAACCCTTATTATAACCCTAACCCTAGTTTTGACCCTAATCCTCATTCTAAATGTCACCCTTTTTCAAATTGTAATCCTAATTCTAATTTTAATTCTAACCCTAATACTAACCCTAATTCTAACTAAAATTCCAACCCTAACCCTAATTATAACTCTTACCTAATTCTAAAATTAAGCCTAGTTCCAACCCTAACCCTAACCCTAACCCTAATTGTAACCCTAACCCAAACCACAATGCTAATTGTAATCCTAAATCTAATTATAAACCTAATCCTAATTCTCATTCTAATTTTCATGTTATTTCTAATTGTAACCCTAATTCTAATTGTAATTCTAAACCTTATCCTAACCCTAATTCTAACTACAATTCCAACCCCAAATCTAATTATAACACTAACCCTAATTATAACATTAAGCCTAATTATAGTTGTAACCCTAATTCTAATCCTAATCCTAACCCCAACCCAAATTGTAATCCTAACCCTAACTCCAATTCTAACCCTGACCCTAACCCTAATTCTAACCCTAACCCTAACCCTTATTCTAACCCTAAACATGACTTTAATTTTAACCCTAAGCCTAATCTCAATTGAAACCCTAACCCTAACCTTAATACTAAACCTAACCCTAATTATAACCCTAACCCTAACTCTAATTCTAACATTAACCCTAATTATAGTTGTACCCCTAAGTCTAACCGTAACCCTAACCGCAACCTTAATTATAATCCTAACCCTAACCTTAGCTCTAATTGTAACCCTAAACATAGCTCTAATTTAACCCTAACCCTAACTCTAACCCTAAGCCTAACTATAATTCAAACCCTAACTCTAACCTCAATACTAACCTTAACCCTAGTTGTAACTCTAACCCTAACTCTAATTTGAACCCTAACCCTAACTGTAACTCTAATTCTTACCCCAATTCTAATAGTAATCCACCTTAATTCTAACCCTAATTCCAATAGGAACTTTAATCCTAACTCTAACTCTAACCCTAACCCTAATTCTAATCCTAACCTTGATTCTACCCTAACTATAAGCCTAATTTTAACCCTAATTCTAACCCTTACCTTAATCCTCATTCTAAGTGTGATTTTAACCCTAACCCTAACCTGAATTCTAACCCTAACTCTAGCCCTAATCCTCATCCAAACTATAACTCTAATGCTTACGCTAATTTAGAAACCCTAATTGTAACTCTAACCCTAACACTAACCCTAATTCTAACACTAAACTTAACCCTAATTTTAACCCTAACCCTAATTTCATTTCTAATTCTAACCCTAATCCTTGTTCTAACCTTAACCTTGATTTTAATTCTAATTTTAATTCTTACCCAAACCCTAACCGTAATTCTACTCCAAACCCTAACCTTAATCTAAACCCTAGTTCTAACCTTAATTTTAATTCTAACCATACTTCAAACCCTATATATATACCTAATTGCAACCCTAATCATAACCATAAAATTGATTTTAACTGTAGTTTTACTTCTAACATCAATTCAAACCCCTAACTGTAACCTTAACCTTAATTCTAATCATAACCCTAAATCTCACCCTAACCCTAACCCCAACCCTATATATAATCATAACCCTAACTCCAATTCTAACCCTAAACATAACCCTAACCCTTATTTTAACCCTAAACATAGCTCTAATTATAACTGTAAGCCTGATCCTAATAGAAACCCTAACCCTAACCTTAATACTAAACTTAAATCTAATTGTAACCCTAACCCTAACTCTAATTCTAACATTAACCCTAATTATAGTTGTAACCATAATTCTAACCATAACCACCCTAATTATAATCCTAACTCTAACCCTAATCATAATTTTAACCCTAACCCTAACCCTTATTGTAACCCTAACCAAACTCTAATTTTAACCTTAACCGTAAACCTAACTCTAACCCTAAGCCTGACTATAATTCAAACCCTAACCCTAACCTTAATACTAATCTTAACCCTAATTGTAACTCTAACCCTAACTCTAATTTGAACACTAACCCTAACTATAACTCTAATTCTTACCCCAATTCTAATAGTAACCCACCTTAATTCTAACCCTAATTCTAATAGGAACCCTAATCCTAACTCTAACTCTAACCAAAACATAATTCAAACCCAACCCTAACATTTAGGCCAAAACATAGTTATATCCCCAACCCTAACACTAACCATATTTCTAACCCTAATTATAACTTGAACCTGAACTTGAATCCTAACCCTAACGTTAATCCTGACAATAATTCTAACTCTAACCCTAGTTCTACCCCTAGATCTACTTAGTTTAACCCTAATTCTATTCTTAATTCCAACCCTAATTTGAACCCTAATTCTAACTATAACCCTAACCTTAACGTTCATGCCAATACTAACCCTAATTGTAACCCCAACCCTAACCCTAATTCTAATCATAGTTTTAATCCTAATTCTAACATAAACCCTAACCATAATTCTAACACTAATTCTAACTATAATCCTAACCCTAATTCTAATTGTATTTAACCCTAAATCCAATTATAATTCTAATCTTGATTTTATCCCTAACCCTAATTTGTATCCCAATATTAATTCTATTACTAATAAAAACCATAATTCAAATCCAAATTATAACTATAACCCTAACCCTAACCTTAATCTTGATAGTAATGCTAACCCTAACCCTAATTCTACCCTTAGATCTAGTTAACATGAATTCTATCCCTAATTCTAACCCTAAGCCCAAACCTAATTCTAACCATAGTTGTAACCCTAATTATAGACCTAATTGTATTACTAACTTTAACCCTAATTTTAACCTGAACCCTAACCCCAACCCTAATTGTAACTCTAACTCTAATTTTAATAATAACCATAAGCCTAATTCTATCCCCAACCCAAACACTAACCATATTTATAACCCTAATTCTAACTTGAACCTAAACCCTAACCCTAACCATAATTTAAAACTTATAATTTTCTTGACTCTTTCCCGTTTCTTTCACACCATGAGCTGACTTGGTACAAATTTTGTATGATTTATCACTTTTAGGGTCTTAGATATGTCATTTCTGATGACATTATCATTTTTTAGATCTTTTGATGGATTGTATTCTTACTTATCATTATTCCATAATTATATCTTTTCTTTTAGAGTTTTGTGCTTTGTTGAGATCTATCATTTACCCATCCTAGCCACCCTTGCCAATCCCATTAGGTTTCCTTTTTCATATGTAATATACCACTAATTCTAATCCTAACCCTAATTCTAACATTGGAGTTAGTGTTAGGGTTAGGGTTGGGTCATTTAAAATGCTTTCATTGGTGTAATATTAATTCCCAAATTTATATTAATAGAGAAAACCATTTGGTATGGAGTAACTGTTTAAAGACATCATAAGACAAACATATAAGATGAAGTATTCCAACGCAAGTACATTGCCACCCTAGTACTTGTAGACATAAAAATAGTATTTGTCCACATAATATTCTCATCTATTTCTTTGCAAATACTCTACCCTTCAAATTACACAAATCATTCATATCTTGATTGTTTGATTTTAGTTCCACAAATCACTCATGTTTTGTTTGGATCTCTTAGCCTTGTTTTAGGATGTTACTTTTTTAACCCCAAAATTACACTCTTTTGGTTCTAACTTTGCTTAACTAAAATCCAAAAAAAAACATATATTTAAAAAATTAGTAACTATTCTAATAAGCTTGTAGTCTAAATATTTCCATATTCTGGATAGTAATCTATTTTATATTGTGTCATGTGAATTTTTACAATAAAAATGAATTGCATACCAAAACTCATTTTCTTTAACACTTATATTTTCATTTAAACCTTGGAACAATTTGGTATGTAGCTTGTTAAACACTTTTTAGTGGTGTTTTTTCTTCACATTTGTTCACTTTGATAATCTTTCATTCATCCATGGGAGATATAATACCAACAATTTACATAATTATAATATTGGAGAATTGTATGATTCTAATCTCTTTTTACCTAGTATGATGTTTGATTAAAATAATTAAACTATAGAAGTAGAAAAATTAATATAGTAGTTAGTAAATTTTATTTTTTTGGAGGATCATGTATTTAATATCTTCCAAAGATGGAATTCCCAATGTAAAATTTTAATATCAACATCCAATAATCTAAAACCAAAAATAATGTACCTATAATTACAATTGTACTATTATGTTTGATCTGTTCAATATTTTCATAAAACCAATAAAGTCCATAGTGATGCTACATATTATTCTCTTCATTGTTAAAATAAGGTTATTATTTTTGATATGTTATGATAGTATTTATTTTCTATCATTCTTAGAAAATGTATTTTTTTTTTGTCATTCCTAGAAAATGTCTACTAGCTTGTTTTTATTGGAATATATTGTAATCTCTTAATATAATAAGAATGAATATATTTGAACATTATCTTTTTGGTGGTGAATAATTAACCTTAATTATTGAAATGGAACCTCTTGCATGATGTTTCATAATATGTAATTGGTTCATAAAATTTTCTCATAAAATAAGGAATGTTAAACGTGTAAGTGGATATAAATATAGAAAAATTTTCCCATAAAATAGGGAATGATGGAGATAATATAGGGGACTGGAAGATAAGGGAGAATGAGACCCTTAATCAAGTAGCCAATAGAATTATATCTCCTAAATCAATTAGCTAATTAAAACTTATATATAAAAAATAAAAGTTGATTGGTTTGTGGAACAAAAATTAATTACAAGTTAAAAGAGTTTTGAACACAATTTAATATCTACCTTTAAAACAAATGCTAATAATGATAAAAATAAATAAATAGATATGTATATTTGTATTGTGTTAGAAATGGATAATGATAATAAAAGTTACATAAAAAAATTCCACTACTACTCCTTCCTCTTTGTTCCGTTACAAATTACCGCAACCTATTGATCATCATCTGGGAGTTGCCTGGAATTCTTATTTTTTTCAAATCTGTGGTTCCCACAAAAGGGCTCTGAGGAGTTAAAATGCTCCATAAACTTTCATGATGCTGCCACGTAGGCAACCCCTCTATTTCTCATGGAAACCATCCAACTTTCCCAAAAACAAAACACAAATAAAATAAATCAACCTAATATTTTAAAAATATCCATATTTAAAAATGAAATTATTTAGGTTTGGTGGTTTCTCTAAATATATTTTAGATCAAAAAATATTTTGTTTTTCGGCAATAGATATTTTGTTTTTGGGTAACAAATATTTTGGTTTACAGGGTTACAGTCCCTATTTTGCTATTGAAACCAAAGAAGCTGATCTTTAAAATGACCCAAAAAAAACTAAATATAAAGGCTATGAAATTTGCTTGGTAACAACGCGAGGGGCTTCCTTGAGGATCCGTAAATACTTATCTTTGGCCACTGTGATTTCCTCGATGTTGGCCATGACATTCACAGATGAATTATTATGCTTTCTTATAGTTTGAATCTTCAATTCATATGATGAAATTCAGGGAAGATTTTATTTTAAAGAAGCCTGCAACTTTTTGAAGTTTAGAAACATAGAAGCTTACATGCTCAAATTAATATTATTCTAAAAATAAAACAATAGTGTGGCATATGACCCACAAAGCCATATGAAAGTCTAGCTGCAAGGGAAGCCTGTAAGGAAGTTAGAGTAGCAGAAACAACTTCCTACATCAATCTTGAGGAGAGATATTATGCAAACTTTTTAAAAACTGATCTAACAGTTATAGAAATTCCAGAAACACATTCATAATAGAAAATAAACAATGAAACATATAACACCAGATATATGTGGGGAAAACCTTCCGGGTATGAAACCCCACACTCCAAAAACCTGCTAAATGTATTTCAAATCCAACAACAATATTACATACACTTGCAAAGCAAGTTTATTACAAGAGTATCACAAGTAAACAATCTTGGAAGAATTCTAACAGCATTTCAGTAGCATAATTTAGTACCTGCAAACTCAATGCTACAAACTACTCCTCAAGCCTTCAATTTATAGACTTTTGGCTACACAAGTAACCATATGTGGTTTACAAAACCATGTGCTTAACATCTCAGCCAAGATTCTAGTGTAAAAATAAGTTGTCACGTCCAAATTGATATCCCCTATTTTTGACCCTTACAGATGTCATAAAATCTATCATAATGTGCCTAAAAATAGGTCTTCCATAATATACCACTATGTGGGCATCTTTTGACACCTAATAAACCAATTTCAAAGCATCGACAATATGTAACAGTTGTAGGAAAATATTAAATGAAAAATAAATACTACAAGAAATATGCAAGGTTGAGACACCTAATTTCCCAATATTCTCCCACTTGTCAAATACCTTTCAAGAGCCAGGGGAACATACCATCATGGATCAACTTCTAAGGGCCGGAAGGTCCATAGACTCGGAGCACCACTTGAATTTCATTGTGCTCACGAGCTTAGTTAATGCATCTCTAACATTCACCATTGTCTCTACCTTTTATAGCTTCACCCTACTATCCTTGACCATATCTCTCACAAAGTGATACTGAACATCAATGTGTTTGGTCCTAACATGAAAATTTGGGTTTCTGGTAAGGCATATTGCACTGTGACTATTGCAATAAATTGTAACTGCACCCTATTTCAATCTAATATCTGAACACAAATGCTTCAACCAAATGGCTTCTTTACAGGCATGAGTAGCCACCATATACTCTGCCTATGTAGTGGACAAAGCAACCATAGCCTGTCGCTTGCTCATCCAACTAATTGCACTACCATTAAGAGTAAACACATATGCAATGGTGGACCTTTTACTATCAACATCACTGGCCCAATTTGAATCCACTAAACCATGAATACTCAGGGAATGCTGATCTACTATACCATGAAAACACATAGAGTACTTTGTTGTACCCCACAAATATCTAAAGACCCTCTTAATTGCATCCCAATGCAATCTTCCATGATTAGACATAAAACAAGAATTTCTTTCACAACTAATTTAATTTTCAATAATTTTCAACTTTAATATTGATTTTGGTTGCTTAACCTTTTATATAGTTGATATTTTTAATTTTATTTTGTTTAAAGGGACAATAAGCCCTCTCTTTTGACTTATTATATTAGATTTTTTATGCAGGAGCATCTCAGACAAACGAGCAATCTTGCATCACCAAAAACATTTCATTTTCATTTTTCTAGTTTGGTTGACATCTCTTGACATGCTTTCATGAGGATAAGGCACTGACATCGTCAAAGAACTGCACCACACATTGCATGGTTGGGTAGTATTTGAATTGTTATGGGTTGATCAATTACAATAATGAACTTCATATCGACATCTGTATGGCACTCAAGTTTAAGTCAATGATAAGGAAGGAATTTGATCGTATCAAAGAAGCTATAGATTGCCTTGCATTGGTTTAAATTTTGAATGTATTTAGCATCTACATCAAAGAAGGATGAAATGTGGTTGGAATTGGATGAATAACTTGAGGTATGTGCAGCAGGAGTAAATTGTTATTCCAATTCATTGGATATGCTTCTTTTTCTTGAGAAGACATCTACATCTAGGTGCAATAAAGGAATCTTATTTTAAATGTTTACTAGAAGTTTTTAGATGCGGGGCTAGAATAAGGAAGACTCCTTTTAATTCAAAAACCTTTGACTTCAATAAGGCGTCGCCTCACCTTCTTGCCATTCTTGATGGATACGAAAGGTTGCTAGTTTCATAGTTAAAACAAAACTAATCTTGGGGTGATTTGGAATTCCAAATATTGGTACCATAGTTAGAAATTTTAAATGTAGCATTTTCACTTGTTTTAACACCTCTTTAGAGGAAGAAATTGAAGGAGATGAGACACCACAGAGGAGATATAGGCTACGGCTAGGGAATACAGAGAAAATTCAAATTAAATATTTGAATGATGTCTCTTTATATTCTGTGGAGAAAATATGTGAATTTCCTATATAGACAAACACTGAAGCTTGTCATGGCATCGCTGCCCAAGAGAGAGAAAGGGATCAACCAGAGGACAAATTTGTGAGAAGAAACTAGTTGTGAGTGCGAGTCTAAGTCATCTGAAGGTGCAAAGAGATAGGAAGCCTTGTGAGGCTATGTAAGTGTATTGCAGATAAAGGAGAGAAGTATAAGTTTGTGTGAGAGGTACAGGCTATAGTTGATCATGTTGAGTGTAGATTGGAGGTTGCAGAGGAGAGACTTTGTGGAAGAGAATGGCTATTAAGAGCCAAGTTTTGTAAATTTTGTTATGCAAATCTATTTTCATTAAGATTGTGTATTTTGTTGAAATCAAAATGTGAAGCTGCAAATTCAATTTGAATAAAAATATTTTGGCCTGTATAATTCTATGCTTGTGTGAGTTTTGGCAGAGGAAGTTTCTGGGTCAAGTGGTATTAGAGAAGGTTGTTCCTGAGCATGGAGAGTATCCACTAGAACCTGTGGAGCATTAGGGAAGGTGATTGTGAGAACTTGAAAGGATCATTACAAGTGTATGAAGTCCTGATCGGTTGAGACTTTGATGCCATGAAGGAGAGAGTAAAGATGTGTGAATAGTTGCAACAGTAAAGAATCTAAGAAAAGCTCGAGAGATGGGTTAGGTGTGAAGGAGTCCTACAATGGTGAGAGAAAGAAAGACTCAAAGTCATTGATGGAAGGAACAAGTTGCAAAGATGTGTGAAGAGTTATTGGAAGAAGTGAAGGAAGAGTTGTATGAAAACCTAAAGGAGATTTGTGCAGAGAAGAAAGTGGGTAGAGAAGAGTCCCATGTTTCTTCTGATAATTGTTTGTTTGTAGGTGACAACATGTGTGTAGTAGATCAATTTGCAGCAATGGAGTGTGTAGAGATTGCAGCTATAAAAGAAAAAGAGAGAGATGAAAAGATGCAAAAAACAAACTTTGGGAGTCCTATGTTCGATGGAGAAGTTGGTGAGGATGATCTCTTGCTGAAAGAGGAGATGAGAAGAATCAAAAGATTCTTGGAAGGAGAAGTGACTGGTAAAGGAGAATATTTGATGATGCATGATGGTCCAGTGTTTAATGAGGAACCTGATGAAGATCGAGGGTTGCTTAGTGAAGAGATACAGAAGATTGAACATTTGTTTAGTGGAGCAATGAAGAACGTTGCACCTAATGATGTTGAAGTAAAGAAGAATGTTACACTCGGTGACAATGGAGCAGCAGAGGAGTATGAGGTAAACTCTGTTGTTTATGAGTTTTGTGATATTGAGTTTGAAGTACATGTACTTGATGAGATGAGTAGCATGGTAGAGAAAATGGTGGAATGTGTATATGTGGTAGAGTGGTGTAGAGATGCCTACCTACAAGTAGAAGCTATAAACGATGTGATACGAGAGATTTGGTGGAGATGGTTGGTCTATGGTGGGTTGAAGCCCATGAAAGTGAAAGATTCAAGAAGAGAGGAGTGAGGATGTGGAGAGTGAGCCTTTGGTAGAGAAGGACAATCTACAATGGATGTGAGTCCACAAGAGGAAGGAAGAAGAAGATGCACACTTGGTGGAGGAGGACGTCAAGTGTCCCAGCCAAGTGCTAGAAGAGGCAGAGGAAGAAATTCATTCTATCTGATTTAGTGACGGATTTTTCTACAGGTTGTATTCAACCTAAAAGAGTAGTTTTACCATTTAACTCCACTTTGTGAGCCCATGCTCAAAAACATTTTTACCCAGGGTGTCTGATGCAGGAGCATCTCAGGTGAACAAGCAATCTTGCATCGCCAAAAACATTTCATTTTCATTTTTCTATTTTGGTTGGCATCTCTTGGCATGCTTTCATGAGAATAAGGCACTGGCATCATCAAATAACTATACCACACATTGTGTGGCCAGGTAATATTTAAATTGTTATGGGTTGATCAATTACAATAATAAACTTCAAATTGACATCTGTATGGTACTCGAGTTTAAGTCAATGATAAAGAAGGAATTTCATCGTATCAAATAACCTATAGATTGCCTTGCATTGGTTTAAATTTTGAATGTGTAAGGACCTGACTCATCCTTAACCAAATAATACTAAACTCTAAATTCAAAAATACTGAGGAATTAAAATTTTTGATCTAACAGATCTACAAGAAATGTAGATTCATGAAATTTTACTCTTAATTCTAAGAATTTCTCAATAAATGTTATTGTGGTTAGACATCTAGAGCTTAATTTTCTAATGTCATAAAGTCCTGATAAGTTCACCACTATTAATCTAGTCCTAAATTTAAAAATACCGAGGAATTAAAAATTTTGATCTAACAGATGCAGGAAATGTAGATTCGTGAAATTTTACTATTAATTATAAGAATTTCTCAATAAATGTTATTGTGGTTAGATATATAGAGCTAAGTTTTCTAAAGTCATAAAGTCCTAAAAAGTTCACCACTGTTAATCCAATGAAGAGACAAAGTTCATTTCTCAAGATAACATACAAGGACAATGGTTCAATGCATACCTTAAGTCATGCATTACATCCTGTACTTGTTTCTGAAAGCTTACTTTTCCTCCAGCAACTATATCCTTATCATCTGGACAATCTCATGCTAACACAACTCAGAAATCACTACTCAAAAAATTAAGATCACGATGTTAATTGTAGAACACCCTACATCTGGAGGACCTGAGTAATGGGGGCATCCTTCATCGTCAGGACTACCTACATACCTTGTATCCACGGGATCAATGCCCCCTCCTTCGGATGCGACTAAGAAAAGGAATACAAATATGTATTTTTTTTGGTACTATGTTTGATGCAACTGTGAGAGGGTATCCAGCCCTTTCTAGGGTTATTCCCTACCCCAAACAATTCTTTGTCGGCTGCCACCCACTCAGTGAAGTAGGGACAAAAATTAGTCCACTACCACAAACACCAAAAGGAGTGTTTGTCATCTAGTCCTAGTGTGGAGGAATCCCTATCAGATGTTTGCTCTTGAAATCTAGTTTACATCCTCAAGCCAAATTAGGTAATTTCGTGACTAAGTCTATTCCCAATTCCCTAGTGCTTTTTGATAACCAAGATTTACGAAGTCGAGGTGAGAGCATACGGTAGATAGGGTTTCTAATTTGGACTAGTTGCCTTATCTAACATTTTACAAGTCAACTCTGATTTGGATTCATGTTATCAACAAGTCTAATTTTCTGTTGATAGTTTGAAAGGTTTTCAAAGGAGCATTCTAGCCTCAATACTTAAAAATTTGCATGGTAATCATGAGACAACTATTTCAATAGACTCGTTCTTTCTTTTTAGTTAATCTTCTTAATGAGATATCCAAGGAGATTTCCCTTCCTGTGGATTTAACTTTAACATGTTCCTTATTACTCCCCAACGATTTAGAGAGAGGTCGTTGTTGCAGGTATGTTAGGCGCGAGGTACTTGGTTCAACACAATGGCATTACTCGTAAACCTAACACAGAGGTACCGTAAAAATCAAACACTATGGTTTGCTTGAGTTTTTGGACATTTGTTAAATTTTACCTAGCTAATAGAAAAGATATACCTGCATCAAAACTAATAAATAAATTGATAAAGGGAAGATACTTGACTGAATCCTTATGCAAGTTAAGTATAGAAAATATGCTTGAATAATTCGTTTATGCGAAATGAATAAGACTAGAAATGATAAAATCAATTCATAACATAACTAGAAAAGATATTATATCAATAATGCACATAGAGATTCAATCTTAAGAGAAACAAGGGAATCTTATTTTATCATACAAGTAAAGAATTGATACAATTTCTTGCATGATCATTAATAACTTAATTATAATTGGAACCAACATGAGGACTTAATAAAATTTGTAAAATAAGGTAGATATCTCAACAAAAGGTTTACTTTAAACTCCAAAAATGGGTTTATACTTTGTTTTTTATTATATAAGTCAGCAAAAACCAGGGGCCAAACCCTTACAACAACAGGACAAAAAGAGACACGAAAGGCTCACAAACAAAAAGAGCCACCCAACCCAACTACAACATATATAGCTAATAAACAACAAAAAGTCTATAGCAATTGATAGACAACATAAAACATAAAGAGAAATAAGACTAAGGAGAGACATCCTCCCAACCTTTAACCAGAAATTCCACGATTTCATCAATTTTCTTGAATTTCTCCTCATCCTCGCCATTAGCCAGAGTCCCATGTTGCTACAGTAGAGTCAGGTTGAGCATTGTCGAGCGACAGAGTATACTTCTTATAAAGACTCCCATAGATCAAACCTTCTGCTCCAGATAATCCACACAACCCCTAAGAACAACAATATCATTCCCCTGGCCATCTCCCTCCTCCTTAGTCTCCTCTTCAACATCCTCCACTATCATTCTTTGCCCTTAACCAACATTATCCACAGGACCACCACCCTCACCACTAGAACCTTCATCCTCTTTAGAAATCTTCTCTTCTCCCTCACCTTCATCCTCTTCAGAAATCTCTTGAACCTTAATGTCTTCAACTTTCGACTGATCATCTCCCTGAGTGGAAGCTTCTGAATCACTTTCAAAATAATCAATTAATTTGGCCTGCAAGGCCAGTTTACCAACAATTCTCCCTGGCCTTCTCACTCCGGAAGAGAAACCCTCATTCTTGCATTTAGCCTCCATTTTGGTTTTTTTCTTTTTCACAGGGCCCACATAGTCACTGTTTGGCTTCTTATGGGTCCCCACTTTGTCCTCCGTAACCTCCCCAGTAGAAGCTGTCTCCCTGGATTTTCTTTTCTTACTTTTCACACTCTCTTTAGAAATAGGAGTATGCATATCCTTTGCCGTGGTCTCCTCAAGGGTCTCTGAAAAGGAAACCCCTTTCATTTTTGGGGAATTAGGAGTAGGGTAGAGTTCCTTAGAAATAGTAGCAACAATGGGGGAAGTGTCAGCAGGGACCTCAACAATGGACGGATGGATTAGCTTTGGTGGGTCTAAGGCAAGGTGAAAATCATACAATCAAAGAATGAGACCTTGATGCAGAGGAACAGGACGTTTAGAGGGTTTCTTGTCAAGTTTAGCTTTAACCTAGAAAATGGAGTGTTCAAGGGAAGACATCAAATAGAAAGGAAAACTAATCAAAGCATTACGCCTAAAATGATTGAGCAGTGGGAGGTGATAATTATAAAACCTAGTGAAACGTCCTTCCAGGGTGAAATATTTCATCAGGAGAAAACACATCTCGTCCCACGGCTATGGCAGCTTAGCACGTTCAAACCCTCCCTAGTACAGGACTAATTCCTCTCCCTCTTCCAAGAAAAGCTTCTGGTTCAGATGGTCAGCCACCTTAGCCTTCCTTTACAACTTTGTACCCTTGGTGGAAAGGCCAGTCGCCATGGCTATGACGTCTTCAAAGATTTCAAACCCAATTCTGCCAATGCGAACTCTACGATTTTGCCACGAAAGAGCACACTGCACAGGCAAGTTTTCATCATATCCATTGAGGTATTCCAGAAAAGGACTTATGCCACCTTCCTTGCAGTAATGCCACACAACTGCATTGTCCTTAAATTCACAACAAGAAATTGGCTCAGTGTGAATTCTGTATCCCCCCATTATCACCTTACCCACGAAAACACAGAGAACACAGAGCCAAATATACCTTTCCACAAAGTGTCTTTGTGAGTTAATTCTTGTTGCATTGAAGGGTATGATGATACAATAAATGAAGAAATAAACTGACATACGTGAGTCATCAATATCCTGAAATGCCTTCACAATCTCCAATCACTACCAATTCTTCCCATGCTCAAAAATGATATTTTTAAATTTACAATCATCATTACACATTCAACTCCTCTTAACACGAGTGATCAAAGATGCCAAAATGGCATTAGTCAGAAAGGTACAATATATCACAATAACCCTATACTTAAGCACCCACATCATCTTCGCACAAAAACCACCAGCCAGGCTAGTACTCTCAATGTGATGAGTCATCCTTGACAAGTCATCTCTTTTTGAATGAGTTCCCTTATGTTAACAGGAATATTATTATATTGGCACCAACATGGCTAATTCACAAATTACTGACCATAATCAGCGAGAGCATCAGCAATTCCATTCTCCTCTCAGTAGATACGCAAGAATTCCACTCTAGAATTTGGATATCCACAATGATATCCTTAAGCCTCCACCCACAGACTGAAGCATTGGTAACATCATCAAGGACAGGTTTAGAGTACCCCTGTAAATGAGAAATACCCAAAGAAATAGCCAATTTAACTCCCCATAAAATAGTAGAGACCTCAGCATAGTTATTACTTTGAATACCTAAACCACCAACATAGGCAGCAACAAGATCCCCTCTATCATCCCTGATAATCCCACCACCACTACCCTTTCCATTGGACTTTGAAGCCCCATCAAAATTAAGTTTGAGCCAATCAAACCTCAGAGGAGTTCACCTTACATTTAATCTTAGATCTGCTTTGAATTTTCATGAGTAGGAATTTGTTTAAGAAATCTCCAATTGACAGCAATGCTTTCCTCTTCTTGACTAAGGGGTTTATCATCAGTTTTGATATAAGAACTATCAACGCTTTCAATGAGGATCCTAGAAAAAGACTAATACACTTGAGAAGAGTCCTTGGCAGGCTCCCTAAAGATTCTATTATTTTGTTCTTTCCACAATGTCCAACCAATGAAGGGAAGAGTTTGGTTCCAGAGCTCCACAAGCCAGGGATGAGAAAAAGTAGGAAACCAATTAGTAATAACTTCTCTAATATCTTTGCTACAAACCCACTATATGCCAAAGTTCTACAAAATTATACTCCAAACTTCCCTGGCAAAGTCACAATGAAGAATTAGATGAGGAACAGTTTCCTCTTCCTTAAGACACAGAACACACCTATTAACCAGAGAGAACCCCCTTCTTTGCAAATTATCTTGGGTTAAGATCTTATTATGAACCATAGCCCACAAAAACATATTAACTTTAGGAATAAGTTTATGGTTCCAAACTTTCCTCCAAAGCTCATTCTTGTGAACCTCAAGAATCAACAAATGGTAAGCTGAGTTAATAGAGAAGTGACGTCTTTTGTTAGGTGACCAATGCAACTCATCATCTCTAGGAAAGAGAGGAATTCTGGTACCCACCAACAACTATTGAATAGATCTCATTCTTGGAATAAGCTTAAGATGATTATTACAACACTCACATAGATTTTTCCAAAGTCTAACACCATTCTCATGATGTTGTTAATAAGAGACTTTTGACCCAAAAAACTATTTAGCTATATCAACAATAACCTTGTTTCCCTCCTAAGAAACCAAGGCCTTGTCAGCAAGCCAAGGGTCCTCCCAAAAATTTATAATATTACCATTCCCCAGTTTCCACTTAAGCCCCTGTTTAATTAAGCTTCTAGATTTGAGCATTTTGTTCTAAATCATCGAACCCTAAAGGAGCCCCTCCTGATAAAGGAAACTTAGGTTGTCAACACCCTATAAGTACTTAGCCTGCATAATGGTTCCCCATTCTTTATTACTGTTAATTAGATTCCAGTTAATTTTGGAAAGAAGGGCTTTATTCATATTTCTTATAGATCTGATATTAAGACCACCATGAGTTTTAGGAAGGTAAACCTTCTCCCATTTGACCAAAGACATTCTCTTTTTTTCTTCCACACCTGTCCATAAGAAATTTCTTTGGATCTGCTCTACTTTGTTAGCTATATACTTGGGCATTCTAAATAGAGAGAGGAAGTAAGTTGGAATACCTTGAAGAGAGGCTCATAGAAGCTACAATTTTCCAGCACTACTCAAGAGCTTACCCTTCTAGCCAATCAACTTGTTTTGAGTTCTTTCCATAATGCCATTCCAAAATCCCAGAGTAACTTCTTTGACAATTAAAGGAAAGCCAAGGTAGATTGTAGGAAGATCAGCCACAACATAGCCAAGGATGTTGATGACTTTTCTCTGGAGACCTACCTAAGTGTTGAAGAAATATACATTTGTTTTCTTAAAATTGATGTGTTGACCAAAAGTTTTGGCATAGTCATTGAGTATATTCCTCCAAGTATGGGATTCTAAAACTGAAGAGATACCAAAGAGGATGGTATCATCCACAAACTGCTGAATAGACATGGGTTGCAGAGCAAAAGCTGGTTTGATCCCCACAATTTCCTTAGAAAGGAATTTAGAGTGAACATATCTCCCAAGGGCTTCAGCCATCATGATAAATAGATAGGGGGAAAGAGGATCACCCTGTCTAATCCCTCTTGTGGGTGAGAAAAAACCCCTAGGAATCCCATTAAGTAGGACTGAGAATTTAGCAGTGGTAATAGCTTCCCAGATAAGCAGGGAGACTTTATCACTAAAACCAAACTTTTGGATAACCTTGAAAAGAAACTGCTAGGAAACTCTATCATAGGCCTTAGAAATATCAAGCTTTAGAACCATACCATGAATCCTGCTCTTCTCCATTGAGTGGATAGTTTCATGAGTAGCTATAACAACATCCAAAATCTATCTTCCATGAACAAAACCTTTCTGAGAAGAGGAAATAATTTATCAAGGAACGGTTGAAATCTCAAAACAAGAAGTTTGGTGCATAACTTGTAAATGGTATTACACAAACTTATAGGTCTAAAATTGGCAACCAGCTCAAGATTTGGCTTCTTGGAAACAAGAACAATAAAAGTATTGTTAATCTACTTTAGAAGTTTCCCAGTTCTAAAAAAATCTCTAACAGCAGTAGTAAAATCATAGCTCACAATATCCTAATATTCCTGGAAAAATATAGGAGGAAATCTATTAGGGCCTGGGGCTTTAAAGGGTCCCATGGAGAATAAAACAACACGAACCTCTTCTTCAGAGATAGGTTTCAACATTTCAATATTATTCTCCTTAGTAATCAAAGAAGGAATATTGTTAAGGAGCTGATTCATTATCTACCCATTGGCAACACTGCCAGCTTGTTCTGTCAACAAATTCTAGAAGAACAAAGCTACTTGATTACCAATCTCATTGTCATCAGTGATAGTATTGCCATCCTCCAAGCACAACTTACAAATAGTATTAGCTTTCCTATGTTTCATAGCTGGGAGATGAAAGAAAGCAGCATTACGATCCCCTTCTTTAAGCCACTGAACTCTAGATTTCTGTTTCTAGAAAAGTTCTTTATTCATAAGGTTCTTCCAATTAGTAATTAAATTATTTTTAGCTTGAGCAATATCCTCAGTAGAATCTCCTTGAGCTATTCTGGTTTGAAGGTCAGCTAATTTTCTAGAAATAATCTTCTTCTTAACAAACACATTCCCAAAGTTGTACTTAATCCAACCATAGACCTCTTGTTTAATGTGTAAAACCTTCTTAACCAATCTAAACATAGGTGTACCTTGGATAGGGAGCTGCCACCATTTAGTCAGAAGACTCCTAAAATCCTTGTGTTTAATCCACATAGCTTCAAACTTGAATGGGAAGGGACCCCGATTATGCTAGACAACCCAATTAAGGAGAATAGGATTATGATAAAAAATAGTTCTAGGAATAGCTGAAAGACCAAGATTAGAATGGTTATCCTAGTTATTAGAGATGAGGAATCTATCCAATTTGACTTGAATCATTTGATCACATCTTCTTCTATTAGACCAAGTAAAATTTTGATTCTGCAACTCCACATCCATCAGCCCAAAACTATTGATAAAATCAACTAAATCAAACATGCTATCAGAGTAATCAAGAATACCCCTAAATTTCTCAAAGGGATATAAAGGAGTATTGAAGTCTCCTACCAACATCCAAAGATAATGAGGGGAAGTGGAGAGGAGAGTAGACAGATCCATCCACAGAGTTTTCCATAGAACCCTCGTGTTCGGGGCATAAATATTGATTAAAGACCAATGACAAGAAGGCATAGAAAAAATGACAATCAGATAATGCTTATAGGAAATGGTCAGAGTACCTCTAATTCTCTCTCTATTCCACATAGTAATAATCTCCACAAAATCACCCATAGCAGAACTGATGTAAAAAGTAGCATTAGGCCAGATTCTGTCAGCAACCAACTTAAAATTTTCCTCTGACATTTTAACTTCCTAAAGTAAAAGAATATCAATTTTATGATCCAGAATATAGTTCTTGAATTCAAACTGCTTTGAGGGGCTATTAAGACCCCTCATATTCCAAGATATTATTCTCATTTGAAAATTTTTTGGGAGTGGACCTCCAGTGTTTCTTTTTACCACTGGTAATCTCCCTAGCTACCTCTCTTTGTCTTGTTTCCCTTAGGGTTCCTGCCTTAGGATCTATTCCAACATTAGCAGATTTCATGGGCTTGCGACCCTTCTTCTTAGGGGTTATCAATTCATCTTGGTCATTAAACTTCCCACTTGGTCCTGCTCTAGGGGTCAGAGTTGGGTCATCAGTCTAATTCGCAGTTAACCCCTCCTTGAGAGAAAGTAAATATTTTCCAATGTTAATAATCTTGTGAATATAACTTGATCAAAGATAAACAATGATTCTTGTTACATAAAATGATAATTAATTGTTTTAGGGTTTTTCCAATCTAACGACTAATTTGGGTAAGTGCAAAAAGATGGGGGGCCAAAAAGTGGCCAAATTATTTAAAAAAAAAAATCCAAAATGCGCTCGCGTTATGGCTTAGTAATGATGAGCCTAAGGCTCATCAAAACCAAGCCATAAAGTGCTCATGTTATAACTTGAGCATGTTTTGACTTGCTATAAATAAAAAAAAGGTTTCATTTCATTTCATTTCTTTCTTCTCCTCTATGCCCGTGGCCTGCAGACCCTAGAAAGCATGCTCACATTTTGTAAAACTTAATTCAACACAAAGCTCTTATCAGTTCATCACCAAAATGCCGCCATGACGTCGAGAACACCAAAGGAGTGAGTTATATTTGTTTTTTTGTTTGAATTTGTTTCTAAATAGGTAGGTTTGAGTTGATTTTTGATGTATATTTCATTAATTGTCAGGAAATGTTAATGTACCTCCTCCTCCTCCTCCTCCTCAAAATCCACAAAATCCTGAGGAGGAAATACCTGCGGAACAACAACCTCCTCCATCCATTCCTCAACATGCCCCTGGAACACAAGAAAATATAATGGGGCAAATTGAAAACAACAAAAAGAAAATTGAAGATATAATTGCAAGGTTGAAAGATCCTTCCACTTCAACCTTGCATAAGTCCATGCTTGCCGAATCTCTTGAATCTATGTTATCAAATGTAGATTCAATTAGCAAGCAAATAACTAGTTGGATGGATAAGAGGAGAGAGTTTAGAGAATACTATGCAGACAAGTTGTCATACCAAGATGTGAAAGAATTACAAATTACAAAATTAGACTTGTGTTCAATTTTCACAAACCCACAAACAAATCAACCTCCACCCATTACATGAAAGAGGTTCCCTATCCATTGGTCCAACAACCAAGCAATAAGGGACAATTTTGGGCAGAGCTGGTGGATGGTTTTTGACCATCTTCCATGTAATAATAATGAGGTCCCGCAATACTTTTTGAGGAAACTCTACTGCGAGTTTGTCCTCAATAAAGTGCCAAACTATTTTGATATGCGGGACTTCCAGGGTAGAGGTGGGGAGTCAGCACAAGATAGACCAGGGGCACGTCTTGACCCATAGTGGGTAGTGAGACGAGTAATCAGTAGACCAGCCCATGAGCATGTTTCTATCCCTTCCATTGTGAAGGAGAGTGTTGAGGTTGATACACTACAATCCATTAGTACCTTGACCCAGAGCATCATAGAGCATGCCGGTCTTGCAGCACAGAGTGGGTTGGGAGATAGTGCGAGGAGTAGGGTCCCACCCCATGCTTGTTAGGCTTGCAGCTCAGCCTGTGGTTATGACCCCATGGATAGTTAGGACGCAGGTGCACAGGCTACATCTGCAGCTAAGCAGATGGTGATGACAGATACCCTCCTGAGTCAGACTTTCAGAATTGATACTTAGGTAAATATTAGCAAGTTTATTGAATTTAATTTATTAAATTTCATTTTTGAAATGCAAGACTAACTAATTTAATTTGATGATTTTAATAAAATTTCAAGGTCATAGCGTCAATGCAGTTTTTAGTGGTTCTCCACCTACATTTTACACTAGATCATCTATTGTCGGGGTATGTAACTAGTAAACAATTATAAATATTACATGTGAATAGCATCGTTATATGAATGGTATTCTAATATCTGATTTTGGATGTTGAATAGGTTAATATTAGAGATTTCATGGCAACACCTGCCAGTGGTGGTGGACTTCAAAGTTTTACGGAGGTATTAAAATAAATAGTTTAATGAATGAATTGTACTTACTAGATTTTTGTATGTGACTTGTGTGCTTTATTGTGTGTACTTCCATGTTTAGATGAACGTGTGTGTATGTTAGGAGACATGATTTGCATCACTATTATAGTTTTTGTAATTGAATAATGTTGTTTTATTTCTAGATGATGCAGTCTGTGGAGACACCTCCTGATGTTCATAGGGCAATGGAGCACGGTGTGGCCTTTGCGATTCATAGCTCCATGGCATTGACAGGGGTATGAGGCAAATTAGTAAATTTCAATTTACATTCATTGTTATAGTTGTCTATTTTTGAAAAATCAAAATATTATTGATTTGAAGTTTAATTTCTATCTGGATGGTTTCTATAGGACATGACATCACCACAGCCTATTCCTGCTACTGAGGCAAGTGAGGAGACAGATTATATGGTAGCGGTAAGTGATTATTTTGTTAAATGTTTCATTTTTTATAACATGTAATTTCTATATATTAATGTCTATACTTTTATTGTAACAGGTAAAGATGCAGGAAGAACTAAATAGGAGGAGCAGCCCTCGGGTTCATAGCAGACGACCCACATGCGTGTCTCCATCCCCTAGAGGATCAAAGGCTGCTTGTGATCTATTCTCTTCACCAGCCAAAGGAGAATGACTTTTTATTGTGTTCCTTTGTTGTATGCCTATATGGCATTTGTGGACATATATTTTGTATTGTATATAGTTGACATTGTATGCCTATATGGCATTCTTGTAAGCCTATATGGCTATTTTGTATATATGTTAGACTTATATCGACAAATATTGATGTATGCCTATATGGATATTTGGTTAATACAAATCCTTTTTATTGATGGTGTCCATACTTGCATTATAAATCCACGTTTGAATGGGTATTTGTAGATGGCTACTTCAAATATTTAAAGTCCAATTGTATTACATAGGATGTTTGTTGATCCAATAAGCTAGCTATTGTTATTCAAGTATCACCTAAACCTCATTTTGGAACTAAAAGATAAAAGTTGTATTTAAAAAAAAAATGAATCATCATGTTGAACAGAAAATATTAATATTCTTTATGAGTAGCATACAATGTCAACTATATGCAATACAAAAAAATGAATCATCATATTATTCTTTATGTTTGAGATCCTAAAAATGACTAAGTCTGGTAGCCTGATAGCCTGAAACACTAGGATGAATATCCAAGTCATTAGGATGATTGCACCTTGAGAAAAAGTCATTAAGATGAGTGCCTAAAGGAGACTTTCTTAAACATTCAAACATTGAGCAACAAGCATGAAGGGTTAAGGTGCAATTTGCAACTCATAAAGCCTCAAAAGGGTGCCCAACTTGGAGAGAGCATTCATTTAAGACAAGGCACCCATTGACACCTATTCCACCATAAAAGTGCACCTAAGGTGGAAGGAGAACAAGCCTCTAGTAAGTGAAGTGCACTGGTGCAGGAGCACCTACCTGACAGCTGGTCTGGATGAGGCAGTTAGTAGTTTAGGTCTTGTTTGTGTTTCCAAGAAGGTCTGTTAGACCAATTGCATGTAATAATGTCACGCTGATCATGATAAGATCATGCTGACCGGGCTTTTGTTATTTTTAGATAGTTAGTTATAACAGCTGTCATGATGTATGTTCGGTGGGATCTCCCAGCCGCCTGGAGAGTTCCCAGCCGCTTGGAGTCGGGTCAGTAGTACTCATAGGGAAATCTTTATAAGCATGGGATCGGTTGATTGTAAATCATCGATCAGACTTTGCGAGAGTGAGACAGAGCGAGAGGAACATCATATTGTAGTTGCATCTTTTGAAATCGAATAAAGTATTCCTGTTTGTGTTCATCCTCTGTTGCATTCCATTGCTTGATCGATTGCTGGTTTGAGAGGTTTTCATGGATATACTGATCCATTCCACCGGTTGACTCATCTGATCGGTGGAATGGCAATGTACAGTAGGTTAGATTGTAGGTTGTTTTCTGTTTGCATGCAGGTGTGCAGGATCGCGGTCAAGAGATGTTGAAGACCCTAGCATCCTCATGTGCTAGGTCAAGTTGAGAAGTTTGAGTTGGAAGATCACCCTGAGACAGGATCGGGTCATCCCTGGAGGATCGGCGAAGGGAGATTTCGCTAAGTGAAGAAGTTCGCGAAAACAGCATCATCAGGATATTTCTGCAAATATCCTGCAGTCGGGTTAGGCATCATCATCCGGATAAGTGAAGGAGAGCATGATGTTTTCGAGTGCATGAAGTGCGAGTTCGTCGGGGTGATCATCAGCAGGAGGAGCCGAGGAGCGTATCGGCATCAGGATCATCATATTGGGAGTGCCAAACATCCGCATATCGCGAGTAGATGCGGGAGAGAAAGTTCGGATTTTTGACTAAGTATTGAGAAGGTCATCAGGATATTGGGTGACGTCATCGTCATCAGGATATGACGTTATCGTCATCAAGATATTGAGATATCCCCTTGTGCGAGTTCATCCTGCTGTCGTAAGGTGCTAAGGTATCGGCGGAAGTCCGTAGCAGGAAGTTGTGTTAACATCATCATCAGGAGGTTTCGAAGAGAACCGGATAATTTATATCATGATGCTGTTGCTTGTATCATCGGGCAGTGGAGCGTCGAAGGCAAGTTGTTGAAGGTGATCGTCATCAGGATATTTGAACAACCGGATATTTGGATATCCTGCTGACGAAGGTGATATTGAATATCATGATGAAGACGTTAGAGTTCGGAGCCTGATGAACAGTGCAACCGGAGGATGTTTGCGCCCGCTGAACATCATGATGATGATGTTAGGAGGAAAGCGGAGGAGGTGAATAGTAGTCGGCAGGAGGATGATTGCGAGTGTCCGCAATATGATGATGCTGTTGGTTTTCGGAAACATGATGCTGACAGAGTAAAGCCGAAATATGATGATGTTGGTAGTTTTAGGGAATATGATGATGATGAGGTTGGTCTGCAGACATTCATGCTATATGCGAATGATATAGTGTGGATGCCTCTGCATCATGCACCTATTGTCTAAACCACTTCATTATGGCGCCCTAGCATGAGGAGGAGTATATAAGTCAATAGGAAATGGCACCTATAATGCAAATGAAGGACTAAGTGGCATTTTCAATAAGCATCAATTCACCTTGAGATTTCAATAAATACATCAAATTGAGCCCCATAAGCCTAGGCGCCCTTTGCCTTCAAAAGAACCTTGTATCAATGTCAAGAGTTGGTTGTATCGGCATATCGACAGACCTTGGTTAGGCTTCGCTGATAGTAGTCTGTCTTGTTGATGAGTGTGGTTCGAAGTTGAAGACATCAGTGTATCAGAAAATAATCCCATCAGCACATCGGAAGAGTAGTTGAGAGCTTCACCAATGAAGGGGGTCACACTGACAGTCGAAATCCATCGGTGTATTAGCCCAACGAGATTAGAGTTCACTGATGTTTGGAGTCTCACCGACAGGTGTGGTCCAAAGGTTGTCATTGGTGAGATCAGTGTGTCGGCAGAAGAGTTTTTGAGTGTGTCAATGGTATTAAGTCCTACCAATAGGTGAGGGACTTAGAGTCTTGTATCGGAGTGACAAAGACATCAGTGTGAAAGGATATAAAGTCACTGATACCGGTCTGTCTGACTGATAAGAGTCAATGATGGGATGTTTGTCAAAAGTGAAATCAAATGGAGTCATGGTGGCATCGGCCTATTCGCTGATGAAATTTTAAGCTCGCCGATGGTATGTTGTCTCGACATTAGTGAGTTCAAAGGTTCAAAAGTTGATAATTCTATGCTTCCACTATGTGCTCTGCATCAGACACTCATCCCTACTACAGTCTAGCATTCTCTAGTTGTGTTCTCCCCTTTGTTTTTGTGAACGCCTCTAGAAGTAATGTTGAGTTACTTGTGATGTCCTTATTGACTGGTGTTGTTTTGGATTCATGTGTAGTCCTTGTTCCTTATAGTCTATTGTCTACCTGACTATTTGTTGTAACTTATTGAACCACTATGATTTTGAATATTTAGATTTAGAGGGCATTAGACACCAAAACTTCTTGACCTTTAACAACCCAACCTAGAATCAATAGATTTTTGTCCATCCCAACTATTCTAGTCAAGACAAAGCATGTTGATTCTCATTCAATCCAAAGTTCATTAATAGGATTATCTTATCATAATATTTAGGGAAATGACCAACTAGATGGACAATGATGTGATCTATCTATAAAGAAACTTGCAAGAAGTATAGGAGGCATGAGAATCCCTCCATGTAGTTTATCAAGTTGAATGATCTATGACACATCATGTATCATTAGAAAATATTCTCGAAGAGAAAGCAAGTGAAAATACTCAAAACAACCCATAACAAGGTGGAGAAGTTTAAAGGATGGAGGTTGCAACACTTTCCAACCTCATAGCCACACTAGTCCAATGGATCAAGATAATACTATCAAGCATCCACATAATAGTAGATAATCTTATCAAAAGTCACAGAGAAATTTCTAAGGACCATAGTGTTATCCCTATGACTTGACACATACTGCTTGTTTCATAAAGCAAAAGGACATTATATAAGTATTGTTGTTATATGGAGCCTAATCAGACTCGGATGTTAAATTTACCCAACTTTTATCAGCGTAGTTTCCCCCCAAATATTTTCCTACTAGTTTTGGCACCTTAAAGTCTAAGTGCATGAAAATCATTCTGAGTTGGCAACCTAATCCAATGAATTGACATGGATCCCAAAACCACCTATTAGACCAATAGGATCCTAGGTGCTCACTTCATGCATTATGATTTCTAGGTGCCAGTTTGATGCTCCATCACAAGGAAAGTGTGCCCACACTTGCAAGTGTTTTTCTTCAAGATCTAGGTGCTAGTTGAAGGTTGTAGTTTCCAAGAAGAGTGCCTAGCAAGAGGAAGTCTTTTGGAGTCTCCAAAACACATCAAACACTTGACTAACAACAAGATAACTTTTTCCCAAGTTAGGCGCTTCAAGAGGGAAGTTAAAACATGAATAAGCACCAACTTGTCTAGGTGAAAACTCAAGCTTGTTGAGGATACACATGGTGCCCAACATTCCTTAGTGATTTCATGAAATTCAAATGCTTAGAACTGTTCAAGGAATGCCCAATGCCCCTTCTTGATGATAGGCACCAAAGTGAGGGTGGAATTACACCTTGATGGCATTAGGCGCTATCTAGAGTATGCAACTCCATGGAAATGTGCCTTCTTGCTTAGAGTAATTCAAACACTCCAAGGTCTTCAGTGTTCAATTCCCCAACTTATGAAATGTCCTCCTTCATTTTAAAACACATTGTAATGCTCTAGAGAGATGACTATACCTAGGCATCAATCTAGGTTAGAAATGCCTCCAAAGTGCGCCTTCTCTTTCAGAATGCAAAACAAGGTCCAAAGGTGCTAAAAAACTGAAGCGCTTCTTTGGAAAAGTCCCAGAGGTTAAGATGCGAATTGTCTTAATGAGGTGAAACTCTTGGGTAAGAAAGCTTGTAAAGTGCGCCTAACTTAGTGAAGAGGTTGATAACTTCTAAACCCTTCCTGGAACTTAGATTGCTTCAACTAAAGATCATCTTGCACCAATACATCACCAAACTTTCAATCACAAGATCAATTCAAACTTAAGCACTCATTAAGAGTCTTTCCAATGTTGGTGCATCTGAGAGGTTGAACTAGCAAGAGATGGTACCTAGCTTCCTAGACCTTGTTTCAATATGTTTGAGCTCCAAAGTTGACTCAATGGTATCAAGATGGCGCCATAGAGTCTTTGGACTAGTTCCTTAGAGTTTCAAAAACATTCTGGCTCCTTGAAAATTCCTCCTACATGCTTGGGCACCATTTCAAGGTCCTCAAACCATGATGTAGCGCCTTATTGCTCTAGGCGCCCATTCATGGTTGTGCAACTTGAGATTGGCACCTAGAGTGAATAGGCTTTCATCCTGACTTAATACACTGCCTCCTTCTGACAATTTTTGGGGCAGAAGAAAACCTTTCACCATGGGCAAATGTCTCAGAGATATAAAAAACTGAGAGAGGTTATTGTAGAGGCACTCTACGTGATCGCATTGCCTCAGACAGAATGTTTTTAAGTGACACGGTTTTTGAGTAACATCTCGTCAAAGATTGCTACCTTTTTGCACTTTGGACTCTTTAGGGATATCGTCGGTACAATGTAGCTCGGACTGTTTCGACATGTTTGGGTGAAAAACAGGACCATGCCTAGTGTAAATGTACCCATCCGGATGCGTTGGAATAGTCAGTTTGGTCACATCAAGAGTAGGATGAAGGTTACACCCCTTTGCAACTTTACACTACCTCCTTCTGACAATTTTTGGGGCAGTAGAAAACCTTTCACCACGTGCAAATGTCTCAGATATATAAAAAACTGAGAGAGGCTATTGTAGAGGTACTCTACATGATCGTGTTGCCTTAGACAGAATGTTTCTAAGTGACACAGTTTTTGAGTAACATCTTGTCAAAGATTGCTGCCTTTTTGCACTTTGGACTCTTCAGGAATATCATCGGTACAATGTAGCTCAGACTGTTTCGACATGTTTGGGTGAAAAACAGGACCATGCCTAGTGTAAATCTACCATCTGAATGCATTGTAATAGTTAGTTTGGTCGCATCAGGAGCAAGAAACCAAAAATGCAAAAGTTGCTTTGTGCAACTTGACAACATTGACACTTTTTTGCAACATGACTCAAAGACTCAAACTAACCCCAAATGACTCAAAGTGACTTAAAATCACCTTGATTTTGGCGCCCAATGTACATTATAGAGGTCTAGGCACTCCTTATCATTCAAACATCTTAGATGAGCACCTAGGAAAGGAAAAAACTCTAAGTTTCATCATCATGAGTGCCTAATATCAAGAGACTTTAATGGCTCAAATCTTAGCATGGAGTCCTAAGGTACATTTCATGTCTCCTTTCATCTATTTTGGTGCCCTTATGTAGATTTTTCAACTTGATTTGGCACCCTGTATGTGAAGGAAGATCTAAAGGCATGAAAGTGGATGTCATTTTGCAAGAGTTTGGATCATCAAAATTGAAAGAAATAAGTCTATTAAGCTTGGGTGCCCTTGGTCTTCTTTTCATTCATTATGAGCACCTTGGGAGAATGGTATATAGGTCATCATCATGATTGGGTGCCCTGGATCCAGAGTGTTGGAGAGATCATCAAATGATGTCTAGAGGAAGTAGGGTGAGTTATGAGTTTGGTTGCATCAGGAGCAGGACACCAAAAATACATAACATGATGATGTAAAAATGTGTATATGTGTAAAAATGCAGGAGGAAATAAAAAAAAGACAAACCTCACAAATTAATATGCATACTTACAACTCAATGTAACATGACTTTACAAAATCAATGTGAATACTTACAAATTAATCCAATCAACCATCCGAGTCTGCTCTACTCTTTATTGTGTCAAGTATTGCTTCATGGTCAGACTCACGCACTTTCCATAAGATTTTGTTCAAAGGTCTACCCCAATACTTTATCAAATGAACATTGGATGCCACGACAAGGTTCGAGTAATGAAGAATCTTCCGATGGTGTCAAAGTCCTGAAATAGCCAAATATTAACACTCTTATGTGGGTACATTCTAAGCCATGTTCCAGTAATAACCACTGAGCCTGTAGGGTATTCGATGTTTTCTCCATCTGTAATAGGGGCCTCCAATTTCTTTTTGGCCTCAACACAATGACATAAGTAATAATCTATTCCCTCTTCATTATCTTCATCTGCAATAACTACATATATGTGCCCTACATTGATATGTGTAGCAAATTAGATGAAAATAGTCAACATTACAAAGTAAGATGACATTACCTGGTTGAACTAGATGTAATTAGATGCATATATGTGCCCTATATTACCTGGTTGAACTAAATCTAATATGTGGTCAAAGTCAACTGATGATTCCATTTGTGTTAGTTCCAGTGTCGTCGAGGGTCGATACGTGTCAAGTGGGCTAAGATAACTTAACTGCCATTCATCAACCCACTCCTTTGACTCACACTCATCCCAGACTTGAATTGTATAGGAAGAATAAAAGCATGACATCTTTCTTGTATGGATACTCCATGAACCTACAATTGAGCTTTTGAAAGAGTGCATCTCATTTGATCCTGTCAGTGTACAACAGTCCTCATATGGTGCAATGTTAGTATCATCTATCAACCAAAAAAATCTACAAACTGAAGACTTACCTTCATTACCTAGACCCATGGAAGCATTACACCACTCGACAATCAATTTTGCATCTGTCAACTTTGCATTGTCTTTATACTTTAACTCTTCTCGTGCTATGGCTCTTTTGATACATGATCCTGCACCATCATGCTCCCCCTTTCCATGCCCGGCCTCACAAAAGTTCCACATATGCTGAATACCTATAAAATTATGCCTCCTACTCAGCCAATAGAAATTCTGTGAGTTCTTGAATTGTGACGCATAGTTATCCAACCATATGATATGTTGACTGAACGATATGCCCCTTCTAGCCAAATCATTATAGAACACCTAAAAGCAACCTTGCACGAACTCTGTAGAATGCATGTGATCATCACTAATATAGAAATTATACTCCCTTATGATCTTTCTGTCATCCTCTGTACTATCATTTGCATGAATGAATGCAATGTGCACAAATATAGAAACCTATGTGGAGTTGTAATATTGTGATTGCACCTCATGTTGTGGCTGTAGACTGTAGTTCTCTGCAAAGTCAACGACTAAAACAATGCTACCAACTAGAAATGTGTCCTTGCATAACTTGAATTGCAAGTCCAACCATCAAGCTCTATGGGCATGTCTTGCATACTCATACACTATGGTGTCACAAAATATAGGCATAAACTGATACACTGGAGTCTTTTCAATACCCAATTCACACCTCTTTGCTTCTTTACCATCTTTTGTATTGTATGCCACTATTTTATACTTGCCGAACTCTACTAGTTCATTTCCAACCACGTGTTCTTTCCATATGTTCACATATTAGCAAATATTGCAAGCCACCACAACGATGACATGTGCCATCCAAGCATAATTTCTTGTAGAATATTTGACCTTCCTCTCTTTCACATAAAATTCTTGATATGAAGTCTCTTGAAGATGTTGGTGGGGCACATATGGCACAACCCTGTAAATCATTGTTAGTATGCATATCTAAACATATAGACCTATAAACATCAAAATGGTTAGAAAATTCAATATGTAATCTACAACAACAAGTAGTGCATGTGTGAGTTATCTTAACATAGAAAGGTTTTAGCATTTCAAAATATATTTGACAAATTTTAATTTGAGGATACTTCTCTAGAAATTTACCATAAAATTGTGTTTGAGTCTCATCCAAAAAATGCTTTGGATGTGGCTCACGGTTCTGACTACCAATTCTCCTTCTTACCACATCCCTTTGATTTGGAGATACCCTTGTGTAATTCTTCCAAAAGTCTTCAATTAGTGATCTCAATGCTTCAACAATTGATTTATCTTTTCATGGTAGTCTCCCTGAGAACGCCCATAATTCATTGGCATTAGTGTCCTCAATTCTTTGGTGTCTTCCAACGGCTCTTGATAAAGTTTTCCTATTAATTCTGAATTCTTGACTCGTCTTTCTAATGAGACGAGCTTTCCTCGTTTGACTACTTACTATAGTCGATGTAATCACACGATGTGTTGCATTACTATCTTTTGTGCGTGAGGTGTTACCCACAATCTCATACGCACTCATTAGATTCTTGACAATAGATTTTTCACTTGAAGCCTCTGATGTTCTCAACCCAAGAATCTTAATGATAGACCTATACTTTATACTTCACATCATTTCAATGAATAGTTGACATCTTGCAGTCTCATTTAACTTTTTAAAGAACAATCTCCAAATCTTATTAGCATATCTTCTACAAGTGCATTTTGGAATCTTACCTTCCATTGGCTGCAAAATATTCTCATCAATATCGATCAAATACTTTGGCTTTCTATGCAAAATTCTAGGTGGTGTTAAGTTAGGTAAATTTATCTCAACATTAGGAATTTCATCAATATTTAAATGAGATGGGTTAAATGGCATATCTTCGATCAAAGACGGAATAGATGACATACCTTGAGGTTGAGGTGGGAACGATGGCGTACCTCCTTCATCACATGTGAGTGATGATGTACTCTCAACTTGAGATGTGGTAGATGGTGTCCCTACATGTTGACTAGTGGTAGAGGATGCGTCTCCAACTATGGTATTCAAATCTCTCATACCACGAAGTTTTTTCATTCGTTCTCTTTATGCTGCCAATACCATATCTCTTTGTGATGGTTGTGGTTCCTCTTCAATTGGTATGTCTTCATTTATCGTGTCCAATTTCCACTTCTCATGAAGTTCCCTCATAGCCACTGCTTTTTTTGCATTCTTAGCTTCTATCTCTTCCTGTGTTGGTTTAATTCTTGATCGTTTCCTCGGTATGATGGAGAATTTGTCTGTAGCATGATAAAGAGACCAATATTAGTTCCTAAGAAATGAATACAAGATAATAGTGGGATTGTATTTTTATTATGTTGTAAGGATTTATTCTTGTATAGTTTGACATCATGGTATGTTAAGGTTTGTTTATTACACATAATTATTAAAGAGCCCAAGTGTAGAAAATATACATGGCATCATGTGAGATTGTAGGCTGCTTTCTTGATTGGGAATGTGTCTATTTTAAACATGTATGATAAAGCATGATAGAGTAATTCAATCTGAAATAAGGAAATTGTAAAGAACATGCATTTAAAGAATTGACATACCTAAAAAATGAAGATTTGAATGGATAGAGTACCCAATTATGTAGTGTTTTTTTCTTCTTGCATCACACTCCTCAACAATTGGAGTTTTTCACCACTTGCTTCCTTTTCAATGTTAAATTGAATAACACTGTAATGACCCTCCCTAATTGGCAGTGAGATTATTGAGAGGTGTGGGAGATCTAAGTGATTTGTGGGACCTAATGCTTAGTCTGCCACTCCCTTCTACATCAACTGCTTCACACCATACCTAATTGCACCAAAGAGATTTACTGATATTCGTGGGCCATAGTATATGGATAGGTGTGTTGGACACTGAGGGGAGAAATATCTTTGGAGTCGGTGAGGCAGTAATGGAAGGAAATATTATAGAAAGTAAGATATCTTTTAAATCTTATCTTGCCATAGTGGACGGCCCAGGGAAAAGCAGGTGAGAGTTTTTTTTAATGCAGCGTAGAAGTAAAGGGAAGTGGTTGAACTCTTTATGGCAAAAAGAAATATCTTTGCCATATAGCATGGGCATCATAGTCGGGAGTGCCCTATCTTTATCGGAGTGATTGCATAAATGTCTACCTGTAGCGTTTGCAGGGGGGATTTGACAAAGGTCCTCTATCCTTCAGGCTATTAAAGACGTCCATACCCTGTTCCATTGATCCCATAGTATTTTGTTATGCTAGGTAGCTCTTTCTCTGCACCAGAATTCTATAAACTATTGTCCATAAGGCATGTTGATTACTTTGGTATTAATTGTGGTCGCCAATGCTCAGTTGTGTGCTTTTTCTGTTGATATAAGTCATGCATACAGGGATGATATGCTAGGGGGTGAGTTAGCCGAGGGGCTAGGAAATCCCCTTAAACTCATTGCAAGTATGAAGAATGGGTCAGATTACAATTTCTCAGAGATGAAGATGATCGTTCACATGGGCACTCACGTTGACTCCCCTGCTCATTTCTATTAGGAGTATTATGAAGCTGGCTTGGACATAGATACCCTCAATCTCTATCTTCTTAATGCATGGATACTGGCAAAGTTTGCATACATGTCTACCACAACATTTCCAATTAAAATATTTGATAAAAATTCCCCTTCCGTTAAGCTCTGTTGGATGTCCATACCATGTTCCATAGTTCCCATGCTGGTACAAGCAGCAAGAATACTGGCAAAGGTTATGAATTGGACTTTATGCCTACCAATGGCATTTGCTTTAAAGTTTTTAAAGACTCTTCAACAAATCCATTTTGTACATGTCCTGCAATTATTGTGTTCCACGAGATGAAACTACTTGAAGCATTCTATCAACAGAACCAAAAAAAAGAACTTAGGAAAAAGAAAGGGGAAAATGGTTGAAAGCAAATCACTCAGTCGAGCATATCAAATTGAAAGATCTAAGGTGAGCTGGAGGGGAGTATGAATAGAAAATGAAAGATTCATCTTTTGAGGAATAGATCCAAGGCCGGGGAGGAAATCTTTTTTTTTAGAGGTATTTACATCACTTCTCTATTTTTTTAACACAAAGGCTAAAATACCTCTGCTGTAATTTCATTAATCACAGAAAAAAAATAGAAAACCCAGTGGTGGATATAAATCATATGCCTAAATTTATTTCAATGCAAGACATTTACATTACCTCTTTCCTTGGATTTGTTTTAACATGCAGAACTGTTTTCTTAATTCTTTAGATAAAAGGGTTTTCAAAGAAAGATCATGTGTTTTCTAATTTGTTATTTTGGGTAAAACATGGGTTTGATCTTTTAGAGAATATAATGAAGGAAGCCACACAAAACTAGGATGCTATGACAGAGATTGAAGAGATCTAAGTCCCTTGGAACCCTTTTGTTATACGTTGACTCCTCTGAATCAATTTTTCATTACAACCCTTCTTAGAAAATTAAGTGGCTTTGTGTTTTGGTCATTACGGCCATTTTTCTGCTAAGACACCAGCCTTGTGGAAACCCTCACCTTGAGTTAAATAATGAAATGACACTAAAATATGTTAGAAACATTGATATGTGTTTGTGCATTAAAATTGTTCATGTAATTTTTAGTTAGAAAATGTGTCATGCAACCCAAGAATTTAAAGAAGTTTATTTTTACCCTTCAACCAATAATGAGGATGGGTTTTAAATCTAAGTTAGAGGCGGTTGACAATGGATCTATACATAATGGGCATTATAAGTTTAGAGGATTGATATGCTTGAAAGCAATGGATAGCACCCTATTTTAGGTGATTTTATTATTACTAGTAATTGGAATTTCCTTTGTTTGAATGCTAAGATATAATCGAGAGATGATTATGATATTATCATTATGTTTTAAAGAAATGAGTTTGTGGTTAGCATTCTTGGGGCCTAATCAGTAAACATTAGTACTCAATATATATATATATATATATATATATATATATATCCATTATGTTAGATGTTGAGACATCATAATGAGATGATAGGACATTCTTAACCTATAGGAATTAATTGTCATTGTATGCATAATAAAATATTATAGATCTACTAAGAGTTGAGATGTAGTGTACTTTGTACATTTTGTTTGTTACTTGAGAGTCTAGGATATTGTGTCCTCGTTCATTGCCTTGAGCGCTTGTAAAGGATAAGGATGCACTCGAGAAGGCCGATCCATTTGCGGGACGTCGAGTTATCCATCTGCGGGGTGTTGATTTGGGCATGATTGATTCTATGCAACACCCCGGTGTCTTGTACCTTTGTAGTCGTGAGTAGCACCTGACATTGTATTGATGAGCATCTCTATGTGTTGACTTTAGCCTTATGTACTATTTTCTATGTCTACTCCGTGATTGATGTGAGTGTTGGTCATAATGTATACCCTTACTTTGTTCTTTTGATTGGGCCTTGTGACTATCTCCGAGCACAGTGGGGTGGTCTCTTATGAGTCCACATGGTTGGAAGGCGTTGCCACCACCATTGGGGACCGGTGTACAAGTTTTGGAGCACCAACTTGAAGATGTTCTCTTTCTTTCTGTTACGTTATCAGTCATGTACCCATTTTGTTATTGTATTAGTCATGGCTATGCCATTGTCCTTGTTTATTCCTTTATGTAATTTTGTACTCTCTTGCGAGAGATGATGTAAATTATAGTAATGAGAAGATATGTGATGTCGTCTCTTATTTGACTTATGGATTCTGATGTGGGTATCAGATCCGCTTGTAATATGGTTTTTATGGATTCATGTTTATATTTGGAAATGGGATTAGGAACATTTGAATTGGTGTTTAAAAGGAATGTAGTTATTAATGTTCTCTGGAGAGTGATTTAGTCCTCTCCTGTGGGTTGTGCATTTGGCCATACTTGGCCATGAATGTTGTTGATAGATCGAATCGACAACCATCTTATGTGTATGTTATCACTTCATGTAAAACAAAAATTATCTTGTCCTCTTTTGGCCCTTACCCTTCGGGGTTCATGGGGTGGGATGTTACAAGCACTCAACTATAATTACTAACAACAATACTATTAACCAATCTATGATGTTAAATTCCTAAAATTGAATCACAATTAACATTGCAACACTACAAAAATTGAAACTTGAATAGATATATATCAAACTTAGTGTGAAAACTATGTTATTTCCTCCTTCTCAAGTTGGCAAAGTAGAAAAGGTGGTGGAAAGATCATGCAAAGGTGGTACAATGTGTCAAATGTGCATGTTAACTTCCCAACAACATGAAAGTACTTCTTTTTTGTCGGAGCACATGCGGAATCAGTATGAAAATAGAGCATGTGGGCCTGGATCATAGGGGTCAACACTATTTTACCATTTCTATAGCAACAGAAAACACGAGTGTGTTATAACGTGCTCGTGTTTTGTCCTGCTATAGATTGATCACATCCTTTGCATTGATCACATCTCTTTCCAAACCTTCCCCTTCATACTTGAATGACCACAAGGTTTTTGAGGGAGAACTTTTCCTATTTCTGGCAAGAGCTTGCCAGATGCTCTGCCATATGATAGGCATAACAATGAAGGGGCAAGCCCTCATAATCAAGTTCTTGATAGAAAATGCCCATCGAGGAAGAAAGACAGATCTTCTTTGGAAGCAAAAGTTATAGTTTGTGACAAATCCTTATCCAAGCATAAATAATAGGGGTTCTATCAAGTGATTTCCAATCCACTTCCACAAAGTCTCTTGAAGACTTCTTGATTGATTCCAAAACATCCACACCCCAAAACTGGAGAGGCAATCAATATAATCGATCCCATAAATCTACATTTGATGACAGAAACCCTCAACACTATACCTTAAACCCTAATCCCTCAACCCTCAACCCTAAACCTTATCCCTAAACCCTAACCCCTCAACCCTCAACCCTAATCCATCATCCCTCAACTCTAATCCCTCATCCCTAAACCCTAAATGCTATCCCTATTCCTAAACCCTCAACAAACTCGATACTATACCTTAAACCCTAATCCCTTATCCCTAAACCCTCCAACCCTATCCCTAATCCTTATACCCTCCACACTCTACTTTAACCCTAATCCCTCGACCCTCAACCCTACCCCTAAACCCTTGACCATCAAACCTCAACCCTCAACGTCAAACCCTAATCCCTCAACCCTTAACTCTGATCCCTCAACCCTCAACCCTATCCCTAAACCCTTGACCCTTGAACCTCAACTCTCAACCCTCAACGTCAAACCCTAATCCCTCAACCCTTAATTCTGATCCCTCGACCCTCAACCCTAAACCCTAAACCCTCAACCCTCAACATCAAATCCTAATCCCTCAACCCTAAACCCTATCCCTAAACCTGCAACACTGTACCTTAAACCCTAATCCCTCAACCCTAACCCTAAACCTTATCCCTAAACCCTAATCCCTCAACCCTAATCCGTCATCTGTCATCCCTCAACTCTAATCCCTCATCCCTAAACCCTAAACGCTATCCCTATTCCTAGACCCTCAATGGGCTCGATACTATACCTTAAACCCTAATCCCTTATCCCTAAACCCTCCAACCCTATCACTTAACCCTAATCCCTCGACCCTCAACCCTATCCCAAAACCCTTAACCCTCGAACCTCAATGTACTCAACCCTCAATGTCAAACCCTAATCCCTCAACCCTTAACTCTGAGCCCTCGACCCTTAACCCTTAAAACTTGAACCCTAAAACCTATCCCTACACACTCGACACTCGACACTATATCTTAAACCCTAATCCCTTAACCCTCATCCCTAAAGCCTCAACCCTAAATCATTAAACCTTCAACCCTAAACCCTATCCCTAATCCCTCTACCCTCGACACTCTTATTTAACCCTAATCCCTTGACCATTAACCCTATCCCTCAACCTCAACCCTCAACCCTCAACTCTCAACATTAAACCCTAATTCATCAACCCTAAACCCTAATCCCTCAACCCTAAACCCTATCCCTAAACCATCAACCCTCAACACTATACCTTAAACCCTAATCCCTATCCCTCAACCCTTAACTCTTAAAACTTAAACCCTATCCCTACACCCTCAACACTTGACACTATATCTAAAGCCTTAAACCCTCATCCCTAAAGCCTCAACCCTCAATCCTTAAACCTTCAACCCTAAACCCTATCCCTAATCCCTCTACCCTTGACACTCTAACCCTAACCTTGACATTAAATGCTAATCCATCAATCCTAAACCCTAATCCGTCAACCCTAAACCCTATCCCTAAACCCTCAACCCTCAACACTATACCTTAAACCCTAATCCATCAACCCTAAAACCTAATCCCTCAACCCTCAACCCTAAACACTATCAATAAACCCTCAACCCTTGACACTATACCTTAAACCCTATGAGAAAAGATTTGCGTATGGTACATCCACAGTGAGTAATTAACAGTTGAAATCAGAAGGATGATCATTATGAGAAAAGATTTACATTGGGGTACATCTATGTTTCTTGCTGTCCACCCCGCACTTAGGGAAGGTATATTGTTATGAAATAGGCAAATAATCTCCCATTGTTTACTAGCTCTATCCACAAGAACTACTAAACTATACCTTAAACCCTAATCCCTCAACTCTAAACTTTCAACCCTAAACCCTATCCCTAATCCCTCTACCCTCAACACTCTACCTTAAACCTAATCCCTCGACCCTTAACCCTAAACACTATCCCTAAAGCCTCAACCCTAAACCCTAATCCCTCAAGGTCCTAAACTCTAATCTCTTATCCCTGAACTCTAAATCCTATCCCTAAACACTCAACCCTCAACCTTAATCACTCAATCCTTATCCACCCCTCTCCTCCCCTATCTGGCTCACTCCCATCTCTACCCTCCTCTGCCCTCGACACTAGACATACATACATATAGGCATACATAGATACATACATACATACATATAGGCGTACATAGATACATATATGCATACATACATATAGGCATACATACATACATACATGAATAATAGCCTTGAATGTAAAAAAATTTAAGGGGAACATAATGCGAGCGCATTATAACGCACTCACATTATGTCTTTCTTTGGGAATCCCAAGCCTTGGGCTTGGGATTTGCTTTGGATTTCCAACCCAAAGCCTTGGAGTGCCTTTTGAACAGTCACAGACGTGTTTTTCCATATTCTTCAAGATTTCACATAATTTTGTTCATGCTAACCCTCAGATTTGCACGTGTTTCAAGGTCAAACAAATCAAACACCTGGGTAATGTTAGGCTTTCTCTTAGCTATTTGACGATGTGATTTTTTTCACATTTTAACAATGTTAAGCCTTTCATCTTTAATTTCTTTAGTTTGTGTGTCCGTTTTTGGGAAAAAACCACTGTTTGGTCTTTTTTTCATTGTAAATTAACTATTCATTGAAATTTCAAAAAAATTACATATTTAGAAACTAGACTCCATTCTACAAATATTAAAAAAAGAAAAAAATGATTTTCAATTAGTTTTCAAAATTTATAGGGGTAGCACGGGCAAAATTCTATTTTTTAGGATGTGTCCACTTTGAAAATTAGTAAAAAATCAAATATTCATCAAAAAATTATTAGAAAAATCGGGCATAAACTACATGCTATTAGATAATTTGTCACCAAAGTGATTTTAAAAATACCAAAAAAAAAGTTGACCTTTTGAGGGAGCCACAAAACATGCTATGTTATGTTTTTTGACAGAAACAACACCAATTTCTGTGGCTCCCTCTTTTGAACCCCTTAATCTATGCCATTTAAAATAAAAAATAGTAGTTTAAAAAGTAGACTCAGAGCACTACAAACATTGTTTTGGTTGCATCTCCAAATTTTGAGTGTAACTATGCTCAATTTCTCATCCAAGGCCAGTATGTCCTGATTTCAGAAAAAAAGTGGCCACTTAAGACCACTTTTTGCCCCCCCATCTTCTTGCACTTACCCATTTAAAGAACTTTATGATTCCATTCATGACTCCTCCATGGTCATAATTTATATTACTATAACATTCATTCTATTTAAAAGACTTTTGTCTTTAAAACTTTATGCTCAAGGAACAAGGTAGTTCACTTACTGTACTTATTATTTGCTTCCCTGGTAAATTTTAATGTTGCCTTAAGTTATTTTCTATAAATTAGGTTACTCTTATCTAAGAAAACATAAGTATCAGTCTAAGATGGCATCTTTAATTGTATTCAAATTCCAAATGTCTTCCATTTCGACACTCAATAACTCATGTACCCATAAAGGTCGACATTCTAAATTTAATAAATCAATATATGTTGTTTTTAATAAATTCATTTTATCTTATCACAAATCAATTCATTTCTTTTAGGCAATTACCATAAATCATTTAATCGATGTAGATTTGACCTTACAATTACCCTAGTTAAAGATTAGTTTAATTATTCTTTTGGTAGTAGCTGTATATAAAAAAGAATGATATAAAAATATAATTCATCCTACATACAACTCTATTTACCAAGGATTCAAACAAAATAAAATTGTCTTACGTAATTTAGAACTTAATGTTTAATCAAAATCCAATATCATTTCAATAATTACTTTTGATATGTACAATGCTATGTTTTGCTTCTATCAATAATATGGTTAGGTATGAAATAGGGTAAAATTAATTGAATATCAAAATTTATAACTTGCTAGGTAATTTATACTCGCATTCCCTTAAATAATTTGTAGCGACTAATTTCTATATTACTATTTGTGGGACTCCTAGAGATATTGGCATACAAAATTAAAACATGATAACTTGAGTGAGATAGAGTTAAAAATAAAATTCATATTTATCGAAGGGTGAATTAAAAATCTAAGCATTAATACTACCTCATTTTTGCAAAAGTAAAAAAAAAATGCCAAGCATCGACTAATGATTTAAACCACTTGAATTTAACATATCCAAACCATAAGTAAAAGAAGATCAAGTTTGCATAATCTTTATATAACCTCATCCTTTAAGAGGAAAGCATAAAAGATTTTATTTAGATCTACTTATTAATGAAACCATAACATATTTCTCTACTCAAGATAAATTCAAAATTATAACCCTAAGCTTTATTTCTTAGCACATGCAAGGAAAGGACCATTCATATACCAAACTATTAACACCTAGCTATTGTCTAGATAGGACTCACAGAAGTATACTTCATTTATACTTCATACAATGAATTTTCATATATATCATATATGCTCATGAATGTATCTAAAAGATTGAATATGACTTAAAAGAGGATTTATTAACAAATCTTGACTATTTGTTTAACCAAGGTAACAGTGAAGAGAAATTGATACAATTAGACTAAGTTTAAATTCATCAAAGAATTATTACTCTTTTAGAAGGTTATCACTTCTCCAATTATCATATAATTTTTCTAGCATACCTTTAGTTTGCGGACTCTGTCATTCCCTTTCCATGCCAAAATGGAAGATTTGCAACAGGGTATGGACATCTGTCACAATATAATTGACCATGATTGGGGATTTTTGTCAAATAATATAGTTTGAAATGCTTAGGTAAACCTGTATGCAAAATGTAGAACTATAGACAAAGCACGTGAACTATTTGACAGAATGTCCTAAAAGAAATGGAAATAGAATGATTGAAGGTTTTCACAAAATGGATTTGTCGAAAAGACTTTAGAAACTTTTGAGAAAATAGAATTGGCAGGCGTAAAGCCAAATCCCACAACTTTTAATAGCAGCCTCCCTGTCGGTGCCAAAATGGGAGTTTTTGGTGCAGGGTAGGGGTATCCATCAAAGCAAACTTACATGTGTAATGAAAACAAGGAATCAATTGACTACAATGAATCAAATGCATGTGCAAAGAGTGTTCACAATTTGTAAGATAGAGGAGAAGTAAATAATGGTTAAAATGATAAGGTGATGAAATAAATTCTTTGGAATCTCCTAGGGCACGCTTGCAAACTCTGATCTAGGGTTCTGTTAGATGTATTGTTTATTCCCAGCAGTCAATATCAATTACACAGTTATCACTACCAACTCACTTCTCAAGATAAATCGGTTCTAAACAATCTGATACTAAATATTCAATGTAACAAAAATTTACTGTCCACAATACTAGAAAATAAAGCACATATTTCAGAGTTCCAAATCACTCCATGCGAGTCTGTCTTAACAAATGAATGAGTGAATAGAGTCGTTCCAAGTGCTGAATTATTGCCTGGTACAAAAAAGAACACAAATTAACTTCAAATTTCCTTACAAATGAATATCAGTCCCTTGTTGAACCAAATCGAGGGGTTCTTGGACAGTTTGTAGCAATATACCCTGAACTCTAGCTAATAACAACTCTACCTAATACCAGAAATGCCTAGCTAATACCAGTGTCACCTCTTTGGCTAATACCAAAGATGCCTAGTTTGTTTTCATGGTAGGGGAATTTTGTCAGATGCTGCAATTGCAAGTGATCTGGTAGACATGTATGCAAGCTAATGAAGCATAGACAAGGCACTTCAGCTATTTGACAAAATGCCTCAATTAAATGTCCTCTCATGGGTTGCAATGGCTGTAGGATTTATTGAAAAGGTGCAATAAACCTTCAAGAAAATGTAATTAGCAAATGTAAATTCATATTCCATGACTTTTGTCAGTTCCTATGCTAGCATGGAAGCTTGGAGTAGGGTGTTAGTGTAGTTATGGTAGGACGGTTTACAGAATGAACTGTCCAGACCCTGTAGCAAGAGTGAACACAACGGAAATGACACAAAGATAGAAGGAAAATACAGATTTAGTCATTCAGTATATCAAAGAATTCAAATACAAATTGGTCGGCAACAACCGGGCTTACAATTAGGGCTCACAGGCATGGTTACATACATGCGCAAGATAAAGCTTTGAAGCTCCTTCACATAAGATCTAAAATATTTATCTGAATCATGAGAACTACTTTCTTGAGGATCTATTACATCAATATATATCAACTCCAGACCAATAGATTCCTCCACATCAGCCAAGGAAGATCACAAACTCCAATGAAGAGTTGTAACATGTTCACGGATAGGTCAGACCTAAATGCATAGAACACTTCCTCAAATGAATGGAACAATGTGCAGACCTCTGGGAAGGGTCAGCCACAAACCAAGGATCATTGAATGATGTATCATTAGGATCTACAAGTCAAGGAATGATCCACAAGCCTCCTCCCACATCTAATTTGTCTGAGACTGTCAGGATGCTCTACTCTGAGAAAATAGTTGATCTTTTGATAGCGATATCTTTCTAGTAACTAATCCAAATGCTTTGAATTCTTGATATGATGTAGATGAATAAATGTAGATGTTAAGTCCAGATTTGTAAGATGTGAAATGCTAAAACCAAACCACAAGCTAAAACTGCTTCTAACTGAACTGCTTGAACTAAACTAGGAAATGAAAAGAAACAAACTCAACTGCAAGCAAACTGAAATGCAAATATTTTTGGTTGATGCAAGATTGCTCTTGAACTAGGGATGCTCATGTATCAAACATCTAAGGTTATTGAAAAAGTGAGTCCCTCACTTTTTTGGGGTTAGGGGAGAACCAAGATGGTCCAGCTCAGCCTGAGAAATCCATGATGAATCTTCTTTTGATCTACCTTTCCACTTCACAAGGTATTCTTTGCATTGTCTTCCTTTGGTACTGCGTCTAACTCTGCTATCCAAAATGTCTTCAATCTATTCTGGTGCTTGTTGTGGTAACTACTTCTTCAAGTCTTCTTCCATACTATCACTGAACTCTGCTTCATGATATTGATATAAGTCTGCAATGTTGAAAATAGGTGATATACCCAAGGTCTCTGGTAACTCCACTTCATATGCTTTTCCTGAATCAAATTTCCTAAGTATCCTACAAGGTCCAAACTTCTTCATCTTCAACTTGTTATATGTCCCATCTAGAAATCTTTCTTTTCTCAAGTACACCATCACTTCATCCCCAACTTCAAATGCCTTATGTCTTCTCTTCTCATCAGCCTTCTCTTTGTACTTACTATTCATATTCTCCAAATCTTCCTTCACTTGATTATGCACTATCTTCATATGATCTACAAATTCTTCTACTTCTGCACTCCTCTTTTCTTCTGTATTGATGGGTATGTGCAGGATCATGATGGGCCAAACTATACCTCTAAGTGGCAATGAAAATACAAAAAATTAGACTTTATTAAGTTCATGTGAAAATTTGAATGGATTATCTACACAATTTGAAAAAGATGTAAGAACGAAATTTGTAGAGAATTGAATCTAGTTTATAGGCTACTATTTTTTTAAAAAAAACTAAATTTACTTAGTGAAAATTGAATATTTCAATGAACAGCTATTAAATTTTTCAGAAAAAAATAAAAAGTGGGTGTCATTCCAGCCAACCTAACTATGAGTAAAAATATATATATATTTTTTGAAACTTTCAAAATAAGTAGAGGACTCATGTCTGGATCTGACACATATTTATTTGAAAATTTTTTTCCAATAAAATAATTAGTTATGATTTTTTTACTATGACTTTTTTTAAAAACTAAAGAGTAATTTTCCAACCAACCTAACTCGATGAAAAAAAATTGAAATTCAAAAAAAAAAAAAATTAACCTGTAGCCAATGGAGCATAGAGTGTGACTCATCTTTCATATCTAAAAAAGGTGAAATGGTTTGAAAGTTATTGATGTTTTTCAATCAATGTATCCATCAGGATTTCAAACACACACTATATAGAAATTATTAATAATTATTTAACAAAATCATAATCAAGAAAATATTATATTTTTAGAAAGCTAACAATTTCCTCTATAAACCCTTTTCGTTTTATCAAATTTGCATTAAAAAAAGTCATCGGCACGAAGGGTGAGTTCGAAGAAGAGAGTGAAACCTGTAAAAATGTTAGAATTGAGGGAAAGTCAACTATGACAACCCCAAGCCTACATACAAGCAAAAGTGAAGCAAAACGGATATTCGTTATTAACAGATATCCATTTTGCTTTGGTAAAATACATTTTTCTTTTTTTATGTTTCCCAAAATGGATATCCGTTTTGGTTTCCCAAAACGGATATCTGTTTTGCTTTACCCTATATGTTACTCTCTCTCTCTCTCTCTCAAGGTGGTCTATCGATATCCCGCAATGGTCATAAGTATTCATCTTTAGTGTTGTGTAAAATGCTAAAAGGTGGTCTATCAATATCTCGCCATATTCTTATGACCATTGCAATCTAATTTCATCTATGATCGAAAAGGCTTGTCTATTTTCTAAGTTTTGTAAAGAGCATTGATAATAAAATTGTAATGTCCATTTTTAGATTCATTTTCTGCATTTCCTATAATCATGGTAATCTATGAAATCACATTTTTTGAGGCATTCTATCAAATAGTTAGAAATGCCTTGTCTATGTTTCCATAGTTTTTATAAATATTTACTAGAAAGTTACCAAATATAATATTTGATAAGAACCCCCTTATCATTATTCTTTTGATGGATGCCCATGTACCATTCCATTGGTGTAAGTAAATAAGATAGTAGAAAAGATCATGGAGTTTGGCTATATACGAGTCAACTACATTTGTTTGAAGATTTTTTAAAATTTTAAACAAATTTCATTATGTTATGCATTGTAATGTTGGCAGTTTGTAAGTTCTTTCTTGAAATGTATGTAAACATAAGAAAGTCTACACATAATAGTTGGTCTTTTGGTAAATGAATGTTGTGGAACTTTAGGAGGCATGGGGATGTTGAACTTCACTACAATTTACAAGTTTGTGGATGAGTGCATTAGGATTATTCATTGATGATACATAATTATTTTCAAAACCTTCATTTATATACTTACAAGATTTTGGGAAGTGGAGTCATGTTTTCCATCTACAACTTTGCAAAGGTTCCACTTTTCCACCAAATAGATTAATATTACTTTTAATCATGTAAGACTTTGGGAATGTTAAGATAAAATTAAGTTGCCAAAAGTGCACCTTGACTCTACACTTCTACTTTTTCAGATCTCTCTCTCTCTCTCTCTCTCCTCTCTCCTCTCTCTCTCTCTCTCTCTCTCTCTCTCTCTCTCTCTCTCTCTCTCTCTCTCTCTCTCTCTCTCTCTCTCTCTCTCTCTCTCTCTCTCTCTCTCTCTCTCTCTCTCTCTCTCTCTCTCTCTCCCTCCCTCCCTCCCCCTCCCTCCCTCCTAATTAAATCCTATTCCTAGCTTTCCTAGTTTTCCTTTTCCTTTCCAATTTTCTTAGGAGAGAGAGAGAGATAGATAAATAGATAGAAAGAGAGTCCTAGTTTTCTTGTTTTCATTTCATTTATCAATAAGGGAGAGGTAGAGATAGAGGGGAGAGATAGGGAGATAAAGGAATGATAGGGGGAGAGAGGCAAGAGATAGAGAGATAGCTAGAGAGAGAGAGGAGATAGAGGGAGAGAGATAGGGAGATAGAGAGCGAGCGAGATGTCCAGAGAGATAGGGAGAAGGATTGGGAGGTAGAGGGATGATAGAGATAGGGAGATAGAGGTTTAGGGTTGCTCAGGTTTAGGGTTTAGGGGTTAGGGGTTAGGGGCATTATTTAGGGTTTTGAGAGAGAGAGAGAGAGGGTTACTTGGGGTTAGGGGTTGAGGTTTAGGGAAATTATTTAGGGTTTAGCGTTTTAGGGCTACTCGGGAGACATAGGGAGAGAGATTGAGAGGTAGAGGAATGATAGAGATAGGGAGATAGTGAGATAGAGGTTTAGGGTTGCTTGGGTTTAGTGTTTAGGGTTTAGGGGTTTGGGGTTTATGGTTCTCAGGTTGAGGGTTTAGGGTTTAGGGCTTAGGGGCATTATTAGAGTTTATGGTTTAGGGGTTAGGGTTAGGGTTTAGGGGCATTATTTAAGGTTTAAAGGTTTCTGGTTGTTCATGTTTAGGGTTTAGGGGCATTATTTAGGGTTTATGGTTACATGTAAAAAGAAGTCTCTCTCTCTCTAAATCCCTCAACCCTAAATAATGCCCCTAATCCATAACCCCTAACATGTAACCCCTTAAACTCTAAACCTAAGCAACCCTAAACCTCTATCTCCCTATCTCTCCCTTGTCTCCCTCTCTCTATCATCCCTCTACTTCTCAATCTCTCTCAAACGTATCTCTCTAGACATCTCACTCACTCTCTATCTCCCTATCTCTCCCTCTGTCTCCTCTATCTCTCCTAATCTATCTCCTCTCTCTCTCTACCTATCTATCTCTCCCTATCTTTTTCCTCTCTCTCCCCTATAATTCCTATAGCTGCCTATATCTTTGGACATCTCGCTCACTCTCTATCTCCCTATCTCTCCTTATTTGTTGCAAGACCCGAGGATTCATGTTGATGAATTTTAAAAAGGTCTCAGGGTCCCTAATGTATGTAACTAAAGCTTCCATTGAATAAAAAGAGGAATCCATGAAATATGCAAGAAATCAAATGCTCGAAATATGAATGTAATGAAGTAAAGATGCTAGATTTTTATGCCTTTTTTTTTTCAATGCGAATTATGTAAAGTAAAGGTGTTGTGATCAAATTTATGAGGTGCATAAGTAAATAGCAGAAATATCAGTCCTTTCAATCAGATATATGCTTCACAACACACTTTTGAATGCAATCCTAAATGATTGTAAGTCCAAAAAACTAGTGAAATTATGCAAAAATATGCAATTTTTTCACAAAATGTAAATGTAAATGTCCAAATAAGAGTGTTGTAATAAAATTTAAGATGTGAAGAAGAGTATTTCAGGGATATCATTCAATTAGATCAACAATATCCTTCACAACACACATGCCATGCAAGTATAATAAGTTTGCAAGTCAAACCCTAGTAAAAATCAAACAAAATATGCAATGTTTTCACAATAAAAGCAAACAACTGATAGAAAGGGTGTTGTGTGCAATTTAATTATGTATATCAGATAATAACCATGTAATCAGTCACCTTGTGAGAAAAAATCAGACACGACACTCCTTTAGAGTGTTTGTAGGGAGTTGACTAGTCAAACCTAGTGAAAAAGCCTAAAAACATGCAATTTTCTATCAAATTTCAATGCAAAATTGTCAAACAAAGGTTTTGTAGAGGATGTGACTAAATTCAACAGTAATAGGTCTGATAAAGTCACAAATTCTGTTACAATAGCTTGTAGAGTAGTCTTGTGAAGATAAGAAATGAAAAGCTTGTGAAAAACCCTTAAATCATGCAATTTTCATCAAATTTTCAATGCAATCATGAAATCAAAAGGTGTTGTAAGGAATTTATCAGAGGGAATAAAGGAATATTTCTGATAACAATCCACTAAGGCCACAAAATCCAGTACAACACCCCTATAATGCAACCCTAGTGAAAATGCAAGTTTCAAACCCTAGGTATGAGATCTAAATGAAATTATGCAATGAAATGGAATTCTACAGGTCAAAATCATAATTGAAAGAGTGTAAAAGATAGTAGTAAAATCTAAAACCAAATTTTATCTACCAACCCTAGCTCTTGCACAAACTAGGTCTCATAAATACACACAATTTCAAGCTTTTTATGTTTTCAAAAAGGATATCGGTTTTCTTTTTCCCAATTGTTTTCATTGTTTTTTATTTTAGTATTTTAACATTTTAGAAATTTTAGTATTTAGCCATTTTAGCTATAAAATACAATCCAAATTTTACAAAGACTGTATCATATGAAAGGAGAGATTTTGGACAAACTATCAAAATTTATATAGGATAATGATGATATATATATTTGATTTTTATATGATTTACTTATACTAAGGTATCTCATATTATTTCAAAGGCACTTTTGAATAGATATAGGAGAGAGGTAGATACGGGTTAGGGGTTAGGGATTAGGGGCATTATTTAGGGTTTAGGGATTTAGAGAGAGAGAGAGAGAGATAGACTATTTTTGACATGCAACAGTAAACCCTAAATAATGCCCCTAAACCCTAAACCCAAGTAACCCTAAATAATTCCTCAAAACCCTAAACCCTAACATAAACCCTAAATAATTCCCCTAATCCCTAAACCCTAAACCTGAGAAAGGGAGTCCTAGTTTTCTTGTTTCCATTTCCTTCGTCAATAAGGAGACAAAAAGATAGAGGGGAGAGATAGGATATATAGGAATGATAGGGGGAGAGAGGCAAGAGATAGATAGATTGGGAGAGATGGCTAGGTACAGAGAGATAGAGAGGAGACAGATAGGAAGAGATAGAGGAGATGAAGGGGAGAGATAGGGAGATTGAGAGTTAGAGAGATGTCCAGAGAGACAGGGAGATAGATGAATGATAGGGGAGAGAGGCAAGAGATAGGAGAGATTAAATATAGGTAGAGAGAGAGAGGAGATAGATTGGGAGAGATAGAGGAGACAAAGGGAGAGATAGGGAGATAGAGAGTGAGTGAGATGTCTAGAGAGATAGGGATAGAGATTGAGAGGTGGAGGGATGATAGAGAGAGGGAGATAAGGAGAGATAGGGAGATAGAGGTGGAGGGATGTTAATTTTAATGACCTCCAAATTTTCCATAAATTCTTTCTCCACTAAACCCTAGACCCATCACCCAAATCCTTACTTTCCTAATAAAAACCCTACCCCAAACATCATTTGATCATGTGACTCCTTCCATCACTAGACAAGTGCCCAAGTACTTTCCATTATTCATCTAATACTATAATCCAATGTCATAGCTCACATTCCCACACCTACATTCATAGACTTTATTCCCCCTATTGACATCATCATTGATAATCATTATAGAAGGAGACTCCCTTGAATAATACTTAAACCATGGATTATCCCATATCCCCATCTTACACTTTCCTCACCTTTGAACCCTTAGAAGATGACATTTAGCTATCCCCACCATTACCAATCACACTTTCTAGCAATCCCACATAAGACACCTTACCCATCACTTCACCTAGGTCATCACCAATTAAATCAACTCATTACTCCATTCAGCCATACCCATACCACCCCTTTCTCACTCCACAACTTGTATTAACACATGATTAAACCTAACCCCTAACCCCTATTTCCTAACCCCTAAACCCTAAACCTGAGAAACCATAGACCCATAAATCCTAAACCCTAAATCCTAAACACTAAACCCAAGAAACCCTAAACCTCTATCTCCCTATCTCACTATCTCCCCATCACTATCATTCCTCTACCTCTCAATCGCTCTCCCTATGTTTGGCCATGTCCCTCACTCTAAATCTCCCTATTGGTCCTCTCTCTCTAAACACTAAACCCTAAACCTCTAAACCTTAACCCCTAAACCATAAACCCTAAACCCTAAATAATGCCCCTAAACCTTAATCCCTAACCCCTAAACCCTAAACCCTAAACGTGAGAAACCCTAAACCCTATCTCCTATCTCTCCTTTATCTCCCTATCTCTATCGTCCCTCTACCTCTCAATCCTTCTTCCTATTTCTCTGGTAATCTCACTCACTCTCTATCTCCCTATCTCTCCCCTTTGTCTCCTCTATCTCTCCCTATCTGTCTCCTCTCTCTTTCTATCTAGCTATCTCCAAAACTGAGAAACCCTAAACCCCTACACCGTAAATCCAATCAACTCTAAACCTCTATCTCCCTATCTCTATCATCCCTCTACCTCTCTTGATCTCTCTCCCTATGTCCCTCGCCATGTGCCTCACTCTCTATCTCCTTATCTCTCTCCTCAGTCTCCTCTCTCTATCTCCCTATCATTTCTCTCTCTCTATAAACCCTAAATCCAAAACCCTAAACCTCTAAACCTAACCCCTAACCCCTAAACAATTTAAATCCTAAACCCTAAATAATGCCCCTAAACCCTAACCCCTAACCCCTAAACTTGAGAAACCCTAAACCCCTAAACCCTAAACCCAAGTAACCCTAAACCATTATCTCCCTATCTCCCTATCACCTTTGTCCCTCTACCTCTCAATCTCTCTCCCTATGTCTCTGGCCATGTCCCTCACTCTTTATCTCCCTATCTCTCCCTCCGACTCCTCTATATCTCCGTATCATTCCTCTCTCTCTATAAACCCTAAATCCAAAACCCTAAACCTCTGAACCTAACCCCTAACCCCTAAACAATAAATCCTAAACCCTAAATTATAATGCCCCTAAACCCTAACCCCTAACCCCTAAACTGATAAACTCTAAACCCCTAACTCCTAACCCTAAACCCAAGTAACCATAAACCACTATCTCCCTATCTCTCCCCTATCTCCCTATCACCTTTGTCCCTCTACCTCTCAATCTGTCTCCCTATGTCTGTTGCCATGTCCCTCACTCTTTATCTCCCTATCTCTCCCCTCGGACTCCTCTATATCTCCCTATTGGTCCTTTATCTCTCTCTAAACCCTAAACCCTAAACCTCTAAACCTTAACCCCTAACCTCAAAACCATACACCCTAAACCCTAAATAATTCCCCTAAACCCAAGCAACCCTAAACCTCTATCTCCCTATCTCTATCATCCCTCTACCTCTCAATCTCTCTCTCTATGTCTCTAGACATGTCTCTCACTCTCTATCTCCCTATCTGTCCCCTCTGTCTCCTCTATCTCTCCCAAACTCTATCAATCCCCTCTCTCTATCTCTCTTTAAACTATAAACCCCAAACCCCTAAACCCGAGCAACCCTAAACCTCTAAACTGTAAATAATTCCCCTAACCAACCTCTAAACCAATTCTCTATATAGGTGCAATTAATACCACTTTTTCATTGTTTTCCACATTTAATTATATTCTTTTCCATTTTCCAAGTCCTACATGTGTCCAAGTTGTATTGTTTGTCAAGTTTTTAGTCTAATTGTTAGTCCTAGCTCTCATGGTTATTAAAATGTTAGTATAGTTAGATTTATCCTTAGGTAACATTAATTTACACATTGTTGCTCAAAAAACCACACTGAAACATAACCTTACCTAATTAAGGTTAACCTTTAAGGTTCTTTCATAAATGGCGAGCTTAATAGATCCAACTAGTTCAATGTTCTTATAGTCCATGCTTACCCTTCCAAGAGAGTTCATGCCATGTTAACTTTGCATTATGTCCTAACATATCACATGAAGGATCATCATCATCACAAGGAATAACAATGTCATGAAGGATTAACGAAGGTGTAGCTTCACCAAATAAAGTATCATTCATAATTTTATCACTAGAGGGTAAGGGTATAGCATGTGTGTCCTTCTCAAACCATGTATCGTGAATCAAATCACATGAAGGATTGGTTAAAGCAATTTAGGGCATGACGTTTAAGGAACATACATGTTCTTTCTTCTCTTGGTGAGATAAAGTTGCTTTCAGACAAGAATGCACATTTGTATGAAGTGCACTTTCTTACTTTAAATGTGTTTTGAATCTTTTTAAACTTGGATCCTTGGCCTAATGGTTTTCCTAGGTCTTCCCTTTCATATAATTTATATCATAGTTCTAGGCCTATCTAATATGAAGTGTATGAAAAAGAAGATTGTTATAATGAAATCTCATATTACTACTCAAATAGTTATATATATCCTCTCTATATAGGGAGGTGTTATTAACAATCATTAGAATCCTTCACAAATTGAAACACTCTTAAATTTTTTCATGAATGAATACCATGCTTGGTAGTATAAATAAATTAATAATTAAAGGATAAATTAGTAATCAACAAACATTTAATCATGTGTAAGTGGTTTATATTTGGTATACCTCATATAGAATTGGGCAAGTAATATATACGTACAATGAATTGGGGGAAGGGAAATGGATATCCATTTTGGATTTCTAGAAATGGATATCCATTTCAAAACATATGAAAGTCAAACTTTTCCAAGTCACGAATTTGGCTAAGTAAAAATGCATTTTTTTTCCTATTGCCACTATTGGGCCCGCGATGATCCTGCACATACCCTGATGTCTCTGAACTCTGCAACTCCTCTAGGATTCACTCTGGTAACAATCTCAAAAGGTGTTCTTCTACTATTCATGTTTACTGAATTATTGTATGCAAACTCTGCTTGTGAAAGAATCAAATCCCAACTTCCAGCTTTCTCTCCAACCAAACATCTCAACAAATTTTCCAAACTCTTATTCACTACCTCTATCTGTCCACCAGTTTGTGGATGAAAAGTTGAACTAAACTTCAAATTTGTCTTCATCTTCTTCCAAAGTTTCCTCCAAAAGCATCCAACAAACTTTGTGCCTCTATCTAAAACTATACTCTTAAGTAATCCATGCAATCTCACAATCTGCTTGAAAAATAAGTCTGCTACATGCACTGCATCAGTTGTCTTCTTAAAAGGTATGAAATGAGCCATTTTTAAAAATCTATCAACCACTACAAATATTGAATCATGTCCTCTCTGTGTCTTAGGTAATCCCATTACAAAATCCATGCTTATGTCTTCCCAAGGTTTCTTCGGTACTATCAAAGGTTTATATAATCCAGTGTTCTGACTGCTTCCTTTTGCAACTTAACAAACTCTACAACTCTGCACAAATCTCCAAACATCCCTATGTATCTGAGGCCAAAAGTAGTTTTCACTCACCAAAGCCACTGTCTTATCAATGCAAAAATGTCCTGCCAATCCACCACTATGCTTCTCCTTGATCAAATTATCTCTCATTGAACTTCTAGGTATGGACAACTGACTTCCTTTGAACAACATATCTTCTTGAATGAAATAGTCCAACCACTTACTCCTATCTATCACAACAAGCTCCTTACATTCTTTCCAAGGTTTTGCAAAATCAATGTCTCCCTCATAAATATTTTTCAATTCATCAAAACCCAACACTTCAATTCTCATCTCTGTCAACAAGTTTCTTCTTCTACTTAAGGCATCAACAACTTTGTTTGATTTTCCACTCCTATGTTTCAATACAAAAGTGTAACTCTGCATGAACTCTACCCATCTCATATGTCTCTTATTCAACTTACCTTGACTGCTCAAATGTTGCAAAGCTTGATGATCTGTATACAACACAAACTCCTTAGGCAACAAGCAATGTCTCCACTTCTTCAAGGCTTGAATTATGGCATAGAACTCCTGATCATAGACTGGATATCTTCTCCTTACATCATTCAACTTCTCATTGAAATATACTACAAGTCTACCTTCTTGGTCCTTAATACCTCTCCAATCACATTGCCACTTACATCATAATCAAGTTGAAATACCTTATTGAAATTTGGTAATGCCAAAACAAGTTGCTCTATCACTTCCTACTTCAACAACTCAAAACTTTTATCTGCTCCAGATGTCCACTTAAAATCCTTTCTATCACCTCTCATTGTCTATGTCATAGGGTTGCAAACTATACTAAAATTTATGATGAACTTCCAGTAGAAACTAGCCAATCCATGAAATGATCTGACTTCTCCAATGCTCTCCGATGTAGGCCATTCAACAATTTCTCTTACTTTCTCAGGTTCCATCTTCAATCCTTCCACAAAAATCACAAATCCCAAATATACAAACTCTTCCTTCATGAAACTACACTTCTTGATGTTTATCAACAATTTCTCTTCTATCAATCTTTGTAAAACTTGTCTAATATGCCACAAAAGTTCCTTTTTTGTCTTACTAAAAATCATAATATCATCCAATTACACAATCACAAACTAACCCAAGAATTTCTTCAAGACTTCATTCATCAATCTCATGAAAGGATTCGGTGCATTTGTCCATCCAAAAGGCATCACTAACCACTCATACAATTGTTCATTTGTCTTAAAAGTGGTCTTCCATTCATCTTCTTCTCTAATTCTGATCTGATGGTATCCACTCTTCAAGTCTATCTTTGTGAAATATTTTGCTCCACTCAAACAATCCATGATATCAGCCATCCTACATAAAGCAAATCTATACTTAATTGTGATCTTGTTTATTGCTCTAGAGTCAGTACACATTCTCCATTCTCCATCCTTCTTAGGTGCTAACACTACAGGTACTACGCAAGGACTCAAGCTTTCTCTGATCAAACCTTTCCTAAACAACTCTTATATCTGTCTATTCAATTCTTCATTCTCTGTTGGTGTCATTCAGTGTGCTACTTTATTAGGAATACTTGCTCCTAGTATAAGATCGATGTGACATGACTGATACTCCTTATAGGTGGTAATCCTTTAGGCACATTATCTGATATGATGTCTTCATACTCTGTCAGCAACTCTCTTATCTCCTCTGGTTGTGATTCTTCTTTCTTCAATACTTCAGTTTTCTTAGGAATCAAGGCATAACACATATTCTCATGTCTCAAACCATCCAGAAATTTTCTTCCATCTACCAAATAGATTCTAGCATTCCCACATACCACATCTTTAGAATCATCTTCTAAAGGAATCAAAGTAATTATCTTTGCATTTGTTGATATAGTATATGTGTTCTTTCTCCCATCATGTATAGCTTTTCTATCATATTACCAAGGTCTACCCAACAAGATATGACAAACATCCATAGGCATAATATTGTTGCAAGTATGGGCCTTACCGGTGTTGTCATTGATGTCAACATGCTCCTGTTGCATTGATGTCAAGGATTGGATGAGCTGTGTGCTGAGGATATTGAGAAAATTAGTCCTATCAAATACAGAGAAGAACAATGAAGATGGTGAAGCTCTTTGAAGTGAAGATCCCAGCTAAGATGAAGATTAGAGAATGCGCATCAAAGGGTTTGTAGATATGTGTCTAAAGATTATCCTGTCAAGATTTGAGAGGTCCGCATGAAGATTTGGAGAAGTTATGGCCATATGAGTAAAAATGGTTTTGGCAGATGTTCAAAGGTGACAGAGTGACACAAATAGGTCTTGTGAGATCCAGAAATGCAATATCTTGTTCTGTGGATTTGGAGTAATGTTTAGGAAGCCAATGTGAATTGATAACTCAATTGGTTCGAGGTCTGGAGGTTCGCAAGCATTTATTCTAATGTGATAGTGATGACAGACCATGTTCTTGACATTCTGGATGAAGATGCAAATGATTTCAGTAAGCAGAAGTGGTGTGGATGTTCTTGGTGATTCAGGCAAGCTTGTGGGGGTCTCTAGATTGTGCCCAGTTCATGTTGGTGGTCCGCATTGATGATTGAGCTTGTAATACTCTACGGTGATGGTGTTCTTCCTAATCATGGCCGATTGGATATTTTACACATCTTGCAGATGATCTTGGAGATGTTCTATGAAGCATGGCATGTTCCTCTAAGAAGATTGAAGTCCCATATATGTGTGGCCGATAGTGTGGTGATTCGCATGAAGCCTTTTTCAAGTTGTACTTATGTAATTTCTCTATAATAAAATAAAGTATGTATTGTGCCAACTTTGATGATTATCCCAAAGTCGATGTCTTGTATAAATAAGATTTGTGAAGTCATTTCAAAATAAGAGTGGAGATGAGAAAGTGATAAAGAGGAGGAGAGCGAAAAGTAGAGCAGAAGTGTTGAGCTTAAATGGAACTGACTCAAGCATGGTGAAGATGTTAATCTCCAGTTCAAGTATGTAATATTTATTATTCTGTAGATAGTGTGTCTCCTATAGGCAGTGGGCCTCTTGTGAGTAGTGTGCTCGGGCAGTGAGCCCTAATTGGCATGTACCATTTTGTTCTTCTTATTCTTTTAATAGAGTTCATACAATCTTGGGTTAGTCACCCCATGGTTTTTCCCTTAACTAGGTTTTTCACATTAAAATCTTGGTGTCATATGTGTTAATATGTTTCTGCTCTTGAGTTATTGCATTGTGCTTCCATGATTGAATCATCATTATGCTATTGACATATAAGAAGGATTAAAGTGTTTAAAGAAAAGAAATGTTTTTGACAACTGATTCACCCTCCCCTCTCAGTTGTCTATCCTAAAACCAACAATTGGTATCAGAGATAAGTTCCTCTAAAAGAGCTTAATCGCTTGAGGAGATCCGGGATGTCTTCCTACAAGAAGGATAGTTTGAGGTTTGATGGAACTAATTATACTTTTTGGAAAAGTCACATGGAATGTCACTTGCAATGTATGGGAATGTAATATTTGACCATAACTTCAAAAAAGTATGTTCCTCCAAAGAATGGTCTGACGACTGTAGATGAAATCAGAGATGCTAAAGATAATCTTCGAGCTAAAGAAGACTTACTAAGTGCCTTATCTGATTCAAAGTTGACAAACGTTATAGATTTAACAACTACATATGAGATTTGGGAAAAATTGGAACTTCTGCATGAAGGAGAAAAATATATTAAATGTGCCAAGCTACAGAGTCTGAAAGGAAATTTTGAAAACCTGAAGATGAATGAAGATGAGAATATCACTACATTTATGCCAAAAGTAAATGAGCTTGTTTGTGGCATTAGGTGTGCTGGTGGAATCTTGGATGAAGATGAGATTATTGCCAAAGTTCTCATATCTCTACCTCCTGCATACAAACACAAGGTTGCTGCTATTGAAGAATTTAGATCTTTATCAAATATCACAAGAGATCAATTGGTTGGAAAATTAGCTGCATTTGAATTGGCTGAGTTTGGAGATGCACCCCCCAAGACTGAATCTACATTTAAATCTAGTGCCTCTGTAAAAGGCAAACAAAGGTATGATCCAGGAGAGAACTCAAAGAAACTATCATGGTATGAAAAAGAAAGAAAAGATCTAGAAAAAGATGAAGGAGAAGCTGCTCAACTTGAAGCCCTTATTGCAAAAAAACTGCCAAGAGGATCTGGTAAGTATGAAGGAAAGTTGCCCTTCAAATGTTTCAACTGCAACAAGATTGGTCATTTTGCCTCAAAGTGTCCGGAAAGATTTTCAAGGACAAATCCAAATAGATCAAGATTCTAAAAGAAATGTTACTATGTTCATGAAGATGATGATGATAGAGTAACAGATGATGAATTAGAGACAAGAAACAAATCTAGAAGTGACTGGGTGTTTATTGCCATCAAGGAAGAAGATCCAATGCCCACTGAATCTGTCAATCATAAAATGATAGAAAGAGCTCTGACTGCCCAAGTTGAAGAAAAGGATGATTGGGTCATTGACAGTGGATGCTCCCACCATATGACTGGTGAAAAAAATAAGTTCATAGATCTAGAAAGATATGAAGGAGGAGTTGTAAAATTTGGTGATAATTCTACTGGCAGAATCAAAGGCAGAGGAACTATTTCTTTTGATGGAAAGAATAAAACTAGTGATGTATTGTATGTTAAAGGTCTGAAGCACAATCTTCTTAGTGTTGGACAGTTGGTGGACAAAGGCTATGATCTCTGATTCAAAAATGGAAAATGTAAGATCTTTGAAAGTTCTAGAATAGAGGTTGCATCCGGTACTCAAACAAAAGGTAACATATTCCACTTGGTTGGTACCAGAAAAAGTTGTTTATTTGTTCAAATTGATCAGAGTTGGTTGTGGCATAGGAGAATGTGTCATGTAAATTTTGATAATATCATCAAGATAAGAAACACTCAGGTTGTAAGAGATCTTCCAAGACTGGTGAAACCTACTAACAGTTTGTGCAAAGAATGTCAGTTGGGTAAGCAGGGCAGAGTCACATTCAAATGTAAGGAACAATCATCTACTAGATTATTGGACTTAGTACATACAGATCTATGTGGACTGGAAAGAATAAGGAGTTTGCAAGGTGATAGATATTTCATGTTATTAATTGATGACCATTCTCGGATGATGTGGGTGACTTTCCTGAAAGAGAAATCTGAGGCTCTTGAGAAATTCAAAATATTCAAGGCAATGGTAGAGAATGAAATTAGGTTAAACATAAAATGTCTTAGGTCTGATAGAGGTGGAGAATTTACATCTGGAGAGTTCATAGAATTTTTTGAGAAACATGGGATAAAAAGATAGTTATCTGCTCTAAGGACTCCACAGCAGAATGGAGTAGTGGAGAGAAAGAACTAGACCATCCAGGAAGCATCGAGAACCATGATGATGGAAGAAAATGTTCCTTAGATCTACTGGAAAGAAGCTATAAGCACTGTTGTCTCTACTCTTAATCGAGTACAAATCAGAAGCAATACTAGTAAGACCCCTTATGAATTCTAGTTTGGCATCACTCCCACTGTGAAGTATTTCAAATTCTTTGGTAGAAAATGTTACTTTAAAAGAGATGAAGACCTTGGCAAATTTGATGCTAGAAGTGATGAAGGAATATTCTTGGGTTATTATACTCAAACCAAAGCATACCAGTGTTATAACAAGAGATTGAGAAAGATTATAGAAAGTATAAATGTGAAGTTTGATGAAGGCATTGAAAAACCCTCAAGGTTTTATGAATATAAAGAAGATGATTAGAATGATGTTTTGGTCCAAGAAGTTCAAGTCCCTTCTGAAATTTAGATCCAGACTGATCCAAAGAATCCTGAAATACATGAAGAAGAGATAAGCTTCAATGAACCTGTCCAAGAAATAGAAGTGCAAGAAATTCCCAAAACTCCCAGGTATGTAAGACTGAATCATTCTGAAGACCAGATCATACGTGATAAAAGCAAAGGTGTTCAAACAAGAAGAAGGATTGCTCAAGATCCAGAAAATTATTGTCTAATTTCAAAGATTGAACCAAAAATAGTAAATGAAGCATGCAATGATGAAAGCTGGGCCAAAGCAATGGAGGAAGAGTTAATGCAGATTGAGAAAAATCACACATGGAATTTTGTTCCTAGACCTAGAAACAAAAATGTGATTGGGACCAAATGGATCTTCCGGAATAAATTGAATGAAGATTGTGAAGCAGTCAGAAACAAAGCCAGATTGGTTTGTAAGGGTTATTCTCAAGTAGAAGGAGTTGATTTTAAAGAAACTTTTGTTCCGGTGGCAAGAATTGAAGCAGTCAGATTAATTCTTGCTTTTGTTGCCTTTAAGGATTTCAAAGTATATCAGATGGATGTCAAGTCTGCCTTCCTGAATGGTGACTTGGAAGAAGAAGTATACATTGAGCAACCTGATGGATTTCAATTGTCTGATCATGGTGATATGGTCTGCAAGTTGAAGAAAGCACTGTATGGAATCAAACAAGCCCCAAGGGCCTGGTATGAAAGATTGGATAAACATCTTTTGAAGATTGGTTTCAACAAAGGTATTACTGACAGTAACTTGTGCTTCAAGATTGATAATAAAAATATTTTGATTGTTGAAGTATTTGTTGATGATATCATTTTTGGAGGAAGAGATAGTATGTGCAAGACTTTTGCAAATCAAATGAAAAGTGAATTTGAGATGTCTATGTTTGGGGAAATGAATTTCTTCTTGGGTCTGCAAATCACTCAAACAAAGAAAGGAATCTTCATATCACAAACCAAATATGTGAAAGAATTGTTGAAGAAATTTGGGATGGAAGATTCAAAACCAATGAATACTCCCATGGCAACCAGATGTAAATTGAGAAAAGATGATGAATCTCCTAAGGCTAATAAGAAAAAGTACAGGTTAATGATTGGACCTGACATTATGAACATTGTTGGTCTTGTTGCCAGATTCTAAGCTGATCCCAGAGAATCTCATGTCATGTAAATCAAGAGAATTCTCAGATATCTAAAGGGAACAATTGAGTATAGTTTATGGTATCCTAGGGATCATGATTTCTCTCTTCATGCATATATAGATGTGGATTGGGTAGGAGATGTGGATAACTGGAAGAGTACCAGTGGTGATGCATTCTTTTTGGGGAAAAGATTGGTTTCTTGGCTGAGCAAGAAATAAGAGGCAATATCTTTGTCCATTGCAGAAGTAAAATACATTGCAGCAGCAGGTAGTTGCACTCAAGTATTGTGGATGAAGCAAATGCTAAGAGACATCAGAGTGGAGTATGAGGAACCTATCACAATATTCTGTGATAACTCAAGTGCAATAAATATATCAAAAGAGTCCTTAGGTAGAGGTTTAGTAACAATGTCTACAATCTGATCCTTAGAGGGCACAAACTCCAATCTGACTTCATTCTTGTTCACTTTCTCTCTCAAAAAGTGAAATTTGATGGAAAGATGAAGTAGAAGCTGCTCAACTTAAAGCCCTTATTGCAAAAAGACTGCCAAGAGGATCTGGTAAGTATGAAGGAAAGTTGCCCTTCAAATGTTTCAACTGCAACAAGATTGGTCATTTTGCCTCAAAGTGTCTGGAAAGATTTTCAAGGACAAATCCAAATAGATCAAGATTCTAAAAGAAATGTTACTATGTTCATGAAGATAATGATGATGGAGTAACAGATGATGAATTAGAGACAGGAAACAAATCTAGAAGTGACTGGGTGTTTATTGCCATCAAGGAAGAAGATCTAATGCCCACTGAATCTGTCAATCATAAAATGATAGAAAGAGCTCTGGCTACCCAAGTTAAAGAAAAGGATGATTGGATCATTGACAGTGGATGCTCCCACCATATGACTGGTGACAAAAATAAGTTCATAGATCTAGAAAGATATGAAGGAGGAGTTGTAAAATTTGGTGATAATTCTACTGGTAGAATCAGAGGTAGAGGAACTATTTCTTTTGATGGAAAGAATAAAACCAGTGATGTATTGTATGTTAAAGGTCTGAAGCAGAATCTTCTTAGTGTTGGACAGTTGGTGGACAAAGGCTATGATCTCTGATTCAAAAATGGAAAATGTAAGATCTTTGAAAGTTCTAGAATAGAGGTTGCATCCGGTACTCAAACAAAAGGTAACATATTCCACTTGGTTGGTACCGAAAAAAGTTGTTTATTTGTTCAAATTGATCAGAGTTGGTTGTGGCATAGGAGAATGTGTCATGTAAATTTTTATAATATCATCAAGATAAGAAACACTCAGGCTATAAGAGATCTTCCAAGACTGGTGAAACCTACTAACAGTTTGTGCAAAGAATGTCAGTTGGGTAAGTAGGGTAGAGTCACATTCAAAAGTAAGGAACAATCATCTACTAGATTACTGGACTTAGTACATACAGATCTATGTGGACTGGCAAGAATAAGGAGTTTGGAAGGTGATAGATATTTCATGTTATTAATTGATGACCATTCTCGGATGATGTGGGTGACTTTCCTGAAAGAGAAATCTGAGGCTCTTGAGAAATTCAAAATATTCAAGGCAATGGTAGAGAATGAAATTAGGTTAAACATAAAATGTCTTAGGTCTGATAGAGGTGGAGAATTTACATCTGGAGAGTTCATAGAATTTTGTGAGAAACATGGGATAAAAAGACAGTTATCTGCTCCAAGGACTCCATAGTAGAATGGAGTAGTGGAGAGAAAGAACTAGACCATCTAGGAAGCATCGAGAACCATGATGATGGGAGAAAATGTTCCTTAGATCTACTGGAGAGAAGTTGTAAGCACTGTTGTCTATACTCTTAATCGAGTACAAATCAGAAGCAATACCGGTAAGACCCCTTATGAACTCTAGTTTGGCATCACTCCCACTGTGAAGTATTTCAAATTCTTTGGTAGCAAATGTTACTTTAAAAGAGATGAAGACCTTGGCAAGTTTGATGCCAGAAGTGATGAAGGAATATTCTTGGGTTATTCTACTCAAAGCAAAGCATACCAGTGTTATAACAAGAGATTGAGAAAGATTATAGAAAGTATAAATGTGAAGTTTGATGAAGACATTGAAAAACCCTCAAGGTTTTATGAATATGAAGAAGATGATTAGAATGATGTTTTGGTCCAAGAAGTTCAAGTCCCTTCTGAAATTCAGATCCAGACTGATCCGAAGAATCCTGAAATACATGAAAAAGAGATAAGCTTCAATGAACCTGTCCGAGAAATAGAAGTGCAAGAAATTCCCAAAATTCCCAGGTATGCAAGACTGAATCATTCTGAAGACCAGATCATACGTGATAAAAGCAAAGGTGTTCAAACAAGAAGAAGGATTGCTCAAGATTCAGAAAATTATTGTCTAATTTCAAAGATTGAACCAAAAATAGTAAATGAAGCATGCAATGATGAAAGCTGGGCCAAAGCAATGGAGGAAGAGTTAATGCAGATTGAGAAAAATCACACATGGAATTTTGTTCCTAGACCTAGAAACAAAAATGTGATTGGGACCAAATGGATCTTCCGGAATAAATTGAATGAAGATTGTGAAGCAGTCAGAAACAAAGCCAGATTGGTTTGTAAGGGTTATTCTCAAGTAGAAGGAGTTGATTTTAAAGAAACTTTTGTTTTGGTGGCAAGAATTGAAGCAGTCAGATTAATTCTTGCTTTTGCTGCCTTTAAGGATTTCAAAGTATATCAGATGGATGTCAAGTCTGCCTTCCTGAATGGTGACTTGGAAGAAGAAGTATACATTGAGCAACCTGATGGATTTCTATTGTCTGATCATGGTGATATGGTCTGCAAGTTGAAGAAAGCACTGTATGGAATCAAACAAGCCCCAAGGGCCTAGTATGAAAGATTGGATAAACATCTTTTGAAGATTGGTTTCAACAAAGGTATTGCTGACAGTAACTTGTGCTTCAAGATTGATAATGAAAATATTTTGATTGTTGAAGTATTTGTTGATGATATCATTTTTGGAGGAAGAGATAGTATGTGCAAGACTTTTGCAAATCAAATGAAAAGTGAATTTGAGATGTCTATGTTTGGGGAAATGAATTTCTTCTTGGGTCTGCAAATCACTCAAACAAAGAAAGGAATCTTCATATCACAAACCAAATATGTGAAAGAATTGTTGAAGAAATTTGGGATGGAAGATTCAAAACCAATGAATACTCCCATGGCAACCAGATGTAAATTGAGAAAAGATGATGAATCTCCTAAGGCTAATAAGAAAAAGTACAGGTTAATGATTGGACCTGACATTATGAACATTGTTGGTCTTGTTGCCAGATTCTAAGCTAATCCCAGAGAATCTCATGTCATGCAAATCAAGAGAATTCTCAGATATCTAAAGGGAACAATTGAGTATGGTTTATGGTATCCTAGGGATCATGATTTCTCTCTTCATGCATATATAGATGTGGATTGGGTAGGAGATGTTGATGACTAGAAGAGTACCAGTGGTGATGCATTCTTTTTGGGGAAAAGATTGGTTTCTTGGTTGAGCAAGAAATAAGAGGCAATATCTTTGTCCACTGCAGAAGTAAAATACATTGCAGCAGCAGGTAGTTGCACTCAAGTATTGTGGATGAAGCAAATGCTAAGAGACATCAGAGTGGAGTATGAGGAACCTATCACAATATTCTGTGATAACTCAAGTGCAATAAATATATCAAAAGAGTCCTTAGGTAGAGGTTTAGTAAAAATGTCTACAATCTGATCCTTAGAGGGCACAAACTCCAATCTGACTTCATTCTTGTTCACTTGCTCTCTCAAAAAGTGAAATTTGATGGAAAGATGAAGTAGAAGCTGCTCAACTTGAAGCCCTTATTGCAAAAAGACTGCCAAGAGGATCTGGTAAGTATGAAGGAAAGTTGCCCTTCAAATGTTTCAACTGCAACAAGATTGGTCATTTTGCCTCAAAGTGTCCAGAAAGATTTTCAAGGACAAATCCAAATAGATAAAGATTCTAAAAGAAATGTTACTATGTTCATGAAGATGATGATGATGGAGTAATAGATGATGAATTAGAGACAGGAAACAAATCTAGAAGTGACTGGGTGTTTATTGCCATCAAGGAAGAAGATCCAATGCCCACTGAATCTGTCAATCATAAAATGATAGAAAGAGCTCTGGCTGCCCAAGTTGAAGAAAAGGATGATTGGGTCATTGACAGTGGATGCTCCCACCATATGACTGGTGAAAAAAATAAGTTCATAGATCTAGAAAGATATGAAGGAGGAGTTGTAAAATTTGTTGATAATTCTACTGGCAGAATCAGAGGCAGAGGAACTATTTCTTTTGATGGAAAGAATAAAACCAGTGATGTATTGTATGTTAAAGGTCTGAAGCACAATCTTCTTAGTGTTGGATAGTTGGTGGACAAAGGCTATGATCTCTGATTCAAAAATGGAAAATGTAAGATCTTTGAAAGTTCTAGAATAGAGGTTACATCTGGTACTCAAACAAAAGGTAACATATTCCACTTGGTTGGTACCAGAAAAAGTTGTTTATTTGTTCAAATTGATCAGAGTTGGTTGTGGCATAGGAGAATGTGTCATGTAAATTTTGATAATATCATCAAGATAAGAAACACTCAGGCTGTAAGAGATCTTCCAAGACTGGTGAAACCTACTAACAGTTTGTGCAAAGAATGTCAGTTGGGTAAGCAGGGCAGAGTCACATTCAAATGTAAGGAACAATCATCTACTAGATTATTGGACTTAGTACATACAGATCTATGTGGACTGGAAAGAATAAGGAGTTTGCAAGGTGATAGATATTTCATGTTATTAATTGATGACCATTCCCGGATGATGTGGGTGACTTTCCTGAAAGAGAAATCTGAGGCTCTTGAGAAATTCAAAATATTCAAGGCAATGGTAGAGAATGAAATTAGGTTAAACATAAAATGTCTTAGGTCTGATAGAGGTGGAGAATTTACATCTGGAGAGTTCATAGAATTTTGTGAGAAACATGGGATAAAAAGATAGTTATCTGCTCCAAGGACTCCATAGCAGAATGGAGTAGTGGAGAGAAAGAACTAGACCATCTAGGAAGCATCGAGAACCATGATGATGGAAGAAAATTTTCCTTAGATCTACTGGACAGAAGCTGTAAGCACTGTTGTCTATACTCTTAATCAAGTACAAATCAGAAGCAATACCAGTAAGACCCCTTATGAACTCTAGTTTGGCATCACTCCCACTGTGAAGTATTTCAAATTCTTTGGTAGCAAATGTTACTTTAAAAGAGATGAAGACCTTGGCAAATTTGATGCCAGAAGTGATGAAGGAATATTCTTGGGTTATTCTACTCAAAGCAAAGCATACCAGTGTTATAACAAGAGATTGAGAAAGATTATAGAAAGTATAAATGTGAAGTTTGATGAAGGCATTGAAAAACCCTCAAGGTTTTATGAATATGAAGAAGATGATTAGAATGATGTTTTGGTCCAAGAAGTTCAAGTCCCTTCTGAAATTCAGATCCAGACTGATCTGAAGAATCCTGAAATACATGAAGAAGAGATAAGCTTCAATGAACTTGTCCAAGAAATAGAAGTGCAAGAAATTCCCAAAACTCCCAGGTATGTAAGACTGAATCATTCTGAAGACCAGATCATACATGATAAAAGCAAAGGTGTTCAAACAAGAAGAAGGATTGCTCAAGATTCAAAAAATTATTGTCTAATTTCAAAGATTGAACCAAAAATAGTAAATGAAGCATGCAATGATGAAAGCTGGGCCAAAGCAATAGAGGAAGAGTTAATGCAGATTGAGAAAAATCACAAATGGAATTTTGTTCCTAGACCTAGAAACAAAAATGTGATTGGGACCAAATGGATCTTCTGGAATAAATTGAATGAAGATGGTGAAGCAGTCAGAAACAAAGCCAGATTGGTTTGTAAGCGTTATTCTCGAGTAGAAGGAGTTGATTTTAAAGAAACTTTTGTTTTGATGGCAAGAATTGAAGCAGTCAGATTAATTCTTGCTTTTGCCGCCTTTAAGGATTTCAATGTATATCAGATGGATGTCAAGTCTGCCTTCCTGAATGGTGACTTGGAAGAAGAAGTATAGATTAAGCAACCTAATGGATTTCAATTGTCTAATCATGGTGATATGGTCTGCAAGTTGAAGAAAGCACTGTATGGAATCAAACAAGCCCCAAGGGCCTGGTATGAAAGATTGGATAAACATCTTTTGAAGATTGGTTTCAACAAAGGTATTGCTGACAGTAACTTGTGCTTCAAGATTGATAATAAAAATATTTTGATTGTTGAAGTATTTGTTGATGATATCATTTTTGGAGGAAGAGATAGTATGTGCAAAACTTTTGCAAATCAAATGAAAAGTGAATTTGAGATGTCTATGTTTGGGGAAATGAATTTCTTCTTGGGTCTGCAAATCACTCAAACAAAGAAAGGAATCTTCATATCACAAACCAAATATGTGAAAGAATTGTTGAAGAAATTTGTGATGGAAGATTCAAAACCAATGAATACTCCCATGGCAACCGGATGTAAATTGAGAAAAGATGATGAATCTCCTAAGGCTAATAAGAAAAAGTACAGGTTAATGATTGGACCTAACATTATGAACATTGTTGGTCTTGTTGCCAGATTCTAAGCTGATCCCAGAGAATCTCATGTCATGCAAATCAAGAGAATTCTCAGATATCTAAAGGGAACAATTGAGTATGGTTTATGGTATCCTAGGGATCATGATTTCTCTCTTCATGCATATATAGATGTGGATTGGGCAGGAGATGTGGATGACTGGAAGAGTACTAGTGGTGATGCATTCTTTTTGGGGAAAAGATTGGTTTCTTGGCTGAGCAAGAAATAAGAGGCAATATCTTTGTCCACTGCAGAAGTAAAATACATTGCAGCAGTAGGTAGTTGCACTCAAGTATTGTGGATGAAACAAATGCTAAGAGACATCAGAGTGGAGTATGAGGAACCTATCACAATATTCTTTGATAACTCAAGTGCAATAAATATATCAAAAAATCTGGTGTTGCATTCAAAGACAAAACATATATCCATCAAATTTCACTTTTTGAGAGAGCAAGTGAACAAGAATGAAGTCAGATTGGAGTTTGTACCCTCTAAGGATCAGATTGTAGACATTTTTACTAAACCTCTACCTAAGGACTCTTTTGAGTATCTTAGGGAGAAGTTAGGGGTTATTTTTGGTTCTAAATTAAGGTGCACTAATGTGCATTAGTCTGGTGGATCTCACAATCATATCTTGTGGTCCAGATTGATTATAGGAAGCTGCTACTCAGGGGTAGCAGTCTGTATGATTCAGAAGATTGATGCAAGTATGTGCCCTTTGCCTTTGATGTCAAAGGGGGAGAGAAGACATGTGAAAAACAAAAAGTGGTTGATGATCAAAGGGGGAGAAGTAAAGGAAGAGAAGACATGTGAATGGTTATTGTTGATAGGGGTAGCTATGTCTGTCAATGAGGATAAGTTCTTGTCTTGATGGTTAAAATGTTTTTTCACATCATATGTTGCCATCAATGACAAAGGGGGAGATTGTTGCAAGTATGGGCCTAACTGGTGTTGTCATTGATGTCAACATACTCCTGTTGCATTGATGTCAAGGATTGGATGAGCTGTGTGCTGAGAATATTGAGAAAATTAGTCCTATTAGAAATAGAGAAGAACAGTGAAGAAGTGAAGCTCTTTGAAGTGAAGATCCCAGCTAAGATGAAGATCAGAGAATACGCATCAAAGGGTTTGTAGATATGTGTCTAAAGAAGGTCCAGTCAAGATTTGAGAGGTCCACATGAAGATTTGGAGAAGTTATGGCCATATGAGTAAAAATGGTTCTAGCAGATGTTCAAAGGTGACAGAGTGACACAAATAGGTCCAGTGAGATCCAGAAATGTAATATCTTGTTCTATGGATTTGGAGTAATGTTTAGGAAGCCAATGTGAATTGACAACTCAATTGGTTCATGGTCTGGAGGTCCGCAAGCTTTTATTCTAATGTGACAGTGATGACAGACTGTGTTCTTGAGGTTTTGGATGAAGATGCAAATGATTTCAGTAAGAAGAAGTGGTGTGGATGTTCTTGGTGATTCAGGCAAGCTTGTGGGGGTATCTAGATTGTGTCCAATTTGTGTTAGTGGTCCGCATTGAAGATTGAGCTCGTAATTGAAGATTTACTCTCGGGTGATGGTGTTCTCCCTAATCATGGTCGACCGGATGTTTTACACATCTTGCGGATGATCTTGGAGATGTTCTATGAACCATGGCATGTTCCTCTAAGAAGATTGAAGTCCCATATATGTGTGGCTGACAGTGTGGTGATTCGCATGAAGTCTTTTTCAAGTTGTACTTGTGTAATTGCTTTGTAATGAAATAAAGTATGTATTGTGCTAACTTTGATGATTATCCCAAAGTCAATGTCTTGTATAAATAAGATTTGTGAAGTCATTTCAAAATAAGAGTGAAGATGAGAAAGTGATAGAGAGGAGAAGAGTGAAAAGCAAAGCAGAAGTGTTGAGCTTAAATGGAACTGACTCAAGCATGGTGAAGATGCTAATCTCCAGTTCAAGTATGTAATATTTATTATTCTGTAGACAGTGTGTCTCCTGTAGGTAGTGGGCCTCTTGTGAGTAGTGTGCTCGAGTAGTGAGCCCTAATTGGCATGTGCCATTTTGTTCTTATTCTTTTAATAGAGAATACAAACTTGGGTTAGTCACCCCATGGTTTTTCCCTTAACTGGGTTTTCCACGTTAAAATCTTGGTGTCATATGTGTTAATGTGTTTCTGCTCTTGAGTTATTGCATTGTGCTTCCATGATTAAACCATCATTATGCTGTTGAAATATAAGAAGGATTAAAATGTTTAAAGAAAATAAAAGTTTTTGACAACTGATTCACCCCCCCTCTCAGTTGTCTATCCTAAAACCAACAAATATCACACAAGACTTCATCATAATAAGATCCAATATGCAATTTCACCAAAAATTGTTCACTCACTAGTACCTTATGATCTTCCTAAATCCATGCTATCTGATAGGGCTTAAGGTGTTTCAATCTCTCCAATTTCAGCTTAGTTACCATCTCCTCTGAAACTAGGTTATCTGAACTACCACTATCAACTACAACTTTACAACACTTACCTTTAGATTTGCATCTTGTTATGAAAAAACTCTTCCTTTGTGGTGGTTCCTCATTTATCTCTATTTGAAATAGTGCTCTCCTCATCACAAGTGATTCTCCTTTCTCTAGTTTACCAATAGAATAGGGGTCATTCAGTTCAATAGGTTCTTCTTCAACATAGGCTACTCTTCCACTATTTTCTATCCTCTTACTTGTACTACCCTAATTATATTCAAATGCTCTATGTCCTTCACCTCCAAACTTGAAACAAGTGCCTCTAAATGTCTTCTTATCAAATCCTATTCCTTCCCTTCTATATCCTTCATTCCGATACGAATTATAGTTGCCTCTAGGATGAAAATTTATGTCATTTCTCTAGTATGCATTAGTATCTCTATCATCCTTCTTAAATGGGTTATCAAGCTTGTTCTGCTCTAGATATGATCTGTCTCCTCCAGAATAAGTCCTACCTCTCTAAAATTTATCTCCTCTTCCTCTCTGTCTCTGATCATGTCTTTTATTCAGCTTCTCTTCAACCTTCAGGGCAAACTGATATGCTTCTTCCAAAGATGTCATCCTTACCAAGCTTAGCTCTTCTTGAATGTTCAATCTCAGTCCATTGATGTATCTAGCCACTTTCTCCTTTCTTTCTTCACTATGTCCTGTCCTTATGATCATTTTATGAAATTCCTTAGTATACTCCATAGATTTCTCCTTTTGTCTCAGGTTCTACAATCTTTTCAACAGCTCCAACTCATAGTCAGCAAGTATAAATTGGTTCTTCAGTTTTGTCACCATCCTATCCCATTTTGTAATATTTTATTTTCCTCTTCTATTTCTCTCCAACTGAACTTCTTTCCACCATATAGCAGGATGTCCTTTCATTTTTGTATTTGCAAATTTTACCTTCTCCAGATCTTCAACTTCCTCATATTCAAAGTATTCTTCCATATCATTTATCCAGTCAATCAATTCTTCAAGGTTCAAATTACTAGTATAATTTAGCACATCAAATCTAGGTCTTTTTCTAATCTTTGAAATAGCTCACAACGTCTTTACCTAATCTGATTCTTCTTCTTCATTAGCTCCTAGGGTTTCACTAGTTTGCTCAACAGATTGAAATTCTTCTTCCTCATCACTTTCAACATTAGGTCTCGGTGTCAATCCTCTTCACCTATATTCCTCAATAGTATCCAAATGAATTCACATTATTTTCATTATCTCCACCAACTCATCTATTCTACCATCCATTGTTCCAACAGTAGCAACTCTCCTCAGTGGCATTCTTCCTAGGATCAAGTGTAAACTACCCCAGCTTCGATGATCGAGCTACAAGGTGACAATTGACTCACAATCAACAATCGGTTGCAACACAAATAGCCTGCCTCAATTCGGTGATTTGTCCACAGCAAGATCTTACAGAATTCCCTCGCCAACTTTGCTTAATTTGCTCTAAAAATTCAAACTTTCACTCTGATACCACTTAGTGCAGTTACGGTAGGAGGGTTCACATAATGAACTACCCGAACCGTGTAGCAAGAGTAAACACAATGGAAATGACTCAAAGATAGAAGGTAAATGTAGATTTAGTCATTCAGTATATCAAAGAAGTCAAATACAAATTGGCCTGCAATAGGCAGGCTTACAATTAGGGCTCACAAGCCTGGTTACATACATGCACAAGATAAATCTGTGAAGCTCCTTCGCATAAAATCTAAACTATTTATCTTCTAAATCATGAGAACTACTTTCCTAAGGATCTATTACATCAATATATATCAACTCCGGACCAATAGATTCCTTTGCGTTGGCCAAGGAAGATCACAAACTCCAATGAAGAGTTGTAACGTGTTCATGGATATGTCAGACCTAAATGCATAGAATAATTCCTCAAATGAATGGAACAATGTGCAGATGTCCGGGAAGGCTCGGCCATGAACCAAGGATCATTAAATGATGTATCATTAGGATCCACAAGTCAAGCAATGATCTGCAAGCCTTCTCCCACATTTGATTTGTCTGAGACTGTCAGGATGCTCTGCTTTGAGAAAATAGTTGGTTTTCTAATAGCGATATTTTTCTGGTAACTAATCCAAATGCTCTAAGTTCTTGATATGATGTAGATGACTGAATGTAGATGTTAAGTCTAGATATGCAAGATGTGAAATGCCAAAACTAGACCACAAGCTAAAACTGCTTCTGACTGAATTGTCTGAACTGAACTGGGAAATGAAAAGAAACAAACTAAACTACAAGCAAACTAAAATGTAAATATTTTTGGTTGATGCAAGATTGCTCTTGAACTAGGGATGCTCCTGCATCAGGTGTGAACTATTGGATTTAAAACAGACAACTGAGAGGGGGGTGAATCAGTTGTTACCAAACTTTTGTTCTTTTATATACTTTAAAGCTTCTTCTATTTCAAAAGCATATCATAGATTCAATCATGAAGCATAATGCATGAATTTAAGAGCATAAACAAATTCAACATATACAACACAAAGATATTAACATGGAAAACCCAGTTAAGGGAAAAACCACGGGGTGACTAACCCAAGATTGTATTCTCTATTAAAAGAATAAGAAGAATGAAATGGCACTTGCCAATTAGGGCTCACTACCTGAGCACACTAGTCACAAGAAGCCCACTGCCTATAGGAGACACACTGTCTACAGAAAAATATAAATATTACATAGTTGAACTAGAGATCAGCATCTTCACTATGCTTGAGTCAGTTACATTTAAGCTCAACACCTCTGCTCTGCTTTTCCTTCTTCCCTACCACCTTCTCATCGCCACTAGATACCTCTAAATGACTTCAAAATTCTTATTTATACAAGACATCAACTTTAGAATGATCATCAAAGTTGGCACAACTTACACTTATTTTATTACAGAGAAAATAAAAAAATACAACTTGACTTATTACAAAAACTTCATGCGCATTACTACACTGTCGGCCACACATAGTTGGGACTTTAATCTTCTTTGAGGAACACGCCATGCTTCGCAAAACATCTTCAAGATCATCTGCAACATGTCCAAAACATCCAGTCAGCCAAGACTAGGAAGAACACCATCACTGAGAGGTAAATCTTCAATTACGAGCTCTATCTTCAATGTGGGCCTCCAACACAAACTGGACACAATCTAGAGACCCCCATAAGCTTGCTTGAATCACCAAGAACATCTACACCACTTCTGCTTATTGTAATCATTCGTGCCTTCATCTGGAACCTCAAAAACATAGTTGCCCATCTCTGTCACATTAGAAGGATTGCTTATGGACCTCCAAACCATGACCCAATTGAGTTGTCAATTCACATTAGCCTCCCAATCAAGCTACCAAATCCGCAGAACATGATATTGTATTTCTGGATCTCACCGGACCTGTTTCGATCACCTCTAAATAGTTCCTAGAACCAGTTTAACTCTTAAGGCCATAACTCTTCCACATTTTCATGCGGACCTCTCAAATCTTTACTGAATCATCTTTAGACACATATCTACAAATCGTTTGATGTGCATTCTCTGATCTTCACTAGCTGGGATCTTTACTTCATAGAGCTTTATTGTCTTCATTGATCTTCTCTATTTCTGATAAGACTAATTTTCTCAATATCCTCAGCATACAACTCATCCAATCCTTGACATCAATGCAACAAGAGTATGTTGACATCAATGACAATGATAGTTAGGCCCATACTTGCAACAATCTCCCCCTTTGTCATTGATGACAACATATAATCTAAAAAACTATTTTAACCATCAAGACAAGAACTTCTCCTAACTGACTGACATAGCTCCCCTATCAACAGCAACCATTTACAAGTCTTCTCTTCCTTTACTGCTCCCCCTTTGATTAGCAACCACTTTTTGTTTTTCACATGTCTTCTCTCCCCCTTTGACATCAATGGCAAAGGGCACATACTTGCAACAATCAGTCCACCAACTTCTCATACTTCAAAATCATACAGACTGCTCCCCCTGAGTAGAAGCTTCCTATCATCAATCCAGATCACAAGATATGACTGTGGGATCCACCGAACTAATGTACATCAGTGCAACTTAATTTAGAAATTGAGGGGCAATAACCCCTAACTTCTCCCTGAGATACTCAAAAGAGTCCTGAGGTAGATGTTTAGTAAAAATGTCTGCAATCTGATCCCTTGAGGGCACAAACTCCAATCTGACTTCATTCTTGTTCACCTGCTCTCTCAAAAGGTGAAACTTGATGGATATATGTTTTGTCTTTGAATGCAACACTAGATTTTTTGATATATTTACTGCACTTGAGCTATCACAGAAGATTGTGATAGGTTCTTCATACTCCACTCTGATGTCACTTAGCATTTGCTTCATCCACAATACTTGACTGCAACTGCTTGTTGCTGCACTCTATTCTACTTTTGCAGTGGACAGAGATATTGCCTCTTGTTTCTTGCTCAGCCAAGAAACCAATCTCTTTCCCAAAATGAATGCACCACCACTGGTACTCTTCTGGTCATCCACATCTCATGTCCAATTAGCATCTATGTATGCATGAAGAGAGAAGTCATGATCCTTAGGATACCATAATCCATACTCAACTATTCCCTTTAGATATCTGAGAATTCTCTTGATTGCCATGACATGAGACTCTCTAGGATCAGCTTGGAATCTAGCAACAAGACCAACAACATTCATAATATCAGGTCTAGTTTGAGTAAGATAGAGCAATCATCTAATCATTGACCTAAACTTTTTCTAATCAGCCTTAGGGGATTCATCATCTTTACTCATCTTACATCCAGTTGCCATGCGAGTATTCATTGCCTTTGAGTTGTCCATCCCAAATTTCTTCAACAATTCTTTCACATACTTGGTCTGTGATATGAAGATTCCTTTCTTTGTTTGAGTGATTTGCAGACCCAAGAAGAAATTCATTTCCCCAAACATAGACATCTCAAATTCACTTTGCATTTGATTTGCAAAGGTCTTGCACATGCTATCTTTTCCTCCAAAAATGATATCATCAACAAATACTTCAACAATCAAGATACTTTCATGATCAATCTTAAAATAAAGATTACTATCAGCAGTGCCTTTGTTGAAACGAATCTTCAAAAGATGTTTGTCCAATCTTTCATACTAGGATCTTGGAGCTTGTTTGAGTCCATATAATGCTTTCTTCAATTTGTAGAGCATATCACCATGATTAGACAATTGGAATCCATCTGGTTGCTTAATGTATACCTCTTCTTCTAAATCACCATTCAGGAAGGTAGACTTGACATCCATCTGATATACTTTGAAGTCCTTGAAGGAAGAAAAGGCAAGAAATAATCTAACTGCTCAATTCTTTCAACCAGAGCAACAGTTTCTTTAAAGTCAACTCCTACTTGAGAATAACCTTTACAGACCAATCTGGCTTTGTTTCTGACTACTTCACCATCTTCATTCAGTTTATTTCGGAAGACCCACTTAGTCCCAATCACATTTTTGTCCTCAGGTCTGGGAACAAGATCCCAAGTGTGATTCTTTTCAATCTGCATCAATTCTTCCTCCATTTCTCTAGCCCAACTTTCATCATTACATACTTCACTTACTGTTTTTGGTTCAACCTTTGAAATCAAATAATATTTCATTAAATCTTGAGAAATTTTTCTTCTTGTTTGAACACCTTTTCTTTTATCTCCTATGATCTAATATTCAGGATGATTCAGTCTTACATACCTAGGAGTTTTGGGATTCTCTTGCACTTCTAATGGACAGGTTCTTCCAAGTATGTCTCTTCCTCTTGCATATCAGGATTCTCTGGATCAGTCTAAATCTGAACTAGAGTTGGGACTGGTTCTCCTTGGTTTGAGACATCATTCTGATCATCTTCTTCATATTCATAATACCTTGAGGGATTTTCCATGCCTTCATCAACCTTCACATTTGTACTTTCTACAATCTTTCTCAATCTCTTGTTGTAACACCGGTATGCTTTGCTTTGAGTAGAATATCCCAAGAATATTCCTTCATCACTTCTAGCGTCAAACTTGCCAAGGTCTTCATCTCTTTTGATATAGCATTTACTACCAAAGAGTCTGAAGTACTTCACAATAGGAGTGATGCCGAACCAAAGTTCATAAGGAGTCTTACCAGTATTGCATCTGATTTGTACCTGATTAAGAGTATAGATGTCAGTGCTTACAACTTCTCTCCAATAGATGTGAGGAACATTTGCTTCCATCATCGGGTAAGTGCAAAAAGATGGGGGGCCAAAAAGTGGCCAAAAAATTTTCAAAAAAAATTTAGGCATAACGCGAGCGCGTTATAACGCGCTCGCGTTATAAAGCGCTTTATATATAAAAAAAAAATGCTGTCATTTCATTTTATCTTATTTCGTTGTGAGTTTTTCCTCCGCCGCGGCTTAAAACCCTTCAAAAACGCGCTCGCGTTCTACAAAACACCATTCAACACAATAGATTTGTCGATTCATTGCCGAAATGCCGCCGCGACGTCGAGCACGCCAAAGGGGTGAGTTATCTTTGTTTTTTTGTTTGAATTTCTTCCTAAATAGGTAGGTTTTGTGTTGATTTTTGATGCATATTTTATTAATTGTAGGAAATGTTAATGCACCTTCTCCTCCTCCTCAAAATCCTCAAAATCCACAAAATCTTGAGGAAGAAATACCTGCAGAACAACAACCTCCTCCATTCATTCCTCGACATGCCCCTGGAACACAAGATAATATAATGGGGGAAATTGAAAACAATAAAAAACAAATTGAAGATATAATTACAAGGTTGAAAGATCCTTCCACTTCAACCTTGCATAGGTCCACGCTTGCCGAATCTCTTGAGTCTATGTTATCAAATGTAAATTCAATTAGCAAGCAAATAACTAGTTGGACCGATAAAAAGAGAGAGTTTAGAGATTACTATGCAGATAAATTGTCATATCAAGATGTCAAAAAATTACAAATTACAAAAGTAGACTTGTGTTCAATTTTCACAAACCCACAAACAAATCAACCTCCACCCATTACATGCAAGAGGTTCCCTATCCATTGGTGCAACAACCAAGCGATAAGGGACAATTTCGGGCAGAGGTGGTGGATGGTTTTTGACCATCCTCCATGCAATAACAATGAGGTCCCGCAATACTTTTTGAGGAAACTCTACTCTGAGTTTGTCCTCAATAAAGTGCCAAACTATTTTGATATGCGGGACTTCCAGGGTAGAGGTGGGGGCTCAGCACAGGATAGACCAGGGGCACGTCTTGACCCACAGCGGGTAGTGAGACGAGTAATCAGCAGACCAGCCCACGAGCATGTTTCTATTCCTTCCATTGTGAAGGAGAGTGTTGAGGTCGATACACTGAGGTCGATTAGTGCCTTGACCCAGAGCATCATAGAGCATGCCGATCCTGCAACACAGAGTGGGTTGGGAGATAGTGCGAGGAGTAGGGTCCCACCGCATACTTGCCAGGCTTGCGGGTCAGCCTGTGGTTATGACCCCATGGACAGTCAGGACGCAGGTGCACAGGCTACATCTGCAGCTGAGCAGATGGCGATGACAGATACCCTCCTGAGTGAGACTTTCGGCCTTGATACTCAGGTAAATATTAGCAAGTTTATTGAATTTAATTTATTAAATTTTATTTTTGAAATACAAGATTAACTAATTTAAATTGATGATTTTAATGAAATTTCAGGGTCATAGCGTCTATGCAGTTTTCAGTGGTTCTCCACCTACATTTTTCACTAGATCATCTACTGTTGAGGTATGTAACTAGTAAACAATTATAAATATTACATGTGAATAGCATCGTTATATGAATGGTATTCTAATTTCTGATTTTGGATGTTGAATAGGTTAACACTGTAGATTTCATGGCAACACCTGCCAGCGGTGGTGGACTTCAAAGCTTTACGGAGGTAATAAAATAAATAGTTTAATGAATGAATTGTACTTACTAAATTTTTGTATGTGATTTGTGTGTTTTATTGTGTGTACTTCCATGTTTAGATGAGCGTGTGTGTATGTTAGGAGCCATGATTTGCATCACTATTATAGTTTTCGTAATTGAATAATGTTGTTTTATTTCCAGATGATGCAGGCTGCAGATACACCTCCCCATGTTCATAGGGCAATGGAGCAGGGTGTGGCCTCTGCAATTCATAGCTCTATGGCATTGACAGGGGTATGAGGCAGATTAGTAAATTTCAATTTACATTCATTGTTATAGTTGTCTATTTTTGAAAAATCAAAAGATTATTGATTTGAAGTTTAATTTCTATCTGGATGGTTTCTATAGGACATGACATCACCAGGGCCTTTTCCTGATACTGAGGCAAGCGAGCAGACAGATTATATGTTAGCGGTAAGTGATTATTTTGTTAAATGTTTCATTTTTTTATAACATGTAATTTCTATATATTAATATCTATACTTTTTTTTGTAACAGGTAAAGGTGCAGGAAGAACTAAATAGGAGAAGTAGCCCTCGGGTTCGTAGTAGACCACCCACATGCATGTCTCCATCCCCTAGAAGATCAAAGGTTGCTCGTGATTTATTCTCTTCACCAGCTAGAGGGGAATGACTTTTTATTGTGTTCCTCTGTTGTATGCCTATATGGCATTTGTGGACATATATTTTGTATTGTACATAGTTGACATTGTATGCCTATATGGCATTCTTGTAAGCCTATATGGCTATTTTGTATATATGTTATACTTATATCGACAGATATTGATGTATGCGTATATGGATATTTGGTTAATACAAATCTTTTTTATTGATGGCGTCCATACTTGCATTATAAATCCACTTTTGAATGGATATTTGTAGATGGCTACTTCAAATATTTAAAGTCTTATTGTATTACATAGGATGTTTACATTTTCTTTGATAGGCTTGATAGGCCATGGATTACATGATGGTGTTTGATGGAAAAGTATGGTACTAGAAGACTCTAGTTCATTCTTAATAGGCTTGTGATTGATAATATCTTTGCATGATTGCACTTGATCTTGGATCATGGGCATGTTGTTAGGATTTTGATTGCATTGTGATGTTTGATGGATAGGCATGGTGTAAGTGTAAGATACCCAACTAGTTCTACGAAAAATTTTCCTTACTTAAACACTTTTACTTGCTAACAATTCATCAACTACTTCAATAACATAAAGATATACATCAAGATAACTATTTGAATGAAACAACATTAGAGTTGGGTACTTGTCTTGTTACTTGATTCAATCAACTTGCAATGTCTTATTACATGGAAAATGCTTTCAATAGCATGAAGTACAACTCATTCAATGGAAATACAAGGACAGGCCTTGAAGCCTTGATGTTACAATGTCTTCCTTATTTGAGCAACATTTGAAGATTTGGAATGTTCAACTCATCACCTCACAAGGTAGGCGCATATTTGAAGGATTTACAGGTTTTTCTGACTTGGGCGCCAAGTTGAGGTGACCTCCTCCTGAAGTTGCGCCTTGCCAACATTAGGTGCCAATTAGAGTTTATGGATGCTCTGGATTGTTTCCAAGAGTAGGCGCCAAAACATCATCATTATGAAAGTGTTTTAAATGCTAGGCGCCCAAATCAGCCCTCTGGAGTCTAGGCGCTCCTTTCATGCATTCTGTGTTCTAGGCGCCAATTGAAAGGAGTGGAGAACAGGGCAAGCGCCTTCCAAACTAGGTGTTTCCTTGAGGTGACAAGGACTTAGAAAGTGCGCCTAAGGTGAGTGCCTTGAGTGAAAAGGTCTAACAAACATCTTTGAACCCCCTTTCAAGGTTAGGCGCATTCTGGAGGTGGAAACAAGTAGAAGGTGCGCCTTAGCTTCCTTTGTCAATTCTTGCAAGTCTTTGTTGATTAGGAAGGTGGAATGCTTCATTATAGAATGAGCGCCTATCTTCTAATGTCCAAACTACTTCTTCTGGCTCACTCTGTGGCTAGGCGCCAGAGCTAAACTGTTCACACAAGGGAGTGCGCCTAGACTCACTTGATGTTTTCTTACTACTTCAACCCCTGGAAGATGTTCCAAGGTGTTCCCTTTTACAAGCACCTGACCTCCCAAGTTCCTTCATGTGCTATTCCTTGAAGGCGCCAAAACTGAGCTCCAGTGCCATGGGATTGTGCCTAACATCTTTGAAGAGTTTCTAAGCCTTTTGCAAGTTGATATCCCAAACTCATCTTCTAGGCGCAACAGGAGCTTTCCAAAGGAGTTTCCAAGTTTTAGACGCCAAGCGAGGTCATGGGTGAATGGAACTGCGCCTTAGGAGATGACTGGATCCTAAGCGTCAGTCTGGAGTTACAGTGGAATTGATATGCGCCTCAACTAGCTTAGGCGCCCATTTGAAGTGATTCCTTTAACACTTCTCTGTCAATCTCAACTGCAAGGATGATCTCCTAATCCAATTTTGATCCTCTGGAGATGCAAATAGCTTTACATTTCACTAGGTTCCATCAATGATGATCATCAACCAAAGCACATTTCAAAGGTGAGATAGGCAAGTGAGGCACCAAACTAGTCCTTAAGACTTATCTCCTTCTATCAAGTCAATTTCAACTATGTGAGAGAGTTCTATTCTAGGCGCAAAATGGAAATGTTTCATCAATTGGTGCATCTTACAAAGCTCCCAATTCTAGGCGCCAGAGCCAAAGAGTTTTTCCCAACACATGCACCTGGGCTAGGAATTCACGTAAGAGACATCACTTAGCTTTAAAACTTTCAATCTATAGCCATCTGGGCTAGGCGCTCCAATGGAGGATCCTTGAACTCATGCATTGGCGCCTTCTAGTTCTAGGCACCCATTTTGGATGATTCATCCTGATACTAGCGCCCAAAATGACTAGACTCTCTTCATTATCCAATTCACTTAGAAGACTCAAGTTGGAGACTTAGTTGTCTATCCATGTTCTCCGGAAGATTCATTGTACCTCTATGCACTATCTCCTTCAAGGCGCACATTTAGCTCCAAAACGCAAATTTCCATCATCAACCCATCAAGGTGCATCATCTTCCCTTTGTATCCCCTTCAAGGCGCAGACATTCACTTCTTCACACTCAAACTCACTCTCTGGTGCCAGAATAGGTGTATAACTTCAAATAAGGCGCTAATCTTAGGTTTCTAAGTACTTAGTTTGATCTTAAGGCTATCCTTCCTCTAAGCACTCTCTTCAACTCCCTCACTGAAGGCCCTCTATAAGTTTGGGCGCATTTCATCCCAAGGCGCTTCAACATCATCCAAGGCGCAAATTCACTCTCCAAGACAAGGTGCAAAAAACCCTATCCTAAGGCGCTCAAATCTTGCTTCTAGACCTAGGCGCACAAACATGAGATTAAGGATCATTCTGGCCACCATCACTTCCCTAAAGGCGCAAAATTGGTGTAGATACATTCCATTTATTAAGGATCATTCTGGCACCCAAATCTTGTCAAAGCAAAGGATCAATAGGTTCTCTCTAAGGCGCACTCCAGGGTTTGATCTTGCAAGACTTCTCACGTCAAAATTTTGACCAAGACACTCAAGGCACTAGTCTTTATCATCTAACCCTACAGTGCACTTACTCATTATGATATACTCCTCAACTTTGTATTCAACCTTGCCCAAGGCGCATATTCACTATAAGGCATTCTCACGTTGTCAAGGCTCAGAGGGCTTCAACTTGCTAAAGGGTAGAGGTCTAGGCGCATATCTGACTTGAAGCTCAAGGCGCTCCAACCCTCTTGCTCTAGAATTCATTCTAGGCACTAAGTGACTTCTCCAATTCCTTGAAAACATTTGAAGTGTTTTACCTTCTCAAGGTGCTCCTTCGAACTTGACTCCAAGGTGTTATAATCTCAAAGGTGCTGACATCATCTCAACCAAAGGCGCTCAATGATTCATCCCATATCTAGGTGCTAAAACACTTAATCAACCAAGTCATTCAAGGCGCCATTCAGTAAACTCATCTTCCATGATATTCCTATCAAGGCGCATATCACTTCTCTCATGGGCTTTAGGCGCTCAGTTGAGTGTTTCAATACTATTTAGGTGCCAAATTCATTTTAATGCACCAAACACAAAGAGCTTTCAAACACTGGACGCTCACAAAGAGTCTTCCAACCTTGGGCGCTAAATTAGGTCTTTGCAACTATCCAAGGCACATATCTTCGTTTGAACGACTTATGGTGCCAAGACAACTTCTCATTAGGGTGCTCAAAACACTTGTGTTTACATTTGAAGTGCTTTACCTTCTTAAGGTGCTCCAGACTAACCTGACTCCAAAGCGCTCCATCATCATCCTTAAGGCGCTAAAAACATCATCTCCACTCTAGGCAAAAACATCATCCAACTCCTTAAGGCACTTCACTGTGAAAGTCTGAAGGCGCTCTACCTAGACCTTTCCCCTAGGCGCCAGAACTCCTAAGCACTCACCAGATAACTCTCTTCTTCAAGGCGCAAATCTTCCTATACTATGATTGCCTCTGAAACACCGATTAACGTGATGTGAGGGTGCAAAGGCTACTCCAATCCTCAGTGAGCGCCTAGTTTAAACAAGGAGAAATAAAGCATTCAAAACTATCCAAACGATCATCCCCTTCCTAATGTCTTCACTGCTCCAGAAAACCTTGGCCAAAATGACACATAACAACTCCTATGAGCGCCCTTATGCCCTAGGATCATCTAGTTTGTGCATCTTGTAATGAGTAGTTCATGTAAGTTTGGAATGAGCGCCTTGAATAAGTGTAAACTAGCCTAGAGAAGGGTATGTGCGCCTTGAGCATTCCAGAGATAACTGTGCGCCTAGAACAATATGAGTGCTCATGATGATGATTAACGCCCTGATGAGACTATGAGCGCCTTGTTCAGGAGATACCTTGTTTGATCATAAAATGCACCTTGAGTCTTGAAGGTTTTGAGCGCCTAGGTGATTTGGATGTTGGGATGTTGGTATGCGCCCAAGATTGAGGTAAGTGAGCGCTTGTAATGGAGGAGAGCAATGAGATGAGGTTTAGCGCCTCCAAGTAAGGTCAGAGGTGAGGTTAGAGGTGAAATGCGCCTTTGGACCATTCTGGCGCCTTGGATGAAGAACCTATATCTTGAGCCCAAGAGGTAAAATTTGCGCCTTAGTGGATTTGGAGAGTTACAGAGATTAGAGAAAAGCGCCTTCAAGACAGAGTTGTTCAAGGCGCATGTGTGATTTGGTCAAAAACAGGCGCCTAGAGTGAATAGGCTTTCATCCTGACTTAATACACTGCCTCCTTCTGACGATTTTTGGGGCAGCAGAAAACCTTTCACCACGGGCAAATGCCTCAGAGCTATAAAAAACCGAGAGAGGTTATTGTAGAGGCACTCTACGTGATCCCGTTGCCTCAGACGGAATGTTTCTAAGTGACACGGTTTTCGAGTAACATCTCGTCAAAGATTGCTGCCTTTTTGCACTTTGGACTCTTCAGGGATATCGTCGGTACAATGTAGCTCCGACTGTTTCGACATGTTTGGGTGAGAAATAGGACCATGCCTAGCATAAATGTACCCATTCGGACGCGTTGGAACAGTCAGTTTGGTCGCATCAGGAGCAGGACGAAAGTTACACCCCTTTGCAACTTTACACTGCCTCCTTCTGACGATTTTTGGGGCAACAGAAAACCTTTCACCACGGGCAAATGCCTCAGAGCTATAAAAAACTGAGAGAGGTTATTGTAGAGGCACTCTACGTGATCCCGTTGCCTCAGACGGAATGTTTCTAAGTGACACAATTTTTGAGTAACATCTCATCAAAGATTGCTGCCTTTTTGCACTTTGGACTCTTCAGGGATATCGTCGGTACAATGTAGCTCCGACTGTTTCGACATGTTTGGGTGAGAAATAGGACCATGCCTAGCATAAATGTACCCATTCGGACGCGTTGGAACAGTCAGTTTGGTCGCATCAGGAGCAGGACGAAAGTTACACCCCTTTGCAACTTTACACTGCCTCCTTCTGACGATTTTTGGGGCAGCAGAAAACCTTTGACCACGGGCAAATGCCTCAGAGCTATAAAAAACCGAGAGAGGTTATTGTAGAGGCACTCTACGTGATCCCGTTGCCTCAGACGGAATGTTTCTAAGTGACACAGTTTTTGAGTAACATCTCGTCAAAGATTGCTGCCTTTTTGCACTTTGGACTCTTCAGGGATATCGTCGGTACAATGTAGCTCCGACTGTTTCGACATGTTTGGGTGAGAAATAGGACCATGCCTAGCATAAATGTACCCATTCGAACGCGTTGGAACAGTCAGTTTGGTCGCATCAGGAGCAGGACGAAAGTTACACCCCTTTGCAACTTTACACTGCCTCCTTCTGACGATTTTTAGGGCAACAGAAAACCTTTCACCACGGGCAAATGCCTCAGAGCTATAAAAAACCGAGAGAGGTTATTGTAGAGGCACTCTACGTGATCCCGTTGCCTCAGACAGAATGTTTCTAAGTGACACGATTTTCGAGTAACATCTCGTCAAAGATTGCTACCTTTTTGCACTTTGGACTCTTCAGGTATATCGTCGGTACAATGTAGCTCCGACTGTTTCGACATGTTTGGGTGAGAAATAGGACCATGCCTAGCATAAATGTACCCATTCGGACGCGTTGGAACAGTCAGTTTGGTCGCATCAGGAGCAGGACGAAAGTTACACCCCTTTGCAACTTTACACTGCCTCCTTCTGACGATTTTTGGGGCAACAGAAAACCTTTCACCACGGGCAAATGCCTCAGAGCTATAAAAAACTGAGAGAGGTTATTGTAGAGGCACTCTACGTGATCCCGTTGCCTTAGACGGAATGTTTCTAAGTGACACGATTTTCAAGTAACATCTCGTCAAAGATTGCTGCCTTTTTGCACTTTGGACTCTTCAGGGATATCGTCGGTACAATGTAGCTCCGACTGTTTCGACATGTTTGGGTGAGAAATAGGACCATGCCTAGCATAAATGTACCCATTCGGACGCGTTGGAACAGTCAGTTTGGTCGCATCAGGAGCAGGACGAAAGTTACACCCCTTTGCAACTTTACACTGCCTCCTTCTGACGATTTTTGGGGCAACAGAAAACCTTTCACCACGGGCAAATGCCTCAGAGCTATAAAAAACCGAGAGAGGTTATTGTAGAGGCACTCTACGTGATCCCGTTGCCTCAGACGGAATGTTTCTAAGTGACACGATTTTCGAGTAACATCTCGTCAAAGATTGCTGCCTTTTTGCACTTTGGACTCTTCAGGTATATCGTCGGTACAATGTAGCTCCGACTGTTTCGACATGTTTGGGTGAGAAATAGGACCATGCCTAGCATAAATGTACCCATTCGGACGCGTTGGAACAGTCAGTTTGGTCGCATCAGGAGCAGGACGAAAGTTACACCCCTTTGCAACTTTACACTGCCTCCTTCTGACGATTTTTGGGGCAACAGAAAACCTTTCACCACGGGCAAATGCCTCAGAGCTATAAAAAACCGAGAGAGGTTATTGTAGAGGCACTCTACGTGATCCCGTTGCCTCAGACGGAATGTTTCTAAGTGACACGATTTTCAAGTAACATCTCGTCAAAGATTGCTGCCTTTTTGCACTTTGGACTCTTCAGGGATATCGTCGGTACAATGTAGCTTCGACTGTTTCGACATGTTTGGGTGAGAAATAGGACCATGCCTAGCATAAATGTACCCATTTGGACGCGTTGGAACAGTCAGTTTGGTCGCATCAGGAGCAGGACGAAAGTTACACCCCTTTGCAACTTTACACTGCCTCCTTCTGACGATTTTTGGGGCAGCAGAAAACCTTTCACCACGGGCAAATGCCTCAGAGCTATAAAAAACCGAGAGAGGTTATTGTAGAGGCACTCTACATGATCCCGTTGCCTCAGACGGAATGTTTCTAAGTGACACAGTTTTTGAGTAACATCTCGTCAAAGATTGCTGCCTTTTTGCACTTTGGACTCTTCAGGGATATCGTCGGTACAATGTAGCTCCGACTGTTTCGACATGTTTGGGTGAGAAATAGGACCATGCCTAGCATAAATGTACCCATTCGAACGCGTTGGAACAGTCAGTTTGGTCGCATCAGGAGCAGGACGAAAGTTACACCCCTTTGCAACTTTACACTGCCTCCTTCTGACGATTTTTAGGGCAACAGAAAACCTTTCACCACGGGCAAATGCCTCAGAGCTATAAAAAACCGAGAGAGGTTATTGTAGAGGCACTCTACGTGATCCCGTTGCCTCAGACGGAATGTTTCTAAGTGACATGATTTTCGAGTAACATCTCGTCAAAGATTGCTGCCTTTTTGCACTTTGGACTCTTCAGGGATATCGTCGGTACAATGTAGCTCCGACTGTTTCGACATGTCTAGGTGAGAAATAGGACCATGCCTAGCATAAATGTACCCATTCGGATGCGTTGGAACAGTCAGTTTGGTCGTATCACGAGCAAGACACCAAAAATGCAAAGGTTGCTTTGTGCAACTTGACAACATTGACACTTTTTTGCAACATGACTCAAAGACTCAAACTGACCCCAAATGACTCAAAGTGACTTAAAATCACCTTGATTATAGAGGTCAAGGTGCTCCTTATCATTCATTCATTATGAGCGCCTTGGGAGAATGGTATATAGGTCATCATCATGATTGGGCGCCCTGGATCCAGAGTGTTGGAGAGATCATCAAATGGTGTCTAGTAGGGTGAGTTATGAGTTTGGTCGCATCAGGAGCAAGACACCAAAAATGCATAACATGATGATGGAAAAATGTGTACATATGTGTAAAAATGCAGGAGGAAATAAAAAAAGACAAACCTTACAAATTAATGTGCATACTTACAACTCAATGTAACATAACTTTACAAAATCAATGTGAATACTTACAAATTAATCCAATGAACCATCTGGATCTGCTCTACTCTTTATTGTGTCAAGTATTGCTTCATGGTCAGACTCACGCACCTTCCACAATATTTTGTTCAAAGGTCTACCCCGATACTTTATCAAATGAACATTGGATGCCACGACAAGGTTCGAGTAATGAAGAATCTTTCGATGCATGTCAAAGTCCTGAAATAGCCAAATATTAACACTCTTATGTGGGTACCTTCTAAGCCATGTTCCAGTAATAACCACTGATCCTGTAGGGTATTCGATGTTTTCTCCATCTGTAACAGGGGCCTCCAATTTCTTTTTGGCCTCAACACAACGGCATAAGTAATAATCTGTTCCCTCTTCATTATCTTCATCTGCAATAACTGCATATACGTGTCCTACATTGATATGTGTAGCAAATTAGATGAAATTAGTCAACATTACAAAAACACTACAAAGTAAGATGACATTACCTGGTTGAACTAGATGAAATTAGATGCATATATGTGCCCTATATTACCTGGTTGAACTAAATCTGATATGTGGTCAAAGTCAACTGACGATTCCATCTGTGTTAGTTCCAGTGCCGTCGGGGGTCGATACGTGTCAAGTGGGCTAAGATAACTTAACTGCCATTCGTCAACCCACTCCTTTGACTCGCACTCATCCCAGACTTGAATTGTACAGGAAGAACAAAAGCATGACATCTTTCGTGTATGGATACTCCATGAACCTGCAATTGAACTTCTGAAAGAGTGCATCTCATTTGATCCTGTCAGTGTACAACAATCCTCATATGGTGCAATGTTAGTATCATCTATCAACCAAAAAAATCTACGAACTAAAGACTTACCTTCATTACCTGGACCCATGGAAGCATTACACCACTCGACAATCGATTTTGCATCTGTCAACTTTGCATTGTCTTTATACTTTAACTCTTCTCGTGCTATGGCTCTTTTGATACATGCTCCTGCACCATCATGCTCCCCCTTTCCATGCCCGGCCTCACAAAAGTTCCACATATGTTGAATACCTGTAAAATTATGCCTCCTACTCAGCCAATAGAAATTCCGCGAGTTCTTGAATTGTGATGCACAATTATCCGACCATATGATATGCTGACTGAACGATATGCCCCTTCTAGCCAAATCATTATAGAACACCTGAAAGCAACCTTGCACGAACTCCGTAGAATGCGTGCGATCATCACTAATATAGAAATGATACTCCCTTATGAGCTTTCTGTCATCCTCTGTACTATCATTCGCATGAATGAATGCGATGTGCACAAATATAGAAACCTGTGTGGAGTTGTAATATTGTGATTGCACCTCACGCTGTGGCTGTAGACTGTAGTTCTCTGCAAAGTCGACGACTGAAACAATGCTACCAACTGGAAATGTGTCCTTGCATAACTTGAATTGCAAGTCCAACCATCGAGCTCTATGGGCATGTCTTGCATACTCATACACTATGCTGTCACGAAATATAGGCATAAACTGATACACTGGAATCTTTTCAATAACTAATTCACACCTCTTTGCTTCTTTACCATCTTTTGTATTGTATGCCACTGTTTTATACTTGCCAAATTCTACTAGTTCATTTCCAACCGCATGTGTTATTTCCATATGTTCACATATTGGCAAATGTTGCAAGCCACCGCAACGATGACATGTGCCATCCAAGCATAATTTCTTGTAGAATATTTGACCTTCCTCTCTTTCACATAAAATTCTTGATATGAAATCTCTTGAAGATGTTGGTGGGGCACATATGGCACAACCCTGCAAATCATTGTTAGTATGCATATCTAAACATATAGACCTATAAGCATCAAAATGGTTAGAAAATTCAATATGTAATCTACAACAACAAGTAGTGCGTGTGTGATTTATCTTAACATAGAAAGGTTTTAGCATTTCAAAATATCTTTGACAAATTTTAATTTGAGGATACTTCTCTAGAAATTTACCATAAAACTGTGTTTGAGTCTCATCCAAAAAATGCTTTGGATGTGGCTCGCGGTTCTGACTACCAATTCTCCTTCTTACCACATCCCTTTGATTCGGAGATACCCTTGTGTAATTCTTCCAAAAGTCTTCAATTAGTGACCTCAATGCTTCAACAATTGGTTTATCTTTTCGTGGTAGTCTCCCCGAGAACGCCCATAATTCATTGGCATTAGTGTCCTCAATTCTTTGGCGTCTTCCAACGGCTCTTGATAAAGTTTTCCTATTAATTCTCAATTTTTGACTTGTCTTTCTAATAAGACGAGCTTTCCTCGTTTGACTACTTACTATAGTCGATGTAATCACACGCCGTGTTGCATTACTATCTTTTGTGCGTGAGGTGTTACCCACACTCTCATACGCACTCATTAGATTCTTGACAATAGATTTTTCACTTGAAGCCTCTGATGTTCTCAACCCAAGAATCTTCATGATAGACCTATACTTTATACTTCGCATCATTTCAACGAATAGTTGACATCTTGCAGTCTCATTTAACTTTTCAAAGAACAATCTCCAAATCTTATTAGCATATCTTCTACAAGTGCGTTTTGGAATCTTACCTTCCATTGGCTGCAAAATATTCTCATCAATATCAATCAAATACTTTGGCTTTCTATGCAAAATTCTAGGTGGTGTCAAGTTAGGTAAATTCATCTCAACATTAGGAATTTCATCAATATTTAAATGAGATGGGTTAGATGGCATACCTTCGATCGAAGATGGAATAGATGACATACCTTGAGGTTGAGGTGGGAACGATGGCGTACCTCCTTCATCACATGTGAGTGATGATGTACTCTCAACTTGAGATGTGGTAGATGGTGTCCCTACATGTTGTCTTGCGATAAAGGATGTGTCTCCAACTATGGTATTTAAATCTCTCGTACCACGAAGTTTTTGCATTCGTTCTCTTTGTGCCGCCAATACCATATCTCTTTGTGATGGTTGTGGTTCCTCTTCAATTGGTATGTCTTCATTTATCGTGTCCAATTTCCTCTTCTCACGAAGTTCCCTCATAGCCATTGCTTTCTTTGCATTCTTAGCTTCTATCTCTTCCTGTGTTGGTTTAATTCTTGATCGTTTCCTCGGCATGACGGAGAATTTGTCTGTAGCATGATAAAGAGACCAATATTAGTTCCTAAGAAATGAATACATGATAATAGTGGGATTGTATTTTTTTTATGTTGTAAGGATTTATTCTTGTATAGTTTGACATCATGGTATGAACTAAGGTTTGTTTATTACACATAATTATTAAAGAGCCCAAGTGTAGAAAATATACATGGCATCATGTGAGATTGTAGGTTGCTTTCTTGATTGAAAATGTGTCTATTTTAAACATGTATGATAATGCATGATAAAGTAATTCAATCCGAAATAAGGAAAATGTAAAGAACATGCATGTAAAGACTTGACATACCTAAAAAACGAAGATTTGAATGGAGAGAGTACCCAATTATGTAGTGTTTTTATCTTCTTGCATCAAACTCCTCAACAATTTGAGTTTTTCACCACTTGCTTCCTTTTCAATGTTAAATTCTTAAAATTGAATCAAAATTAACATTGCAATACTACAAAAATTGAAACTTGTATAGATATATATCAAATTTGGTTTGAAAACTATGTTATTTCCTCCTTCTCAAGTTGGCAAAGCAGAAAAGGTGGTGGAAAGATCATGCAAAGGTGGTACAATGTGTCAAATGTGCATGTGAACTTCCCAATAGCATGAAAGCACTTCTTTTTTGTCGGAGCACGCGCAGAATCAGTAAGAAAACAGAGCATGTGGGCCTGGATCACGGGGGTAACCACTTTTTTACCGTTTTAGTAGAATTACAAAACGCGAGCGCGTTATAACGCGCTCGCGTTATAACACGCTCGCGCTATAACGCGCTCGCGTTTTGTCCTCCTATAGATCTCTAAACCCTAAACCCTCAACTCTGATCCCTTGACCCTCAACCCTCAATGTCAAATCCTAATCCCTCAACCTCAACCTTGTCCCTAAACCCTAATCCCTTCAACCTCAACCCTATCCCTAAACCCTTGACCCTCGAACCTCAGCCCTCAACGTCAAACCGTAATCCCTTGATGCAGAGCGAAACAAGTTGAACATTAACACAGGTGAAAAAATCCTTGAAAGTCCACAAAATAACCTTTACAGTGTATATCGGCAAGACAATTTAAATGTCACACCGAAATGTACCTCAACCCTCAACATCAAACCCTCGAACCTTAACCCTTAACATCAAACCCTAATCCCTCAACCCTTAACTCTAATCCCTCGACCTTCAACCCTGATCCTAAACCCTAAACCCTCAACGCCAAATTCTAATCCCTCAACCCTTCACTCTAATCCCTCAACCCTAAACCCTATCCCTAAACCCTCAACACTATACCTTAAACCCTAATCCCTCAACCCTAACCCTAAACCTTGTCCCTAAACCCTAATCCCTTCAACCTCAACCCTATCCCTAAACCCTTGACCCTCGAACCTCAGCCCTCGACGTCAAACCCTAATCCCTCAACCCTCAACCCTCAACGTCAAACCCTAATCCCTCAACCCTAAACCCTATCCCTAAACCCTCAACACTATACCTTAAACTCTAAACCCTCAACGCCAAATTCTAATCCCTCAACCCTTCACTCTAATCCCTCAACCCTAAACCCTATCCCTAAACCCTCAACACTATACCTTAAACCCTAATCCCTCAACCCTAACCCTAAACCTTGTCCCTAAACCCTAATCCCTTCAACCTCAACCCTATCCCTAAACCCTTGACCCTCGAACCTCAGCCCTCGACGTCAAACCCTAATCCCTCAACCCTTAACTCTGATCCCTCATCTCTCAACCCTAACCCTAAACCCTCAACCCTCAACATCAAACCCTAATCCCTCAACCCTCAACCCTAATCTATCATCCGTCATCCCTCCACACTCTACTTTAACCCTAATTCCTCGACCCTCAACCCTATCCCTAAACCCTTGACCCTCGAACCTCAACCCTCAACCCTCAACGTCAAACCCTAATCCTTCAACCCTAAACCCTATCCCTAAACCCTCAACACTATACCTTAAACCCTAAACCCTCAACGCCAAATTCTAATCCCTCAACCCTTCACTCTAATCCCTCAACCCTAAACCCTATCCCTAAACCCTCAACACTATACCTTAAACCCTAATCCCTCAACCCTAACCCTAAACCTTGTCCCTAAACCCTAATCCCTTCAACCTCAACCCTATCCCTAAACCCTTGACCCTCGAACCTCAGCCCTCGACGTCAAACCCTAATCCCTCAACCCTTAACTCTGATCCCTCATCTCTCAACCCTAACCCTAAACCCTCAACCCTCAACATCAAACCCTAATCCCTCAACCCTCAACCCTAATCTATCATCCCTCATCCCTCCACACTCTACTTTAACCCTAATTCCTCGACCCTCAACCCTATCCCTAAACCCTTGACCCTCGAACCTCAACCCTCAACCCTCAACATCAAACCCTAATCCCTCAACCCTTAACTCTAATCCCTCAACCTTCAACCCTGATCCTAAACCCTAAACCCTCAACGCCAAATTCTAATCCCTCAACCCTTCACTCTAATCCCTCAACCCTAAACCCTATCCCTAAACCCTCAACACTATACCTTAAACCCTAATCCCTCAACCCTAACCCTAAACCTTGTCCCTAAACCCTAATCCCTTCAACCTCAACCCTATCCCTAAACCCTTGACCCTCGAACCTCAGCCCTCGACGTCAAACCCTAATCCCTCAACCCTTAACTCTGATCCCTCATCTCTCAACCCTAACCCTAAACCCTCAACCCTCAACATCAAACCCTAATCCCTCAACCCTCAACCCTAATCTATCATCCCTCATCCCTCCACACTCTACTTTAACCCTAATTCCTCGACCCTCAACCCTATCCCTAAACCCTTGACCCTCGAACCTCAACCCTCAACCCTCAACGTCAAACCCTAATCCTTCAACCCTAAACCCTATCCCTAAACCCTCAACACTATACCTTAAACCCTAAACCCTCAACGCCAAATTCTAATCCCTCAACCCTTCACTCTAATCCCTCAACCCTAAACCCTATCCCTAAACCCTCAACACTATACCTTAAACCCTAATCCCTCAACCCTAACCCTAAACCTTGTCCCTAAACCCTAATCCCTTCAACCTCAACCCTATCCCTAAACCCTTGACCCTCGAACCTCAGCCCTCGACGTCAAACCCTAATCCCTCAACCCTTAACTCTGATCCCTCATCTCTCAACCCTAACCCTAAACCCTCAACCCTCAACATCAAACCCTAATCCCTCAACCCTCAACCCTAATCTATCATCCGTCATCCCTCCACACTCTACTTTAACCCTAATTCCTCGACCCTCAACCCTATCCCTAAACCCTTGACCCTCGAACCTCAACCCTCAACCCTCAACATCAAACCCTAATCCCTCAACCCTTAACTCTAATCCCTCGACCTTCAACCCTGATCCTAAACCCTAAACCCTCAACGCCAAATTCTAATCCCTCAACCCTTCACTCTAATCCCTCAACCCTAAACCCTATCCCTAAACCCTCAACACTATACCTTAAACCCTAATCCCTCAACCCTAACCCTAAACCTTGTCCCTAAACCCTAATCCCTTCAACCTCAACCCTATCCCTAAACCCTTGACCCTCGAACCTCAGCCCTCGACGTCAAACCCTAATCCCTCAACCCTTAACTCTGATCCCTCATCTCTCAACCCTAACCCTAAACCCTCAACCCTCAACATCAAACCCTAATCCCTCAACCCTCAACCCTAATCTATCATCCCTCATCCCTCCACACTCTACTTTAACCCTAATTCCTCGACCCTCAACCCTATCCCTAAACCCTTGACCCTCGAACCTCAACCCTCAACCCTCAACGTCAAACCCTAATCCCTCAACCCTTAACTCTAATCCCTCGACCTTCAACCCTGATCCTAAACCCTAAACCCTCAACGCCAAATTCTAATCCCTCAACCCTTCACTCTAATCCCTCAACCCTAAACCCTATCCCTAAACCCTCAACACTATACCTTAAACCCTAATCCCTCAACCCTAACCCTAAACCTTGTCCCTAAACCCTAATCCCTTCAACCTCAACCCTATCCCTAAACCCTTGACCCTCAAACCTCAGCCCTCGACGTCAAACCCTAATCCCTCAACCCTTAACTCTGATCCCTCATCTCTCAACCCTAACCCTAAACCCTCAACCCTCAACATCAAACCCTAATCCCTCAACCCTCAACCCTAATCTATCATCCGTCATCCCTCCACACTCTACTTTAACCCTAATTCCTCGACCCTCAACCCTATCCCTAAACCCTTGACCCTCGAACCTCAACCCTCAACCCTCAACGTCAAACCCTAATCCCTCAACCCTAAACCCTATCCCTAAACCCTCAACACTATACCTTAAACCCTAAACCCTCAACGCCAAATTCTAATCCCTCAACCCTTCACTCTATTCCCTCAACCCTAAACCCTATCCCTAAACCCTCAACACTATACCTTAAACCCTAATCCCTCAACCCTAACCCTAAACCTTGTCCCTAAACCCTAATCCCTTCAACCTCAACCCTATCCCTAAACCCTTGACCCTCGAACCTCAGCCCTCGACGTCAAACCCTAATCCCTCAACCCTTAACTCTGATCCCTCATCTCTCAACCCTAACCCTAAACCCTCAACCCTCAACATCAAACCCTAATCCCTCAACCCTCAACCCTAATCTATCATCCGTCATCCCTCCACACTCTACTTTAACCCTAATTCCTCGACCCTCAACCCTATCCCTAAACCCTTGACCCTCGAACCTCAACCCTCAACCCTCAACATCAAACCCTAATCCCTCAACCCTTAACTCTAATCCCTCGACCTTCAACCCTGATCCTAAACCCTAAACCGTCAACGCCAAATTCTAATCCCTCAACCCTTCACTCTAATCCCTCAACCCTACCCTATCCCTAAACCCTCAACACTATACCTTAAACCCTAATCCCTCAACCCTAACCCTAAACCTTGTCCCTAAACCCTAATCCCTTCAACCTCAACCCTATCCCTAAACCCTTGACCCTCGAACCTCAGCCCTCGACGTCAAACCCTAATCCCTCAACCCTTAACTCTGATCCCTCATCTCTCAACCCTAACCCTAAACCCTCAACCCTCAACATCAAACCCTAATCCCTCAACCCTCAACCCTAATCTATCATCCGTCATCCCTCCACACTCTACTTTAACCCTAATTCCTCGACCCTCAACCCTATCCCTAAACCCTTGACCCTCGAACCTCAACCCTCAACCCTCAACGTCAAATCCTAATCCCTCAACCCTAAACCCTATCCCTAAACCCTCAACACTATACCTTAAACCCTAATCCCTCATCCCTCAACCCTAAACCTTATCCCTAAACCCTAATCCCTCAACCCTCAACCCTAATCTGTCATCCCCCAACTCTAATCCTTCATCCCTAAACCCTAAATGCTATCCCTATTCCTACACCCTCAACAGAATCGATACTATACCTTAAACCCTAATCCCTTATCCATAAACCCTCCAACCCTATCCCTAATCCTTATACCATCCACACTCTACTTTAACCCTAATTCCTCGACCCTCAACCCTATCCCTAAACCCTTGACCCTCGAACCTCAACCCTCAACCCTCAACGTCAAACCCTAATCCCTCAACCCTTAACTCTGATCCCTCGACCCTCAACACTATACCTTAAACCCTAATCCATATCCCTCAACCCTCAACCCTTAAAACTTAAACCCTATCCCTACACCCTCAACACTTGACACTATATCTTAAGCCTTAAACCCTAATCCCTAAAGCCTCAACCCTCAATCCTTAAACCTTAAACCCTAAACCCTATCCCTAATCCCTCTACCCTCAACACTCTAACCCTAACCTCGACATTAAATGCTAATCCGTCAACCCTAAACCCTAATCCTAAACCCTCAACCCTAAACCTTATCCCTAAACCCTAATCCCTCAACCCTCAACCCTAATCCATCATCCCTCAACTATAATCCCTCATCCCTAATCCCTAAATGCTATCCCTATTCCTAAACTCTCAACAGACTTGATACTATACCTTAAACCCTAATCCCTTATCCCTAAACCCTCCAACCCTATCCCTAATCCTTACACCCTCCACACTCTACTTTAACCCTAATCCCTCGACCCTAAACCCTATCCCTAAACCCTTGACCCTTGAACCTCAACCCTCAACCCTTAATGTCAAACCCTAATCCCTCAACCCTTAACTTTGATCCCTCGACCCTCAACCGTAATCTGTCATCCCTCATCCCTAAACCTTAAACGCTATCCCTATTCCTAGACCCTCAACGGGCTCGATACTATACCTTAAACGCTAATCCCTTATCCGTAAACCTTTCAACTCTATCCTTTATGCCTTAACCCTCATGATGAATAGCCTTGAGTGTAAAAAAATTTGAGTGGGACATAACGCGAGCGCGTTATAACGCGCTCGCGTTATGTCGAACATGGGAAAAGACAGGCTTGCGGGAAAAATGTAAGGCAATAAACAACGCGAGCGTGTTATAACGCGAGCGCGTTATAACGCGCTCGCGTTATTTCTTGCTTTGGGAATCCCAAGCCTTGGGCTTGGGATTTGCTTTGGATTTCCAACCCAAAGGCTTGGAGTGCCTTATAAACAGTCACAGACGTGTTTTTCTGTATTCTTCAAAATTTCACATAATTTCGTTCGTGCTAACCCTCAGATTTGCACGTGTTTCAAGGTTGAACAAATCGAACACATGGGTAATGTTAGGCTTTCTCTTAGCTATTTGACGATGTGATTTTTTTCACATTTTAACAATGTTAAGCCTTTCATCTTTAATTTCTTTTGTTTGTGTGTCCGTTTTTATGCAAAAACCACTGTTTGGTCTTTTTTTCATTGTAAAATAACTATTCATTCAAATTTCAAAAAAATTACATATTTAGAAACTAGACTCCATTCTACAAATATTAAAAAAATAAAAAAATGATATTCAATTAGGTTTCAAAATTTATAGGGGTAGCACGGCCAAAATTCTGTTTTTTAGGATGTGTCCACTTTAAAAATTAGTAAAAAATCAAATATTCATCAAAAAATTATCAGAAAAATCGGGCATAAACTACATGCTATTAGCTAATTTCTCACTGAAGCGATTTTAAAAATACCAAAAAAAAGTTGACCTTTTGAGGGAGCCACAAAACATGCTATGTTATGTTTTTTTGACAGAAACAACACCAATTTCTGTGGCTCCCTCTTTTGAACCCCTTAATCTATGCCATTTTCAAAACAAAATAGTAGTTTAGAAAGTAGACTCGGAGCACTACGAACATTGTTTTGGTTGCATCTCTAAATTTTGAGTGTAACTATGCTCAATTTCTCATCCAAGGCCAGTATTTCCTGATTTCAGAAAAAAAGTGGCCACTTAAGACCCCTTTTTGGCCCCCCATCTTCTTGCACTTACCCCATCATGGTCCTAGATGCTTCTTGTATGGTTTGGTTCTTTCTCTCCACTACTCCAGTGTGCTGTGGAGTCCTTGGAGCAAATAACTGTCTCTTTATCCCATGTTTCTCACAGAATGTTATGAACTCACTGGATGTGAATTCTCCACCTCTATCAGACCTGGGGAATTTTATGTTTATGCCAGTTTGATTTTCTACCATAGCCTTGAATATTTTGAACTTCTCAAGTGCTTCAGATTTCTCCTTTAAGAAAGATACCCACATCATTTGGGAGTGGTCATCAATCAACAACATGAAATACCTATCTCCTTGCAGACTCCTGATTCTTTCCGAACCACAGAGCTCAGTGTGTACCAAGTCTAACAATCCGGTTGAAGATTGTTCCTTACTTTTGAATATGACTCTATTCTGCTTGCCCAACTGACATTCTTTACACAAACTGTTAGTAGGTTTCACCAGTCTTGGAAGATCTCTTATAGCTTGAGTGTTGCTTATCTTGATGATATTATCAAAATTTACATGACACATTCTCCTATGCCACAACCAACTCTAATCAATTTGAACAAATAAACAACTTTTACCAGTACCAACCAATTGGAAGATGTTACCTTTTATCTACATACCAGATGCAATCTCATTTCCAGAGCTTTGAAAGATCTTGTATTTTCCATTTTTGAATCAGAGATCATAGCCTTTATCCACCAACTATCCAACACTAATTTTGTTCTTTCCATCAAAATAAATAGTTCCTCTCCCTTTAATTCTGCTAGCAGAATTATCTCCAAACTTTACAACCCCACCTTTATATCTTTCCAAGCTTAGGAACTTACTCTTGTCACCAATTGGTGCAGGAGCACCTCAAAGAACAACTTGGAGCAAGAAGACACAAATGATTAGAGGAGGAGCCCATGGAGCAAATCAAATCAATTGGAACATCCTAAGACCAATGATGACATATTATAATGGGCAAGTTGATGTAATGATCAAATATCTTGAGGGTCCTAGTAAGGACCCTAGGACCAAAAATAATGTAAGTTGGGCCAATAGTGCCTCTAGAGTCAAATAAGAGTCAAATATAGGTGTCTAAGGCTAGGAATAAGGTATAATGATCCTAAGAAGATCAACCATGATGAACCATGATGATTTGGTAGAGTAAAAGTCACTTAAAACAAAGTTTAATATTCAAATTTTTGAATAATTCATTTGGGCGGGAAAGGCAAGAATGAACCGTTTTGGAAGTTTAACCATCTCCAACCAATGGGAATCGGTTGTGGGAGTTAGGACAAAGTTATATAAGCCTTCCAAAGGCATTAGATGGTATGGAAGAATCCATTGGAAGCCTGGGTTGTACGGCAGGCTGCAAATAGCAATAAAATTCAGTTTTGTCTTGCATCTTCTTCTTGTTTCTGTTGATCTTTTTGATTGTTGAGTGTTGGAAAATGTATTAGGACCTCAGTTAACATTAATAGACTTCATTTCATGCTCTGAGAAGGTTTTTGAAGGTAGTTTATATGCTGTTTATCTGACTGTCACAAGGAACAACAGGCTGTCCTGTGCATCTTGAGAGGTTTCAATGCCTCATAGGACCTTTCCGTGGATGTAGGATCCTGGTTCCCATGGAATAGGTCCTTGATTGCATGTATAATATGACTCCTAACTTTGACAAAGCAGGAGGAGTGCAAATGGATAGGTGATCACCATTGGAAGTCTTTGTTTGAGTGATTTGCAAACCCAAGAAAAAATTTATTTCCCCAAACATAGACATCTCAAATTCACCTTGCATTTGATTTGCAAAGGTCTTGTACATGCTATCTTTTCCTCCAAAAATGATATCATCAACAAATACTTCAACAATCAAGATACTTTCATGATCAATCTTAAAATATAGATTATTTTTAGCAGTCCCTTTGTTGAAACCAATATTCAAAAGATGTTTGTCCAATCTTTCATACCAGACTCTTGGAGCTTGTTTGAGTCCATACAATGCTTTCTTCAATTTGCAAACCATATCACCATGATCAGACAATTGGAATCCATCTAGTTGCTCAATGCATAGCTCTTCTTCCAAATCACCATTTAGGAAGGCAGACTTGACATCCATCTGATATACTTTGAAGTCCTTGAAGGAAGCAAAGGCAATAAATAATTTGACTGCTTCAGTTCTTTCCACCAGAGCAAATGTTTCTTCAAAGTCAAATCCTACTTGAGAATAACCCTTACAGACCAATCTGGATTTATTTCTAACTACTTCACCATCTTCATTCAGTTTATTATGGAAGACCCACTTAGTCCCAATCACATTTTTGTCCTTAGGTCTGGGAACAAGATCCCAAGTGTGATTCTTTTCAATCTGTATCAATTCTTCCTCCATTTCTCTAGCCCAGCTTTCATCATTGCATGCTTCACTTACTATTTTTGGTTCAACCTTTGAAATCAAACAATATTTCACTGAATCTTGAGCAATTTTTCTTCTTGTTTGAACACCTTTGCTTTTATCTCCTATGATCTAATCTTCAAAATGATTCAGTCTTAAATACCTGGGAGTTTTGGGATTCTCTTGCACTTCTAATTCTTGGACAGGTTCTTCCAAGCATGTATCTTCCTCTTGTATATCAGGATTCTCTGGATCAATCTAAATCTAAACTAGAGTTGGGACTAGTTCTCCTTGGTTTGAGACATCATTCTGATCATCTGCTTCATATTCATAATACCTTAAGGGATTTTCCATGCCTTCATCAACCTTCACATTTGTACTTTCTACAATCTTTCTCAATCTCTTGTTGTAACACTGGTATGCTTTGCTTTGAGTAGAATATCCCAAGAATATTCCTTCATCACTTCTAGCGTCAAACTTGCCAAGGTCTTCATCTCTTTTGATATAGAATTTACTACCAAATACTCTAAAATACTTCACAATAGGAGTGATGCCAAACCAAAGTTCATAAGGAGTCTTACCATTATTGCCTCTTATTTGTACCTAATTAAGAGTATAGACAATAGTGCTTACAACTCATCTCCAATAGATGTGAGGAACATTTGCTTCCATCATCATGGTCCTAGATGCTTCCTAGATGATTTGGTTCTTTATCTCCACTACTCCATTCTACTATGGAGTCCTTGGAGTAGATAATTGTTTCTTTATCCCACGTTTCTCACAGAATGTTATGAACTCACTGGATGTGAATTCTCCACCTCTATCAAACCTGAGGCATTTTATGTTTATGCCAGTTTCATTTTCTACCATAGCCTTGAATATTTTGAACTTCTCAAGTGCTTCAGATTTCTCTTTTAAGAAAGTTACCCACATCATCTGGGAGTGGTCATCAATCAACAACATGAAATACCTATCTCCTTGTAGACTCCTGCTTCTTGCCAGACCACAGAGATTAGTGTGTACCAAGTCTAACAATCCAGTTGAAGATTGTTCCTTACTTTTGAATGTGACTCTATTTTGCTTGCCCAACTAACATTCTTTGCACAAACTGTTAGTAGGTTTCACTAGTCTTGGAAGATCTCTTATAGCCTGAGTGTTGCTTATCTTGATGATATTATCAAATTTTACATGACACACTCTCCTATGCCACAACCAACTCTGATCAATTTGAACAAATAAATAACTTTTACCAGTACCAACCAATTGGAAGATGTTACCTTTTATCTGCGTACCGGATGCAATCTCAGTTCTAGAGCTTTCAAAGATCTTGCATTTTCTATTTTTGAATCAGAGATCATAGCCTTCATCCACCAACTATCCAACACTAAGAAGATTATGCTTCAAACCTTCAACAAATAGAATATCACTGGTTTTGTTCTTTCCATCAAAAGAAATAGTTCCTATGCCTTTAATTCTACTAGCAGAATTATCTCCAAACTTTACAACTCCACCTTTATATCTTTCCAAGCTTAGGAACTTACTATGGTGAGAGCATCCACTATCAATAACCCATTCATCTTTTTCTTAAACCCGAGCAGCCAAAGCACTTTCTATCACCTTATAATTGGCAGATTCAATAGGCATTGGATCTTCATCCTTGATGGCAATAAACACCCAATCACTTCTAGGTTTGTTTCTTGTCTCAGATTCATCATCTTTCACTCCTTCATCATCATCTTCTTGAGCATAGTAACACTTCTTCTGACACCTTGATCTATTAGTGTTTGGCCTTGAAAACCTTTCTAGACATCTTGAGGCAAAATGACCAATGTTATTGCAGGCAAAGCATTTAAAAGGTAATTTTCCTTCATACTTACCAGATCCTCTTGGCAATCTCTTTGCAAGGAGGGCTTCAAGTTGTTCAACTTCTAATTCATCCTCTTCCAGATCTTTTCTTGCTTTCTCATACCAAGTTGATTTTCTTTAGGAACTTTCTCCTAAATCATATCTCTATTTGCCTTTGGTAGAGGCACTAGCTTTGAATGCAGATTTAGTCTTGGGAAGTGCATCGCCAAACTTAGCTAACTTGAATGCAGATATCTTACCAACCAATTGATCCCTTGTGATATTTATTAAAGATCTTATTTCCTCAATGGTAGCAACTTTGTGTTTATATGTAGGGGGTAAAGATCTGAGAACTTTAGCAACAATTTCATCTTTATCCAATACTCCACCAGCACATCTAATGCCACAAAAAAGCTTATTTACTTTTGTCATATATGAAGTGATATTCTTATCTTCACTCATCTTTAAGTTTTCAAACTTTCCTTTAAGACTTTGTAGCTTGGCACACTTAACATATTTGTCTCCTTCATATATATTTTTAAGCTTTGTCAAAATTTCATAAGCAGTCTTCAATCCCATAACATTTGTCAGCTTTGAATCAGACAAGGCATTCAGTAGGGCTTCTTTAGCTCAAAGATTATTTTCTGCATCTTTAACTTCATCTATAGTTGTTGGTCCATTCCTTGGGGAACATATTTACTTGAGGTTATGTTCCAATACTAATATCCCATGCATTGTATGTGACATTCCATGCGGCTTATCCAGGCAGTGAAGTTTGATCCATCAAACCTTGGACTGTCCTTCTTGTAGGTCGACATCCTAGATCTCCTCAAGCAGTTAAGCTTCTTCTAGAGGAACTTAGCTCTAATACCAATTGTTGGATTTAAGACTGACAACTGGGAGGTGGGTGAATCAGTTGTTACCAAACTTCTATTCTTTATATACTTTAAATCTTCTTCTATTTCAAAAGCATATTAGAGATTCAATCATGAAGCACAATGCATGAATTTAAGAGCAGAAACAAATTCAACACATACAACACAAAGATTTTAATGTGAAAAACCCAGTTAAGGGTCAAACCACAGGGTGACTAACCAAAGATTGTATTCTCTGTTAAAAGAATAAGAAGAATGAAATGGCACTTGCCAATTAGGGCTCACTGCCCAAGCACACTACTCACAAGAGGCCCACTACCTACATGAGACATACTGTCTACAAAATAATATAAATATTACATACTTGAACTAGAGATTAGCATCTTCACTATGCTTGAGTTAGTTCCATTTAATCTCAACACCTCTGCTCTACTTTTCCTTCTTCTTCCCTACCACCTTCTCATTGCTACTGGATACCTTTGAATGACTTCACAAATCTTATTTATACAAGACATCAACTTTGGAATGATCATCAAAGTTGGCACAACATACACTTATTTTATTACAGAGAAATTACAAAAATAGAACTTGATGTTGGATCTAGGGCATACAACTGAGAGGGGGGGGGGGTGAATCAGTTGTATAGAACTTCTTTTATTTCAAACACTTAATTCTCTGTTGTTAATTAGCAGCATATCAAATAATCATTCATGGAAGCATAATACATAAACATAAGAGCAGATAAGCATCAACACATTGAACACCAAGATTTTGACGTGGAAAACCCGGTTAAGGGAAAAACCACGGGGTGATTAACCCAAGAATTATTCTCTGTTAGAAGAATAAAGAAAAATGAATGGCACATGCCAATAAGGGCTCACTGCCCGAGCACACTGCTCACAAAGAGGCCCACTGCCTACAAGGAGACACACTGTCTACAAAGTGATAAAAATCACAGTCTTGAACTGGAGAATGACATCTCTACCATGTCCGGATCAGTTCCAATTAAGCCCAACAATCTCTGCTCTGCCTTTCGCACCTTTCTTCGCTATATCATGCTCATCTTCACACCACACACCCTGAAATGAATTCACAAATCATTATTTATACAAGACATCGACTTAGGAACAAGCATCTAAGTCGGCAGACAACCATAGGAGTATCCGCAAGATGGATAACACATCCGGTCGGCCATCACAAGGACATTCGCAGGATGAACAACTCATCCGGTCGGCTAAACAGAGCAATAACTTCATCCGGAAGAATAACTTCAATTCCGGGCTCTACCATCAATGCGGACCAACAACACAACCTAAACATGATCCAAGAACCTTCACAAGCCTGTCTGAATGTCTGGATACATCCGCACTTCCTCTGCTTACTGGGATCTCTTGTCTTCCTCATCCGGAACTTCAAGAACACAGTCTGTCGCCACTGTCATAATGCAAGAGGTACTTCCGGACCTCCAAATCACACACAAATCAGGATGACACATCACAAGGACATCTCAAACACTCCTTCCAATCCGCAGATTATGATAATACAATTCCGGACCTCACCGGACCTTTTTGTGATCCTCTGTCACCTCCGGATACTTGCCGGACCCGGTTCTATACCGGCAGCCATAACTCCTTCAGATCTTCATGCGGACCTCTGAAATCTTAACTGTAGCATCTCAAGACTCATATCTACTAACCCTTTAATCCGCATCCTCCGGTTCTCATCCTATACAGTACATTTACCTTCTTCTCATCACTGTTCTTCACTGTTCCTGACTGAGGCTAATTTTCTTAATATCCTCAGCACAAAGCTCATCAAATCCTTCTTGTCAATGCAGTATGAGTATGTTGACATCAATGACAACACTGGCTCACCTCATACTTGCAACAATCTCCCCCTTTGTCATTGATGGCAACATATGATGTGAAAAACCATCAAGACAAGAAATTCTCTTTTCTGTCACAGCTCCCCCTATCAACAACAACTCTTCACATGTCTTCCTTTGCTGCTCCCCCTTTGATCATCAACCACTTGTTTTTCACATGTCTTCTCTCCCCCTTTGACATCAATGGCAAAGGGCTCATACTTGCAACTCTCATGCATCAGAATAATACCAGCTGCTCCCCCTTAGTTGCAGCTCCCCATTAGTCCGGATCACAAGATATGACTGTGATAGCCACCGGACTGATGCACATCAGTGCATCTTAGTTCATCACCGGAGGGGCCATGACCCCTAACTTCTCCCGGAGATATTCAAAAGAGTCCTTGGGAAGAGGTTTTGTAAAGATATCTGCAATCTGATCCTTGGAGGGAACATACTCCAATCTGACTTCTTCCTTGTTTACTTGTTCTCTCAAAAAGTGAAATTTGATAGATATGTGCTTAGTCTTAGAATGCAATACCGGATTCTTGGAAATATTAATTGCACTTGAGTTATCACAGAAAATTGTAATAGGCTCCTCATATTCAACTTTGATGTCTCTTAGCATCTGCTTCATCCACAAGATTTGAGTGCAACTACCTGCTGCTGCAATGTATTCTGCTTCAGTTGTAGACAGAGATATTGCATCTTGTTTCTTGCTTAGCCAAGAAACCAATCTCTTCCCCAAAAAGAATGCTCCACCACTAGTGCTCTTCCGGTCATCCACATCTCCTGCCCAATCTGCATCTGTGTAAGCATGAAGAGAGAAATCCGGATCTCTAGGATACCAAAGACCATACTCAACTGTTCCTTTCAAGTATCTAAAAATTCTTTTGATTGCCATAACATGAGATTCTCTAGGATCAGCCTGGAATCTTGCCACAAGACCAACAGCCTGCATTATATCTGGTCTAGTTTGAGTGAGATACAACAATCCACCAATCATTGATCTATACTTTGTTTGATCTGCCTTTGGAGAATCATCATCTTTGCTTAACTTACATCCGGTTGCCATAGGAGTGTTCATAGGCTTTGAGTCTTCCATACCAAATTTCTTTAACAATTCTTTCACATATTTGGTCTGAGAAATGAAGATCCCTTCTTTTGTTTGAGTAATTTGCAGACCCAAGAAGAAATTCATTTCACCAAGCATAGACATTTCAAACTCACTTTTCATCTGATTTGCAAAGGTTTTGCACATACTATCTCTTCCTCCAAAAATGATATCATCCACAAACACTTCAACAATCAGAATGTTTTCATGATCAATTTTGAAATATAAGTTACTGTCAGCAGTACCTTTGTTGAATCCAATCTGCACAAGATGCTTATCCAACCTTTCATACCATGCTCTTGGGGCTTGCTTTAATCCATACAAAGCTTTCTTCAACTTGCAGACCATATCATTATTATCAGACAATTGAAATCCATCCGGTTGTTCAATGTAGACTTCTTCTTCCAGATCACCATTTAGGAAGGCAGACTTGACATCCATCTGATATACCTTGAAGTCTTTGAAGGCAGCAAATGCAAGAAGTAATCTGACTGCTTCAATTCTTGCCACCGGAGCAAAAGTCTCTTCAAAGTCAATTCCTTCTATTTGAGAGTAGCCTTTGCAGACCAATCTAGCTTTGTTTCTGATTACTTCACCAGCTTCATTTAGTTTGTTCCAGAAGACCCACTTGGTTCCAATTACATTCCTGTCTCTAGGTCTGGGAACAAGATCCCAAGTATGATTTTTCTCAATTTGCATCAGTTCATCTTCCATTGCTTTGGTCCAGTTTTCATCATTGCAGGCTTCATTTATTGTTTTAGGTTCAATCTTTGAAATCAGACAACATTCATTCTGATCTTGAGCGATATTCCTTCTAGTTTGTACACCTTTGCTTCTGTCACCTATGATCTGATCTTCAGAGTGATTCAGTCTTACATACCTTGGAATTTTGGGAGTATCCAGTACTGCTGTTTCTTGATCAGGCTCATTCAAACCTAACTCTTCTTCCTGATTTACCGGATCAGGCTGACTCTGTCTCACCTGAGAGGATTGAGGTCCTTGAACACTATCTTGGTCATCTTCATCAAACTCATAAAATCTTGAAGGCTTCTCAATTCCTTCATCAACCTTTACATTGGTGCTTTCTATCATCTTCCTCAATCTCTTATTGTAACACCGGTATGCTTTGCTTTGAGTGGAGTAGCCCAAGAAAATTCCTTCATCACTTCTAGCATCAAACTTTCCTAGATCTTCATCTCTTTTAATATAACACTTGCTACCAAATACTCTGAAATATTTCACAGTAGGAGTGATGCCAAACCAAAGTTCATAGGGGGTCTTACCGGTGTTGTTTCTGATTTGAACTCGATTGAGAGTGTAGACTGCAGTGCTGATAGCTTCTTTCCAAAACATTTGAGGAACATTTGCTTCCAACATCATTGTCCTAGCAGCTTCCTGGATGGTCCGGTTCTTTCTCTCAACTACTCCATTCTGCTGTGGAGTCTTAGGAGCAGACAACTATCTCCTTATACCCTGTTTCTCACAAAAATCAATGAATTCACCAGATGTAAATTCACCACCTCTATCAGATCTTAGACACTTTAGTTTCAATCCGGTTTGATTCTCCACCATAGCTTTGAAGATTTTGAACTTCTCAAAGGCTTCTGATTTTTCTTTTAGAAAGGTAACCCACATCATCCGGGAATGATCATCAATTAACAACATGAAATATCTATCACCTTGCAGACTCTTGATTCTTGTTGGTCCACATAGATCAGTATGTACTAATTCCAACAATCCGGTAGAAGACTGATCTTTGCTTTTAAAAGAGACTCTGCTTTGTTTGCCTAACTGACATTCTTTACACACACTATTTGTAGGTTTTATCAATTTTGGAAGATCTCTCACAGCCTGAGTATTGCTTATCTTGATGATGTTATCAAAATTTACATGACACATTCTTCTATGCCATAACCAACTCTGATCAATTTGAACAAACAAACAACTTTTATTTGAACCAACCAGATGAAAGATGTTACCTCTTGTCTGAGTACCGGATGCAATTTCAGTTTCGGAGCTTGTAAAGATTCTGCATTTTCCATTCTTGAACCGGAGATCATAGCCTTTGTCCACTAACTGACCAACACTGAGAAGATTGTGCTTCAATCCTTCAACATACAGTACATTACCTGTTTTGCTCTTACCATCAAAGGAAATAGTTCCCCTACCTCTGATTCTGCCAGCAGAATTGTCACCAAACTTTACCATTCCTCCTTCATATCTTTCCAAGTCTAAGAACTTATTCTTGTCACCAGTCATATGGTGAGAACATCCACTGTCAATAACCCAATCATCCTTTTCTTCCACTTGAGCAGCCAAGGCTTTTTCAACAACTTTGTGATTGACAGATTCAGAGAGCAAGGAATCTTCTTCCTTGATGGCTATAAACACCCACTCATTTCCGGATTTGCTTCCTGGATCTGATTCATCATCTGTTACTCCTTCATTGTCATCTTCTTCATGAACATAATAGCAATTCTTTTGAAACCTTTGTCTGTGAGTATTAGATCTTGCAGATCTCTCCAGACATCTTGAGGCAAAATGACCGATCTTATTGCAGTTGAAACACTTAAAAGGTAGTTTTCCTTCATACTTACCGGATCCTCTGGGCAGTCTCTTTGCAATGAGGGCTTCAAGTTGAGCTGTTTCTGCTTCTTCTTCTTCCATTCTCTTCTTGCTTGATCATACCATGACATTTTCCTTGATGAGTTTTCACCCGGATCAAATCTCTGTTTGCCTTTCACATAGGCACTGGCTTTAAAAGCAGATTCAGTCTTGGGTGGATCATCTCCAAACTCGGTCATTTCAAATGCAGCTAGTTTGCCAGCCAGTTGTTCTCTTGTGACAGTTGTGTGGGCTCTGAATTCATCAATGGCAGCAACTTTGATTTTGTAGGCAGCAGGAAGGGATCTTAGGATTTTGCAGACAATCTCATTTTCATCTAGAGTTCCACCAGCATTTCTGATTCCACATACCAGCTCATTTACTCTTGGCATAAAGGTAGTAATGTTTTCATCATCTCTCATTTTCAATCTTTCAAATTTCCCTTTCAGACTTTGCAACCTTGCACTTTTGACAAACTCATCTCCTTCATACAGAAGTTCCAGTTTAGTTAGGATCTCATATGCAGTTGGTAGGTCAATGACATTCGAGAGATCTGAGTCATTCAATGCGCTTAGAAGAGCTTCCTTGGTCCGCAGATTGTTTTCAGCTTCTGTGGTTTCATCTGGAGTTGTCGGACCACCTTGTGGGGGTATATATGGTTTTGAAATCATAGCCAAGTATGCTTTTCCCATACATTCCAAATGACACTTCATGCGACCTTTCCAGAGAGTGAAGTTGGTTCCATCGAACTTCGGACTATCCTTTTTGTATGACGACATCCTGGATCACCTCAAGCGGTTAAGCTCCTATCAGAGGAACTTGGCTCTGATACCAATTGTTGGATCTAGGGCATACAACTGAGAGGGGGGGGGGTGAATCAGTTGTATAGAACTTCTTTTATTTCAAACACTTAATTCTCTGTTGTTAATTAGCAGCATATCAAATAATCATTCATGGAAGCATAATACATAAACATAAGAGCAGATAAGCATCAACACATTGAACACCAAGATTTTGACGTGGAAAACCCAGTTAAGGGAAAAACCACGGGGTGATTAACCCAAGAATTATTCTCTGTTAGAAGAATAAAGAAAAATGAATGGCACATGCCAATAAGGGCTCACTGCCCGAGCACACTGCTCACAAAGAGGCCCACTGCCTACAAGGAGACACACTGTCTACAAAGTGATAAAAATCACAGTCTTGAACTGGAGAATGACATCTCTACCATGTCCGGATCAGTTCCAATTAAGCCCAACAATCTCTGCTCTGCCTTTCGCACCTTTCTTCGCTATATCATGCTCATCTTCACACCACACACCCTGAAATGAATTCACAAATCATTATTTATACAAGACATCGACTTAGGAACAAGCATCTAAGTCGGCAGACAACCATAGGAGTATCCGCAAGATGGATAACACATCCGGTCGGCCATCACAAGGACATTCGCAGGATGAACAACTCATCCGGTCGGCTAAACAGAGCAATAACTTCATCCGGAAGAATAACTTCAATTCCGGGCTCTACCATCAATGCGGACCAACAACACAACCTAAACATGATCCAAGAACCTTCACAAGCCTGTCTGAATGTCTAGATACATCCGCACTTCCTCTGCTTACTGGGATCTCTTGTCTTCCTCATCCGGAACTTCAAGAACACAGTCTGTCGCCACTGTCATAATGCAAGAGGTACTTCCGGACCTCCAAATCACACACAAATCAGGATGACACATCACAAGGACATCTCAAACACTCCTTCCAATCCGCAGATTATGATAATACAATTCCGGACCTCACCGGACCTTTTTGTGATCCTCTGTCACCTCCGGATACTTGCCGGACCCGGTTCTATACCGGCAGCCATAACTCCTTCAGATCTTCATGCGGACCTCTGAAATCTTAACTGTAGCATCTCAAGACTCATATCTACTAACCCTTTAATCCGCATCCTCCGGTTCTCATCCTATACAGTACATTTACCTTCTTCTCATCACTGTTCTTCACTGTTCCTGACTGAGGCTAATTTTCTTAATATCCTCAGCACAAAGCTCATCAAATCCTTCTTGTCAATGCAGTATGAGTATGTTGACATCAATGACAACACTGGCTCACCTCATACTTGCAACACTTGACTTATTACGAAAACTTCATGCGCATTATTACACTATCAGCCACACATAGCTGGGACTTAAATCTTCTTTGAGGAACATGCCAGGCTTTGCAAAACATCTTCCAGATCATCAGTAACATGTGCAAAAAATCTGATTGGCCAAGAAAGAACATGATCACTGAGAGGTAAATCTTCAATTACGAACTCTATCTTCAATGCGGACCTCCAACACAAACTGGGCACAATCTAGAGACACCCACAAGCTTGCTTGAATCACCAAGAACTTCCGCACCACTTCTACTTACTGTAATCATTCGTGCCTTCATTCAGAACCTCAAAAACATAGTTGCCCATCTCTATCACATTAGAAGGATTTCTTGTGGACCTCCAAACCACGAACCAATTGAGTTGTCAATTCACATTAGCCTCCCAATAAAGCTACCAAATCCGCAAAACATGATATTGTATTTCCAGGTCTCACTGGACCTGTTTCTGTCACCTCTAAACAGTTGCTAGAACTAGTTTAACTCTTAAGGCTATAACTCTTCCACATTTTCATGCAGACCTCTAAAATCTTTACTAAATCATCTTCAGACACATATCTACAAACCCTTTGATGCGCATTTTCTGTTCTTCACTAGCTAGGATCTTGACTTCATAGAGCTTTACTGTCTTCACTGATCTTCTCTATTTCTAATAGGACTAATTTTCTCAATATCCTCATCATACAACTCATCCAATCCTTGGCATCAATGCAACAAAAGTACGTATGACAACACCAGTTAGGCCCATACTTGCAACAATTTCCCCCTTTGTCATTGATGGCAACATATAATGTGAAAATTTATTTTAACCATCAAGACAAGAACTTCTCCTAACTGACTGATATAGCTCCCCTATCAATAGAAACCATTTACAAGTCTTCTCTTCCTTTACTGCTCCCCCTTTGATCAGCAACCACTTTTTTTTTCACATGTCTTCTCTCCCCCTTTAACATCAATGGCAAAGGGCACATACTTGCAACAATCAATCCACCAACTTCTCATACTTTAGAATCATACAGACTGCTCCCCCTGAGTAGCAGCTTCCTATCATCAATCTGGATCACAAGATATGACTATGGGATCCACCGGACTAATGCACATCAGTGCACCTTAATTTAGAACCGGAGGGATAATAACCCCTAACTTCTCCCTGAGATACTCAAAAGAGTCCTTAGGTAGAGGTTTAGTAAAAATGTTTGGAATCTAATCCTTTGAGGGTACAAACTCCAATCTGACTTCATTCTTGTTCACCTGCTCTCTTAAAAAGTGAAACTTGATGGATATATGTTTTGTCTTTGAATGCAACACCAAATTTTTGATATATTTATTGCACTTGAGTTATTACAGAAGATTGTGATAGGTTCTTCATACTCCACTCTGATGTCTATTAGGATTTACTTCATCCACAATACTTGACTTCAACTGCTTGCTGCTGTAATATATTATGCTTCTGCAGTGGACAGAGATATTGCCTCTTGTTTCTTGCTTATCCATGAAACCAATCTCTTTCCCAAAAAGAATGCACCACCACTAGTACTCTTCTGGTCATCCACATCTCCTGCCCAATCAGCATCTATGTATGCATGAAGAGAGAAGTCATGATCCTTAGGATACCATAATCCATACTCAATTGTTCCCTTCAGATATCTGAGAATTCTCTTGATTACCATGACATGAGATTCTCTAGGATCAGCTTGGAATATGGCAACAAGACCAACAACATTCATAATATCAGGTCTAGTTTGAGTAAGATAGAGCAGTCCTTCAATCACTGACCTATACTTTTTCTGATTGGCTTTAGGGGATTCATCATCTTTACTCAGCTTACATCCAGTTGCCATGGTAGTATTCATTGCCTTTGAGTCTTCCATCCCAAATTTCTTCAACAATTCTTTCACATACTTGGTCTGTGATATGAAGATTCCTTTCTTTGTTTGAGTGATTTGCAGACCCAAGAAGAAATTCATTTCCCCAAACATAAACATCTCAAATTCACTTTGCATTTGATTTGCAAAGGTCTTGCACATGCTATCTTTTCCTCCAAAAATGATATCATCAACAAATACTTCAACAATCAAGATACTGCAATGACTGAAGGATATGCACAAAATGGATTTGATGAAAAGGCTTTAGAACCCGTCAAACAAATGCAATTGGTAGGCATATTCCAAAATGGAAAGCTTTCGAATAGGGTATGGACTTCCACCAAATTAGAATGGAAAGGGGGATTTTCGTCAGATTTCATAGTTGGAAATTTTCTAGTAGACATATATACAAAGCATGGAATTATAGCCAAGTGCATGGACTGTATGATGTAGGAGCATCCAGTGGTGTAAGGGCAATCTTGCATCACCCAAAAAAAATGTGTTTCAAAATAGTTGATGTTCTTTCAATTTCTTTTCAAAATTTGTGGTTCTAGTTCCATAATCTCTTCAATAATAGTGTGCAACTTTCAGTTTTTCCAAACTACTAAAAATAGCAACCTGCTATTTTTAGAAAGTTTGCATTTGGGCACCGAATGAAGTGAAAATTTACAGAAAGTTTCATAACTGAAAAATAAGACCTTTGGCTAAAGAATCCCACAAAGATCATTTGCGAGCTAAAAGATATTAAAGTTTTTATTTCTTGAAAAAATGCCTGAAAATTATTCAAACTCAGGTTTGAAGCACTAAATGGCCCCGTACGAGCCCGAAAATGGACGAAACCGGCAAAGCTAGTTCTTAGCGCGTAGAGCACTCCGTGAGATTTCTAATGCATAAAACAGTGAATCAATCGGACACCCGGATCAAAAATTATGGCTTTGGGAAGTTGACCTATTTTTGGAGGGAGATGCAAATTTTGAAATTAAGTTGTTGGCTACCAAAAAAGCTATTAATAACTATTTTTGGGAACCCTGGGCAGTAGTAGAGTTAAGGGGGGGAAGTGTAGAGTCAAGAATAGGTGGGGAAATAGAAACCCTAGCTAATATGGGGTTACAGAAGGCAGGTGATTCAAGAGTCTTGCAAGAGCAAGCTGTAATGTGTTGCAGCATGTGGAGGTTTGATTCCTCTAATTGTATTTGAGCTTCTGTAATGTAATAAGTTGTCAAAATTAATAAAATAAAGTTCTATTTTCTATGTGTAATTTCTGTTGTTGTGTGTTTTATGATTTACCCCCTTCATCAAGTGGTATCAGAGCAAGGGTTCCTGAGTGTGTAGATAGATCGCCGACTGTGAGGCAGGTTGCACCAGGACCTGAGGTTGTGGGTTTGCTGCGGAGATCGAGATGCCTCCACAAAGAAATCATATTGGGAGGAATGCTTTAATAGAAGAGGGTTTTAGAGCCTTGCAAAGGTAAATTGATGCATTACAAGAGGAGCTATGAAGAGGGTTTGAGTTGAGAACAAGAGAAGAAAGAAGAGTTATCTAAGGAAGAACAAGAAGTTGCAGGAGATCTTGCAGAAGTTAGGTTGTTAAGGGCCATTTCTAAGATTGGAAAGAGGCCCAGGATCAAAGTTTCTACATATTCTAGAGATTTGAATCTAGAATAGCTCATTGATTGGATCAATGACATGGAGGAGTATTTCAAGTATGAAGACATGGAGGACCCAGATCAGGTAAAGTTTACAAAAATAAAGTTGAAGGGCCATGCAAATATTTGGTGGAAGGAGGTCCAGTTAGAGAGGAACATAAGAGGACAAGGAAAGATCATCAGATGAGATCAGATGGTGGAATAACTGAAGAAGTAGTTCATTCCTATGGACTATGAGATGGAGTTATTGAAGAAGCTACAAGGATTGAAGCAAGGCAACAAGTTTGTTAAGGAGTATACAGAAGAGTTTTATAAGATTACTATCAGAATCGGTCATGTAGAGGCCAATAAGGAGAAGGTAGCCTGTTACATTAATGGGTTGAGACAAAGTATTCAAGAGGAGCTAAGCCTGGTCAGAACGACCACCATAGAAGATGCATACCAGTTTTCCCTAAAAGTGGAAGAGAAGCTAAATAAAAGATTTGATAGCAAGCAAAGGGGAAGAGGTCAAGACAGAAGGACTGGTGGAAGGACTGGTTGAAGACCCTATGGGGGCTTAAATGAAGATTCAAAGAAAAGTGAAGAAGCTAGCACCAGTTGAAATCAGAGAGGAGATAATACCTACCGCCCTCATGACCAGAACAATGGAGAGCAAGGAGGAAGAGGAAGAGGCCGACTTGGGCAAGGACCTAGAAGAGGAGGTTTCAGAAGAACCTATTTCCAATGTGGAGAAGAAGGGCATCGAGTATACGAGTGTCCGCAACATCAAGGAAGTACAAATAGAAGACCTTAAGGTAATGCACGAGTTGCACATGTAGATGAAGATGCACAGTTTGAGCATTCTAAAAATGCTAAAAGCGGAGAAACCCTAGTTGTCAGAAGAACTTTGTTGAATGAGGAGAAAGAACCCAATCAGAGGAAGAGTCTATTCTATACAAGGTGCAAATATGAAGGTAAGTGTTGCAATATTATTAACGACAGTGGAAGCACTGACAATCTTGTTTCAGAGGAGATGGTTGATAAGTTGAAGTTGACAAGAAGAAAGCATCCACATCCATATCGGATTGCATGGTTGTAGAATGACCATAGAGCTTTGGTCAGTGAGTAGTGTTTAGTGAAGTTCAAGATTGGTGACTACCATGTGACATCAAAAGTTTGTATCCTAAAGATCCATATTTTGCAAAGGCTTGGAAAGCTTGTCTAGAACCTGTTACTTTGGACATCACAAAATGGTTGGATTTCATAATCTAAGATGGCATGTTGTTTAAAGGAAGCCACTTGTACATTCTGAGTTCCATGATAGAGAAATTGATTAAGGAGAAGCATAGTGGAGGATTAGCCATACACTTTGGTTGAGATAAGACCATTGCTATTGTTGGTGAAAATTATTATTGGCCACAGTTGCAGCAGGATGTGAGGAAATTTGTGCAGAGTTGCAGAGTATGTCAGATGGTGAAAGGAGCAAGTTAGAATACAAGTCTATATCAACCACTACTTGTACCAGATAAGCCATGGGATGATATTAGTATGGATTTTATTCTTGGTTTACTAAGGACACAGAGAAGACATGATTCCATTTTTGTGGTGATGGACAGATTCTCAAAGATGGCACATTTTTTCCTTTCAAGAAGACTAATGATGCTGTTCATATTGTGAATTATTTTTTAGGGAGGTGGTGAGATTACATGGTCTACCAAAGAGCATAGATTCAGATCCAGATACCAAGTTTGTTGGTTATTTCTGGAGGACATTGTGGAAGACGTTGAAGACAGATTTGAAGTTTAGTTCTATACACCATCCATAGACTGATGGACAGACCGAAGTGGTGAATAGGAGTTTGGCTAACCTGCTACGATGCTTAGTAGAAGATAAGCCCAAGGGATGGGATTTGATTTTACCACAAGCAGAATTTTCTTACAACAATTCTATCAATAGAAGTACTGGTAAATCACCATTCCAGATTATATATGGGAATAGTCCAAGAAATGCTTAAGAATTAACGAATCTGGACAAAGGAGAAAAGACAAGAACTGAGGCTGAAGACTTTGCAAAACACATGAAGAATTTGCATGAAGAGGTGAAAAAGCACATTAATAAGATGAATAATCAGTACAATGCTAAGGCAGATCAGAAGAGGAGATATAAGGAATTCTAGGTAGGAGATGAAGTCATGGTTCACTTGAGAAAAATAAGGTTCCCAATTGGAACATACAATAAGCTGAAAATGAAGAAATTTAGATCATGCAGATTTTTGAAGAAACATGATTCAGGAAATACATATGAGGTAGAGCTGCCGAGTGGGATCAACATTTCCCCTGTTTTCAACATTGCTGATTTATCACAATATCATGAAGGTGGAACAGAGGATGGACCAACAGAAGAACAATGGAGTATTCTGGCATCTACTTCAACTGAGGAGATAGAAGAGATCTTGGATAGTCGTGTGGGAAGAAGTACTCAAAATAGGCAATATGAAGAATATTTAGTGAAATGGAAAGGAAGACCTATTGAAGATTCTTCTTGGTTGTCTAAGGCAAAGGTTGACCATTTTAGTTTTCCTCACACAAACATATGAGACGTGATAGGGTCACTTCTCAAATTACCCTGGGTGTCTGATGCAAGAGCATCCAGTGGTGTAGGGTAATCTTGCATCACCCAAAAAAAGATGTGTTTCAAAATTGTTGATGTTCTTTCCATTTATTTTCAAAATATGTGGTTCTCGTTCCATAATCGCTTGAATAATGATGTGGAACTTTCAGTTTTTCCAAACTGCTAAAAATAGCAACCTGCTATTTTTAGAAAGTTTGCATTTGGGCACAGAATGAAGTGAAAATTTACAGGAAGTTTCATAACTGAAAATAAGACCTTTGGCGAAGGAATCACACAAAGATAATTTGTGAGCTGAAATATATTAAAGTTTTTGTTTCCCAAAAAATGGTTGAAAATTATTCAAACTCAGGTTTGAGGCACTAAATAGACCTGTATAGGCTTGAAAATGGATAGAATTGGCAAAGCCCATTTTTAGCATATAGAGCACTCCGTGAACTTTCCAACGCATAAAATGGTTCATCAATCGAACACCCGGATCAAAAGTTATGGCTTTGAGAAGTTGACCTATTTTTGGAGGGAGATGCAAATTTTGAAATTAAGTTGTTGGCCGCCAAAAAGGCTATTAATAACCATTTTTGGGAACACTGGGTAGTAGTAGAGTTAAGGGGGGAAGTGTAGAGTCAAGAATAGGTGGAAAAATAGAAACCCTAGCTGATATGGGGTTACAGAAGGTAGGTGATTCCAGAGTCTTGCGAGAGGAAGCTATAATGTGTTGCAGCATGTGGAGGTTTGATTCCTCTAATTGTATTTAAGCTTCTATAATGTAATAAGTTGTCAAAATTAATAAAAGAAAGTTATATTTTCTATGTGTAATTTCTGTTGTTATGTGTTTTGTTATGTGTTTTATGATTTACCACCTTCATTAAGTGGTATCAGAGCAAGGGTTCCTGAGTGTATAGACAGATCACCAACCGTGAGGCAGGTTGCACCAGGACCTGAGGTTATGGGTTTCCTGCGGAGATCAAGATGCCTCCATGAAGAAATCGCATTGAGAGGAATGCTTTAACAGAAGAGGGTTTTAGAACCTTGCAAAGGCAAATTGATGCATTACAAGAGGAACTACGAAGAGGGTTTGAGCTGAAAACAAGAGAAGAAAGCGAAGATGAAACTGAAGAAGAGTTATCTAAGGAAGAACAAGAAGTTGCAGGAGATCTTGCAGAAGTTAGGTTGTTGAGGTCCATTTCTAAGATTGGAAAGAGGCCCAGGATCAAAGTTTCTACATATTCTGGAGATTTGAATAGAGAACAGCTCATTGATTGGATCAATGACATGGAGGAGTATTTCAAGTATGAAGACATGGAGGACTCAGATCAGGTAAAGTTTGCAAAAACAAAGTTGAAGGGCCATGCAAATATTTGGTGGAAGGAGGTCCAGTTAGAGAGGAACAGAAGAGGAAAAGGAAAGATCACCAGATGGGATTGGATGGTGGAGAAACTGAAGAAGTAGTTCATTCCTATGGACTATGAGATGGAGTTATTGAAGAAGCTGCAAGGATTGAAGTAAGCCAACAAGTCTGTTAAGGAGTATATAGAAGAGTTTTATAAGATTACTATCAGAACTGGTCATGTAGAGGCCAATAAGGAGAAGGTAGCCCATTACATTAATTGGTTGAAACAAAGTATTCAAGAGGAGCTGAGCCTGGTCAGAATGACCACCATAGAAGATGCATACCAGTTTCCCTGAAAGTGGAAGAGAAGCTGAATAAAAGATTTGACAACAAGCAAAGGGGAAGAGGTCAAGGCGGAAGGACTGGTGGAAGGACTGATTGAAGACCCTATGGGGGCTTAAATGAAGATTCAAAGAAAAGTGAAGAAGCTGGCACCAGTCAAAATCAGAGAGGAGATAATACCTACCACCCTCATGACTAGAACAATGGATAGCAAAGAGGAAGAGGAAGAGGCCGACTTGGGCAAGGACCTAGAAGAGGAGGTTTCAGAAGAACCTATTTCTAATGTGGAGAAGAAGGGCATTGAGTATACGAGTGTCTGCAACATCAAGGAAGTACAAATAGAACACCTTAAGGTAATGCACAAGTTGCACATGTAGATGAAGATGCACAGTCTGAGCATTCTAAAGATGATGAAAGGGGAGAAACCCTAGTTGTCAGAAGAACTTTGTTGAATGAGGAGAAAGAACCCAATCAGAGGAAGAGTCTATTCTGCACAAGGTACAAATGTGAAGGTAAGTGTTGCGATATTATTATCAACAGTGGAAGCACTGACAATCTTGTTTCAGAGGAGATGGTTGATAAGTTGAAGTTGACAAGAAGAAAGCATCCACATCCATATTAGATTGCATGGTTGTAGAAGGACCATAGAGCTTTGGTCAGTGAGCAGCGTTTAGTGAAGTTCAAGATTGGTGACTACCACGATGAGGTTTTGTGACATCATACCAATGGATAAATGTCATATGTTATTGGGGAGGCCGTGGCAGTATGATAGGAGCATTGTCCATGATGGTCATGCAAACACATACTCCCTAACAAATGATGGAGTTCATCATAAGTTGAAGCCCTTGAAGGAGGTGGAAGAAAAGGTATGTAGTACTACCAAAATTTGCTTGGTAGATGGTAGAAAATATTTGGAGGGTATGAAGCATGAGTGTCATTGCTTTGCTTTGATACCTAAGATTAGTCAAGAGAAATGTGAAAATGTACCAACAGAAGTCTTAGAAATGTTAGAAGAATTTCAAAATATTGTCTCTGATAATGTACCAGAAGGTTTACCACCACTGAGGAAGATAAGTCATCAAATGGATTTGATACCAGAAGCCAGTTTGCTGAATAAGGCAGCCCACATAATGACCCCAACAGAGAATGAAGAGTTGAACAGACAAGTTCAAGAGTTGCTAAGGAAGGGATTGATAAGAGAGAGCCTAAGTCCATGTAAGGTACCTGTAGTACTAGCACCAAAGAAAGATGGAGAGTGGAGAATGTGTACAGACTCTTGAGCCATCAATAAGATCACAATCAAGTATAGATTTCCATTGTCCAGAATGGATGACATAATAGACTGTTTGAGTGCAGCCAAGTACTCCATGAAGATTGACCTGAAGAGTGGGTATCACCAGATCCGTATCAGAGAAGGAGATGAGTGGAAGATAGCCTTCAAGACAAAGGAAGGTTTGTAATGAGTGGTTAGTCATGCCATTTGGGCTAACCAATGCATCGAGCACATTCATACGGCTCATAAACGAGGTACTGAAAGAATTTTTGGGATGCTTTGTTATTGTTTATTTAGATGATATTTTGATTTTCAATAAGACTTGGGATGAGCATCTGATGCATATCAGAAGAGTTTTAGAGAAGCTGGGGGAGGAGAAGTTGTTGATTAATATGAAGAAATGTAGTTTTTCAAAGGAGTTGGTATACCTGGGATTTGTTGTCTCAGAGGAAGGTCTTAAGATGGACCCAAAGAAGGTGAGGGCTATCATTGAATGGCCTACACCGAGGAGTGTTTCCGAGGTAAGATCTTTTAATGGTTTGGCAAGTTTTTACAGAAAGTTTATCAAAAAATTTAGTAGCATTTGTGCACCCCTAACTAAGACAATGAGAGGGGATAGAAAAGAGTTTAGATGGACTAAAGGAGCAGACAAGAGCTTTGATACATTGAAACAGAAAGTCGTAGAATAACCTATTTTGGCACTTCCAGATTTCAATAAGGTATTTCAGGTAGATTGTGATGCTGGTAGTGGTATAGGAGTTGTTTTGAGTCAAGAAAGTAAGCCCATTGCCTATTTTAGTGAGAAGCTTAATGATGCCAAGAAAAAGTATTATGTTTATGATCAGGAGTTTTATGCAATAGTTCAGGCTTTGAAGAAATGGAGACATTATTTGTTGCCAAAGGAGTTTATTTTATATACTGATCATCAGGGTTTGTAGTATCTTAATAGTCAAGGAAAGTTGAACCAGAGGCACTTAAAATGGGTTGAGTTTTTGCAGAGCTATACTTTTGTTTTGAAGCACAGGAGTGGGAAGTCCAACAGAGTTGTAGATGCCTTGAACAGACGGCAAAATTTGTTGACAGAAATGAAGATAGAGGTTGTTGGGTTCAATGAGCTCAAAATTTTGTATCCTGAAGATCCATATTTTGTAGAGGCTTGGAAAGCTTGTCTGGAACTTGTTACTTTGGACAAGACAAAATGGTTGGATTTCATAATCTAAGATGGCATATTATTTAAAGGAAGCCACTTGTGCATTCTAAGGAGTTCCATGACAAAGAAATTGATTAAGGAGAAGCATAGTGGAGGATTGGCCAGACACTTTGGTTGAGATAAGACCATTGCTATTGTTGGTGAAAATTATTATTGGCCATAGTTGTAGCAGGATGTGAGGAAATTTGTGCAGAGTATGTCAAATGGTGAAAGGAGAAAGTTAGAATACAGGTCTATATCAACCACTACCTGTACCAGAGAAGCCATGGGATGATATTAGTATGGATTTTATTCTTGGTTTACTAAGGACACAGAGAAGACATGATTCCATTTTTGTGGTGATGGATAGATTCTCAAAGATGGCACATTTTATTCCCTTCAAGAAGACTAATGATGCTATTCATATTGTGAATTATTTTTCAGGGAGGTGGTGAGATTGCATGGTCTACCAAAGAGCATAGTTTCAGATCAAGATACCAAGTTTGTTGGTTATTTCTGGAGGACATTGTGGAAGAAGTTGAAGACAGATTTGAAGTTTAGTTCTACACACCATCCACAAACTAATGGACAGACCAAAGTGGTGAATAGGAGTTTGGCTAACTTGCTATGATGCTTAGTAGAAGATAAGCCCAAGGGATGGGATTTGATTTTACCACAAGCCGAATTTGCTTACAACAATTCTGTCAATAGGAGTACTAGTAAATCACCATTCCAAATTATATATGGGAATAGTCCAAGAAATGCTTCAGAATTAAGGAATCTGGACAAAGGAGAAAAGATAAGAACTGAGGCTAAAGACTTTGCAGAACACATGAAGAATTTGTATGAAGAGGTGCAAAAGCACATTAATAAGATGAATATTCAGTACAAGACTAAGGCAGATCAGAAAAGAAGATATAAGGAATTCTAGGTAGGAGATGAAGTCATGGTTCACTTGAAAAAAGAAAGGTTCCCAATTGGAACATACAATAAGCTGAAAATGAAGAAATTTAGATCATGTAGAATTTTGAAGAAACATGATTTAGGAAATACATACGAGGTAGAGCTGCCTAGTGGGATCAACATTTCCCCTATTTTCAACATTGCTGATTTATCACAATATCATGAAGGTGGAATAGAGGATGGACCAATAGAAGAACAATGGAGTATTCTGACATCTACTTCAACCGAGGAGATAAAAGAGATCTTGGATAGCCGTGTGGGAAGAAGTACTCAGAACAAGCAATATGAAGAATATGGTGAAATAGAAGGGAAGACCTATTGAAGATTGTTCTAGGTTGTCTAAGGTAGAGGTTGACCATTTGGGTTTTCCTCACACAAACACATGAGACGTGATAGGGTCACTTCTCAAAGTACCCTCGTTGTTTGATGCAAGAGCATCCAGTGGTGTAAGGGCAATCTTGCATCACCCAAAAAAAGATGTATTTCAAAATTGTTGATGTTCTTTCTATTTCTTTTCAAAATTTGTGGTTCTCATTCCATAATCACTTGAATAATGATGTGGAACTTTTAATTTTTCCAAATTGCTAAAAATAGCAACCTGCTATTTTTAAAAAGTTTGCATTTGGGCACAAAATGAAGTGAAAATTTACAGGAAGTTTCATAACTAAAAAATAAGACCTTTGGTGAAGGAATCACACAAAGATCATTTGCGAGATGAAATATATTAAAGTTTTCGTTTCCCAAAAAACACTTGAAAATTATTCAAACTCAAGTTTGAGGTACTAAACAGCCCCGTACAGGCCTGAAAATGGCCAGAACTGGTAAAGCCCATTGTTAGCGTGTAGAGCACTCCGCGAGCTTTCTAATGCATAAAACGGTTCATCAATCGGACACCCAGATCAAAAGTTATGGCTTCCGGAAGTTGACCTATTTTTGGAGGGAGATGTAAATTTCAAAATTAAGTTGTTGGCCGCCAAAAAGGCTATTAATAACCATTTTTGGGAACCCTGGGCATTAGCAGAGTTAGGGGCGGAAGCGTAGAGTAAATAATAGGCAAGAAAATAGAAACCCTAGCTGATTTGGAGTTATAGAAGGCAAATGATTCTAGAGTCTTGCGAGAGGAAGCTGTAATGTGTTGTAGCATGTGGAGGGTTTATTCCTCTGATTGTATTTGAGCTTCTGTAATGTAATAAGTTGTCCAAATCAATAAAAGAAAGTTCTATTTTCTGTGTACAATTTTTGTTGTTATGTTTTTTATGATTTACCCCCTTCATCACTGTATGATAGAATGTCTCAAAAAGATTTCATCTAACAGAACACAATTATTGTAGGGTATGCACACAACGGATTGGTTGAAAAGGCTTTGAAACTTTCAAACATAAGCAATAGGTATATGTAAAGCCAAATTCCCCAATCTTTGGTAGTGGCCTCTCTGCCTGCACCAAAATGGGAGCTTCAGAACAAAGCATGGACATCCATCAACATAACAGAAGGTAAATTTTGCTAGATGTTGTAATTGCAAGTGACCTGGTAGATGCATATGCAAGATGTAGAAGCATAGACTTGCAAGGATTTTAGGATATGCGCAAAATAGATTTGTTGAAGAGGCTTATAATTTTTCAAACAAATACAATACGACAGTGACCTCACCAAAATAAAAAATATGAAATTTACTATTAAGAGAATGAAATCTCTCTTATATAAATCTAGACTAGTAAGCATATCAAACGAATTGATAATTATTTTAAGACATTCCATCAAAATAAGCCCAAAGCTAAAAGATAAGCATGTGATCAATTATTTGCATTATCCAATTGAATCTATATGCAAACACTAATTGATCAAACAAATAATAGATACTTTAGGATTCTCCATCTAATCTGAAAACTAAAACTTATCATCTTGACAATGAACTAAAAAAATAAGGAAACAAAATCAAGGAAGGAAGGGTTGCTCTTACAGGATGCTCCAGCAATCCAACCAAAAGCCAAGTGTGTCTCTCCTTCCTCCATCCATGCTATTTATAGAAAAATTCAATGTCTTTGATTCAAGTCTTCTCAATAAATGCTTCTTTCCCATTTTCTAAATTGCCATAAATTTTAGTGGAAAAGGACTCATTTAGCTTTAAATGTTTTCTTCCAAATTTTCCATTTGTCATCAATTCATGTGGAAACCTCCAATTAACAATAAGTGTTATTGACTTAGAAAATGGGAAGGTTGAATTTCTAGAAGTGTACCTTTCTTTTTTATTTAGTTTATTTATTTTAAATTCCAAATTGTGTCAAATAGAAATTCATTTATTTATTTTATTTTGTTATGATGACTTGACATTATTTAGAAGGGTCATTAATATCCTTTTATGTGTGTTAGTAATAAAATGCATACCATTATACATTAAAGTAAAAATTAATTAATTATGCATCGCATGATATGATAACTCTAATCAAACTTGAAGCTCTAAGTATCATATGTCTGAGAAGCGGGTCATGCCATACTTCCCCCCTAAAACTTTGCATCATCCCAATGCAAAACATCACTAACTATAGTTCGTAAATTAAGGTAGCAAAAATGCTCAACACAAATCAAAACTTCTACTAGTATCCTTGTATTATCATAACAATATGAGTTTAAGAAATTATTTTAGCCTTTCAAACCTAATTGAGCATATCCTTGCAGCTTGTCCCCTAGTCGGAAATGTTGATTATTCATGTATACTTGTTCATTCAAGTTTTCCTACGTCTAGAATAAACACTTGCAGAGGTTGTTAGACATATTATGTTATGATGTTACTCATGGTGTTTTTCAACCATGCTTCTAAGATTTTTATATTGGTATGCAACAATTCATCAAAAAATACTAACTTATCAATGCAAATTAAAGTAATAAATGATCATAAGTTACCAAAGATGCCATTTTTAAATCATTACTTCATCATGTAATTATCTTTAGGAGCCTTTTAGATGTCACAATAAGTGAAAAAAAATTTAGGAAGAGATCTAACTTGCTAGAGTGTCATCCTAAAGCACATTATCATCATAATATAACTTTTTCATGATTATCATAGAATGGGGTCATCAAATCAAACATGTGTCATTATCATGAATTCCACATGTGAGCTAATTAATGTAAATCATCCACATACTCACAGATTCATTAAGAGCAAATGAAAGTATTCTGAAATAGGTTTCAATGTCAAGGGGTCAAATTATTATCATATCAAATGTGAGGATCAGAATATTATTATTTTCTAACATCTCTTCAAGAGATTCATTTCCATATAGGAAGGCTCTTGCCGTAGTCCATTCACAATAAAGCTACATACACTTTCTCCTCGCTTTGGTTTCTGACCATTTCCCTTCATAGATAATAAAATATTCATAGATATAATCGATCCTATCCGAAGTCAACATATCCAAATCGTCATTAAATAATTTTCTTCCTTTATACTGAGTTATCTCTCTAAGCCACCTTCAAGTTAGTTTCTCTCCGACATAAGAGGGTCACATTTATTGTTCTCCTTTTTCTTTGACCATACTTGATCATAATGAAAATCATACCGAACTCAAATCTAACTATCTGATCTTATTATTAAGATCCTTAATTTTTCTCTTATTTTAAAACCTCCTTTGATGCTATTACAATGTCATGACCTTGATCATACATACTTGCAATTCACTTTAAAATTCCATCATCAAAGATAATAAAACCTCAAAATCAACTTTCTAAGTTTGGTAAAAAAGTTTAGGTTCATAGATTCTCGCTTGGTAATCCATCATTATCAAAAATTTTAGTTACGTTTGAAGTTTACTCCAACATGTGTTAGAATCCAAGAGAAATGATACACCACCATATTTTAGAAGAATTTATATTATCTTAGTCAATCTGAGTACTCATAAATTTCAAATAGTCAATCCGAGCTAAAGTGTCCAAAATAGGACATAATGAAATAAAGCCAATCGAGGTCTTCTATCCTTTGGGAAAATTGGTTCATACAAAACTAGGTCTAACGGATCCTATCGCTTCTCAATAAATGTGGTTCAATCACACTGTTATCTTCACTTCCACTTTCTAAAGAAGCTTCTGCAACATCACTTTTCTGTAAACTATTCTCCCTTTTCAATTCTTTTAAACCTTCTTCTAGATCTTTGTTCCTCTATTCCACATTCCAACTCTTCAAGTCTCTCTTCAATATATTCAAACAATGTCAACTCTTCTTCTAGTTTTTCATTTCTCTTTTTTGCATTTTTTAGTTCTTCTTCAAGGGCATCATGTTTGTCTTCTCCTAGTTTCTCTATCTTTTCCAACAACTCTAAATTACACCTTTTGATTTCGCACAATTCTCCTTCCAAAATAATGGCCAAACGGGCCTATACTGGTAAAACAGATCAAAATTTTATCCAATAGGTAAACACAATAGCCATACAGGCTAAATAGGACAGGAATCATTATGCTCTAGCTCGAGACTTTTGAATCCTTTAGGATCAATATGGGTCCATGAGTCACATCCTTGAGACCATAGTCTACCCAAGCACTGTGCTAAGGATGTCAACCAGAGGATACAGAATATTGACTTGTACACACTTCAGTTTCAGTAAAGCTGGGTACAAGTAATCCACCCCAGGGATTCTTCTGAGTGCTAGTGACTTCCATTATTCTGATATCATATAAACATTACACTTAAAATGAATACGTGTTCAGGCACACACATCAACACTCAAGTGAAAGGTAACAATTCTAGCTTTCATGCATGCCTATTTGCAGAGACTACCACATCAACAACTCTTCCAAACTTTCCATCCATCTCTCTCTTCGCAACTGTTGCATCAATTAGCACCACCATAGGGCTTGTTATCCAAAAGTAGTGCTAGCATCCCAAAATTGATAGTTTCTTCCCAAACTAGGAGTCCATAAATGACATCAATTTCCCAAAAGTTAATAGCTACCTCTCGTGCTCATCCAGTTAGTCATAAAATCATATAGTCTCCCTCCAAAGGAAACCAATATCATTGATATCTTAGTGCCAAGTAACCAAGAAAGAAAGATGGTTTTTAGGGCCTTCTTAAGGACCCCTCATCACATTTCCTAATACCTTGCTCACATTCGTTTAAGGGATTATCCTCCAAGAGGAAGGTATACAAGAAACACACACATAGATCTAGGGGGATGGATAGATTATGACTATCCCATATCAGTCCCATTTGCACCCCCATCCTCACAATAGAATTCCCCAGGACACCTACTTCCCCATACAACCTACCAAGGGCCCCTCCTGAACATGGTAGTTTACAAAAATCACATTACTCCACACATGCCAGCAGGTGCAACAATAAAATGCCTCAAATTAGGAAAGGCTAAGTAAAACAAGTCCATAAGCTAAATCCTTAATTAGAATACATTAAAATAAAATAAGAAAAGAAGGTGTGAAGATAAAAAATAACAATCATTGCAACATCCCCAAATTTAAACAAGAACAAGTCCTTGAGGCAACATGACCATCTCAAAATTAAAGCAAAGAAACAAAATGTTGTTGGCTTAACACTTAAGTAAAACCTTTAACACAAGAATAAACAATTCAACAATCTCATAAAATTTGCACATTACAATCACCATGTAGCCTTCCAACAAGACCACCTAAGGAGAGTAGGGGAATTGGGTGGACTTCTAAAAATAGATAAATTGTATGATAGTCTCAACCATGTAGAGAACAATGATAAATCACCATGTCACACTAAGCATTACCCACACAACCTAGAACAACCTTATCATATTTTTATATTGAAAATTCACATGAATATTCATATGCCCCCACACAACCTAGGACATGCCATTATGAAAAGATCCATTAAGATGTGTTACAAAAGGAATTAGCCATGGAATATGATAACTACTTCCCAAAAGAGAATCATCAAGTCTTATGGTTGTCATGTACCCAACTATTGTTGTCTCATTACACATACTATCACTGACATCAAACTATCCACCTCACCCTCTAGGGAGGGTTTATCTATGGCCTTACCATTTCCTTTTCTTTTCATGTTTCTCTTCCACGTTTATCAATAATTCGATGATCATTAGATCTCAAGAGGGGGAATATCATTAAAATCATATTATATCACCTTATATCTTAATTCTTTCCATACTTTAGGTTAATGGACCTCCAAGCCTAGTGTTTGAGCCTTGGCTCTGATACCATATGTAAGGACCTGACTCATCCTTAACCATATAATACTAAACTCTGAATTCAAAAATACCAAGGAATTAAAATTTTTGATCTAACAGATGCAGGAAATGCAGATTTGTGAAATTTTACTATTAATTCTAAGAATTGCTCAATAAATGTTATTGTGGTTAGACATCTAGAGCTTAGTTTTCTAAAGTCATAAACTCTTGAAAAGTTCACCACTATTAATCCAGTGAAGAGAAAAAGTTCATTTCTCAAGATAACATACAAGGACACGTTCGGATCAATGCATACCTTAAGTCATGCATTACATCCTACACTCATTTTTGACAGCTTACTTTTCCTCCAACAACTGTATCCTTATCATCTGGATAATCTCATGTTAACACAACTCAGAAATCACTACTCAAAAAATTAAGATCACAATGTTAATTGTAGAAGAACACCCTACATCCAGGGGACCTGAGTACTAGGGGTATCCTTCGCCATCCAGACTTCCTACATACCATGTATTCACAGGATCAAGGACCCATTCCTTCAGATGCAACTAACATGGGGAATGTGAATATGTAGTTCTATTTTTCACTATGTTTGATGCAACTGTGAGTGAGTATCCAGCCCTTTATAGGGTTATTCCCTGCCCCAAACAGTTCTTCATCGACTGCCACCTACTCGGTGAAACAGGGACGAAAATTAGTTCACTACCACAAACATCCAAAGGGGTGTTTGTCTGTTAGTCCTATTGTGGAGGAATCCCTATTAGGTTTCTGTTCATGAAATCTAGTTTACTTCCTCAAGCCAAATTAGGTAATTTCATGACTAAGTCCGTTCCTGATTCCCTAGTGCTTTTTGATCACCAAGATTTGTGAAGTTGAGGTGAGAGCATATGGCAGATAGGGTTTCTGATTCAGACTAGTTACCCTATCTAACATTTTACAAGTCATCTTTGATTTAGATTCACATTTTTGACAAGTCCAGTTTTATGTTGATAGTTTTAAAGGTTTTCTAATGAGCATTTTAGCCTCAGTACTTAAAAATTCGCATAGTAATCATCATACAACTATTTCAATAGACTCGCTCTTTCTTTTTAGTTAATTTTCTTAATGAGATATATGAGGAGATTTTCCTTCCTGTGGATTTAACTTCGACATGTCCCTTATTACTCCATGACAATTTAGAGGGACGGTGCCCAGACATCGTTGTTGCAGCTATATCAAGCGCAAGGTAATTGGTTCAATGCGATGGCATTACTCGTACAAACGTGACATAGATGTACCGTAAAAATTGAACACTATGATTTGTTTGAGTTTTTGGACATTTGTTAAAGTTTACCTAGCTAATAGAAAAGATATACCTGCATCAAAACTAATAAATAAATTGATAAAGGGAAGATACTTCACTGAATTCTGATGCAAGTTAAGTATAGAAAATATGCTTGATCAATTCATTTATGTGAAATGAATAGGACTAGAAATGATACAATCAATTCATAACATAACTAGAAAAGATATTCTATCAATAATGCACATAAAGATTCAATCTTAAGAGAAACAAGGGTAAGTGCAAAAAGATAGGGGGCCAAAAAGTGGCCAAAAAATTTTTAAAAAATTTTAAGTCATAACACGAGCGCGTTATAACACGCTCGCGTTATAAAGTGCTATAAATAAATAAAAAATGCAGTCATTTTATTTCATTCTGAGTTTTTCCTCCGCCCGTGGCTTCAAAACCTTTAAAAACGCGCTCGCATTTTACAAAACGCCATTCAACACAAAAGACTTGTCAATTCATCGCCGAAATGCCGCCGTGACGTCGAGCATGCCAAAGGGGTGAGTTATCTTTGTTTTTTTGTTTGAATTTCTTCCTAAATAGGTAGGTTTTTGTTGATTTTTGATGTATATTTCATTAATTGTAGGAAATGTTAATGCACCTCCTCCTCCTCCTCAAAATCCACAAAATCTTGAGGAAGAAATACCTGCAGAACAACAAGCTCCTCCATTCATTCCTCGACATGCCCTTGGAACACAAGATAATATAATGGGGGAAATTGAAAACAACAAAAAACAAATTGAAGATATAATTGCAAGGTTGAAAGATCCTTCCACTTCAACCTTGCATAGATCCACGCTTGCCGAATCCATTGAGTCTATGTTATCAAATGTAAATTCAATTAGCAAGCAAATAACTAGTTGGACCGATAAAAAGAGAGAGTTTAGAGATTACTATGCAGATAAATTGTCATACTAAGATGTCAAAAAATTACAAATTACAAAAGTAGACTTGTGTTTAATTTTCACAAACCCACAAACAAATCAACCTCCACCCATTACATGCAAGAGGTTCCCTATCCATTGGTGCAACAACCAAGCGATAAGGGACAATTTCAGGCAGAGGTGGATGATGGTTTTTGACCATCCTCCATGCAATAACAATGAGGTCCCGCAATACTTTTTGAGGAAACTCTACTCCGAGTTTGTCCTCAATAAAGTACCAAACTATTTTGATATGCGGGACTTCCAGGGTAGAGGTGGGGGCTCAGCTAAGGATAGACCAGGGGCACGTCTTGACCCACAGCGGGTAGTGAGACAAGTAATCAGCAGACCAGCCCACGAGCATGTTTCTATCCCTTCCATTGTGAAGGAGAGTGTTGAGGTCGATTAGTGCCTTGACCCAGAGCATCATAGAGCATGCCGATCCTGCAACACAGAGTGGGTTGGGAGATAGTGCGAGGAGTAGGGTCCCACCGCATACTTGCCAGGCTTGCGGGTCAGCCTGTGGTTATGACCCCATGGACAGTCAGGACGTAGGTGCATAGGCTACATCTGCAGCTGAGTAGATGGTGATGACAGATACCTTCCTGAGTGAGACTTTCGGCCTTGATACTCAAGTAAATATTAGCAAGTTTATTAAATTTAATTTATTAAATTTCATTTTTGAAATACAAGATTAACTAATTTAAATTGATGATTTTAATAAAATTTCAGGGTCATAGCGTCGATGCAGTTTTCAATGGTTCTCCACCTACATTTTTCACTAGATCATCTACTGTCGAGGTATGTAACTAGTAAACAATTATAAATATTACATGTGAATAGCATCGTTATATGAATGGTATTCTAATTTCTGATTTTGGATGTTGAATAGGTTAACACTGTAGATTTCATGGCAACACCTGCCAGCGGTGGTGGACTTCAAAGCTTTACGGAGGTAATAAAATAAATAGTTTAATGAATGAATTGTACTTACTAAATTTTTGTATCTGATTTGTGTTTTATTGTGTGTACTTCCATGTTTAGATGAACGTGTGTGTATGTTAGGAGCCATGATTTGCATCACTATTATAGTTTTCGTAATTGAATAATGTTGTTTTATTTCTAGATGATGCAGGCTGTGGATACACCTCCCCATGTTCATAGGGCAATGGAGTAGGGTGTGGCCTCTGCAATTCATAGCTCTATGGCATTGACAGGGGTATGAGGCAGATTAGTAAATTTCAATTTACATTCATTGTTATAGTTGTCTATTTTTGAAAAATCAAAAGATTATTGATTTGAAGTTTAATTTCTATCTGGATGGTTTCTATAGGACATGACATCACCAGGGCCTATTCCTGCTACTGAGGCAAGCGAGGAGACAGATTATATGTTAGCGGTAAGTGATTATTTTGTTAAATGTTTCATTTTTTATAACATGTAATTTCTATATATTAATATCTATACTTTTTTTTGTAACAAGTAAAGGTGCAGGAAGAACTAAATAGGAGGAGTAGCCCTCGGGTTCATAGTAGACCACCCACATGCATGTCTCCATCCCCTAGAAGATCAAAGGCTGCTCGTGATTTATTCTCTTCACCAGCTAGAGGGGAATGACTTTTTATTGTGTTCCTTTGTTGTATGCCTATATGGCATTTGTGGACATATATTTTGTATTGTACATAGTTGACATTGTATGCCTATATGGCATTCTTGTAAGCCTATATGGCTATTTTGTATATATGTTATACTTATATCGACAGATATTGATGTATGCGTATATGGATATTTGGTTAATACAAATCTTTTTTATTGATGGCGTCCATACTTGCATTATAAATCCACTTTTGAATGGATATTTGTAGATGGCTACTTCAAATATTTAAAGTCTGATTGTATTACATAGGATGTTTGCATTTTCTTTGATAGGCTTGATAGGCCATGGATTACATGATGGTGTTTGATGGAAAAGTATGGTACTAGAAGACTCTAGTTCATTCTTAATAGGCTTGTGATTGATAATATCTTTGCATGATTGCACTTGATCTTGGATCATGGGCATGTTGTTAGGATTTTGATTGCATTGTGATGTTTGATGGATAGGCATGGTGTAAGTGTAAGATACCCAACTAGTTCTACGAAAATTTTTCCTTACTTAAACACTTTTACTTGCTAACAATTCATCAACTACTTCAATAACATAAAGATATACATCAAGATAACTATTTGAATGAAACAACATTAGAGTTGGGTACTTGTCTTGTTACTTGATTGAATCAACTTGCAATGTCTTATTACATGGAAAATGCTTTCAATAGCATGAAGTACAACTCATTCAATGGAAATACAAGGACAAGCCTTGAAGCCTTGATGTTACAATGTCTTCCTTACTTGAGTAACATTTGAAGATTTGGAATGTTCAACTCATCACCTCACAAGGTAGGCGCATATTTGAAGGATTTACAGGTTTTTCTGACTTGGGCGCCAAGTTGAGGTGACCTCCTCCTGAAGTTGCACCTTGTCAACATTAGGTGCCAATTAGAGTTTATGGATGCTCTGGATTGTTTCCAAGAGTAGGCACCAAAACATCATCATTATGAAAGTGTTTTAAATGCTAGGCACCCAAATGAGCCCTCTGGAGTCTAGGCGCTCTTTTCATGCATTCTGTGTTCTAGGCACCAATCGAAAGGAGTGGAGAACAGGGCAAGCGCCTTCCAAACTAGGTGTTTCCTTGAGGTGACAAGGACTTAGAAAGTGCGCCTAAGGTGAGCGCCTTGAGCGAAAAGGTCTAACAAACATCTTTGAACCCCCTTTCAAGGTTAGGCGCATTCTGGAGGTGGAAACAAGTAGAAGATGCGCCTTAGCTTCCTTTGTCAATTCTTTCAAGTCTTTGTTGATTAGGAAGGTGGAATGCTTCATTGTAGAATGAGCGCCTATCTTCTAATATCCAAACTACTTCTTCTGGCTCACTCTGTGGCTAGGCGCCAGAGCTAAACTGTTCACACAAGGGAGTGCGCCTAGACTCACTTGATGTTTTCTTACTACTTCAACCCTTGGAAGATGTTCCAAGGTGTTCCCTTTTACAAGCACCTGACCTCCCAAGTTCCTTCATGTGCTATTCCTTGAAGGCGCCAAAACTGAGCTCCAATGCCATGGGATTGTGCCTAACATCTTTGAAGAGTTTCTAAGCCTTTTGCAAGTTGATATCCCAAACTCATCTTCTAGGCGCAATAAGAGCTTTCCAAAGGAGTTTCCAAGTTTTAGACGCCAAGCGAGGTCATGGGTAAATGGAACTGCGCCTTAGGAGATGACTGGATCCTAAGCGTCAGTCTGGAGTTATAGTGGAATTGATATGCGCCTCAACTAGCTTAGGCACCCATTTGAAGTGATTCCTTTAACACTTCTGTGTCAATCTCAACTGCAAGGATGATCTCCTAATCTAATTTTGATCCTCTGGAGATGCAAATAGCTTTTCATTTCGCTAGGCGCCATCAATGATGATCATCAACCAAAGTGCATTTCAAAGGTGAGATAGGCAAGTGAGGTGCCAAACTAGTCCTTAAGACTTATCTCCTTCTATCAAGTCAATTTCAACTATGTGAGAGAGTTCTATTCTAGGCGCAAAATGGAAATGTTTCATCAATTGGTGCATCTTACAAAGCTCCCAATTCTAGGCGCCAGAGCCAAAGAGTTTTTCCCAACACATGCACCTGGGCTAGGAATTCACCTAAGAGACATCACTTAGCTTTAAAACTTTCAATCTATAGCCATCTGGGCTAGGCGCTCCAATGGAGGATCCTTGAACTCATGCATTGGCGCCTTCTAGTTCTAGGCACCCATTTTGGATGATTCATCCTGATACTAGCGCCCAAAATGACTAGACTCTCTTCATCATCCAATTCACTTAGAAGACTCAAGTTGGAGACTTAGTTGTCTATCCATGTTCTCCGGAAGATTCATTGTACCTCTATGCACTTAGGTGCCCTAGTTGATGTGATTAAAATGCTTCAAAGCTCCATGATTCTTGGTTAGGTGCATATTTGACATTAAGCAAGCAAGAAAGTGTGCCCTGACTCTAGGAGTCCTACCTTAGTCAAGTTTAGCATCCAGACTTAACTAATTTCAAGTTTCTGACTTTGTTCCTGCAAAAAACAAAAGTTAAGTTAGTCAAAAACTAATTCATTCCCTCATTATTTCGAATTAGCCTCCGGAAATGAGGAAGAGGCTAACTCATTCTTCATTTGATATTCCTCAGAGAACTTGAAGTTACTTGCAAGATATTCCTCGGAGAACTTGAATGGATAGATGCCTTAAAATTTCAACATGACGTTAGTGATGAAGAGTATTGACATGTTGGACTTGATGTGACCTTGCTGAAGGCGCATTTTCTTTCTTAGCATGATCATCCCAAACCAAGGCACCAACTTGGAAAACCCTGTGAAGGCGCCACTATCTGGAATTTCTTCCAAGGTGTTAAAACTTGACATCTTTTCTTCTCTAGGTACTATCTCCTTCAAGGCGCTCCTTAAAATCATTGGAAGTGTTCAGGACTTACCTTAGTCCAAAGCACCACAATCCATTCCTTAAAGCACAAAGAATTCTCAAAGGCGCCCCTATTTACCTCTAAGCACTCAAATATCATTTAGATTCAAGGTGCACATTTAGCTCCAAAACGCAAATTTCCATCATCAACCCATCAAGGTGCATCATCTTCCCTTTGTATCCCCTTCAAGGCATAGACATTCACTTCTTCACACTCAAACTCACTCTCTGGCACCAGAATAGGTGTATAACTTCAAATAAGGTGCTAATCTTAGGTTTCTAAGTACTTAGTTTGATCTTAAGGCTATCCTTCCTCTAAGCACTCTCTTCAACTCCCTCACTGAAGGCCCTCTGTAAGTTTGGGCGCATTTCATCCCAAGGCGCTTCAACATCATCCAAGGCGCAAATTCACTCTCCAAGACAAGGTGCAAAAAACCCTATCCTAAGGTGCTCAAATCTTGCTTCTAGACCTAGGCGCACAAACATGAGATTGTGACTTCAATCATCATTCTTGGTTAAGACACACAAACTCTCATTCAAGGCGCATATCTTTCTCCAACAAGGTGCATATATTCCTCCAACAAGGCGCATATTCAATTCTAGGGCGCTCTATCTTGGATTAAATCAGGGTATCTCCTTAACAAGGCGCTCCAAACCATACCAAGGCACTAAAACACTTAATGCAAGTTCTTCAAGTGCTTATCCAACTTGATTCCTCCAACACAGGGTGCTCAATCTACTTTCTCAAACTTTCAACTCAAATCCTCACCTTATATTCTCCAAGGCAAAAAGATGCAATTTGATTGAGGGTGCTAAAACTCTTAGATGCACTTATCTCCTTGAACTTACCTCTCTTCTTCCCTAGGCGCCAGAAACACCTCTTTATCTCAACTAGGCACTTAATAAGCACCTTGAATAAGTGTAAACTAGCCTAGAGAAGGGTATGTGTGCCTTGAGCGCCTTGAGCATTCCAAAGATAACTGTGCGCCTAGAACAATATGAGCGCTCATGATGATGATTAATGCCCTGATGAGACTATGAGCGCCTTGTTAAGGAGATACCTTGTTTGATCATAAAATGTGCCTTGAGTCTTGAAGGTTTTGAGTGCCTAGGTGATTTGGATGTTGGGATGTTGGTATGCGCCCAAGATTGAGGTAAGTGAGCGCTTGTAATGGAGGAGAGCAATGAGATGGAATGTCTTGTAGAGATTGGCGCCCAGAGACCCATTTTTGTGCCTTTGATGATGACCATTTTTGCATAAGAGTTTAGCGCCTTAGAGTTGTAAACTTTCTCTTTGGGCACCCCTGAGTGAATGTTGGCACCTTGGACAACTAAATACGCCTTTGATGGAGTGGAGCCCAGAAGGGGAGTAGGAGGAAACCCAATCTTCAAGATTCATCAAGCTTCAAAGTTTAGGTCAGAGGTTATCCACTTTATCCAAGGAAGGTGTTATCATCTACACTCCAAGAAGGTAATGTCAAAGGCCATCATGAAGGATCACTTCATCAACTTCAAGTCCTTCAAGTTCAAGTCCTTTCACCTAGCAAGTCCAAGAGAGATTTCTACTCCGATTCATGAAGTAAGCTTATATCATCCTTATCTACTCTGTGAGAAGAAGAAACATTACAAAGTCAATCAAATGAGTTACAAGTACCATACATCCAATTGCAAGGAGTCAACCACTTTAAGGAAAAATAGTTCTCTTGAAGTTACTTGAAATGTCAAAAGGTTTAGCGCCTCCAAGTAAGGTCAGAGGTGAGGTTAGAGGTGAAATGCGCCTTTGGACCATTCTGGCGCCTTGGATGAAGAACCTATATCTTGAGCCCAAGAGGTAAAATTTGCGCCTTAGTGGATTTGGAGAGTTATAGAGATTAGAGAAAAGCACCTTGAAGATAGAGTTGTTCAAGGTGCATGTGTGATTTGGTCAAAAACAGGCGCCTAGAGTGAACAGGCTTTCATCCTGACTTAATACACTACCTCCTTCTGACGATTTTTGGGGCAGCAGAAAACCTTTCACCATGGGCAAATGCCTCAGAGCTATAAAAAATCGAGAGAGGTTATTGTAGAGGCACTCTACATGATCCCGTTGTCTCAGACGAAATGTTTTTAAGTGACACGATTTTTGAGTAACATCTCGTCAAAGATTGCTACCTTTTTGCACTTTGGACTCTTAAGGGATATCGTCAGTACAATGTAGCTCCGACTGTTTCGACATGTTTGGGTGAGAAATAGGACCATGCCTAGCATAAATGTACCCATTTGGATGTGTTGAAATAGTCAGCTTGGTCACATTAGGAGCAGGATGAAAGTTACACCCCTTTGCAACTTTACACTGCCTCCTTCTGATGATTTTTGGGGCAGCAGAAAACCTTTCACCACAGGTAAATGCCTCAGAGCTATAAAAAACTGAGAGAGGTTATTGTAGAGGCACTCTACGTGATCACGTTGCCTCAGATGGAATGTTTCTAAGTGACACAGTTTTTGAATAACATCTCGTCAAAGATTGCTGCCTTTTTGCACTTTGGACTCTTCAGGGATATCATCGGTACAATGTAGCTCCGACTGTTTCGACATGTTTGGGTGAAAAATAGGACCATGCCTAGCATAAATGTACCCATTCAAATGCGTTGGAACAGTCAGTTTGGTCACATCAGGAGCAGGACAAAAGTTACACCCCTTTGCAACTTTACACTGCCTCCTTCTGACGATTTTTGGGGCAGCAAAAAACCTTTCACCACGGGCAAATGCCTCAGAGCTATAAAAAACTGAGAGAGGTTATTGTAGAGGCACTCTACGTGATCACGTTGCCTCAAACAGAATGTTTCTAAGTGACATGATTTTTGAGTAACATCTCGTCAAAGATTGCTGCCTTTTTGCACTTTGGACTCTTCAGGGATATTGTCGGTACAATGTAGCTCCGACTGTTTCGACATGTTTGGGTGAGAAATAGGACCATGCCTAGCATAAATGTACCCATTCAGATGCGTTGGAATAGTCAGTTTGGTCGCATTAGGAGCAGGACGAAAGTTACACCCCTTTGCAACTTTACACTGCCTCCTTCTGACGATTTTTGGGGCAGAAGAAAACCTTTCACCACGGGCAAATGCCTCATAGCTATAAAAAACCGAGAGAGGTTATTGTAGAGACACTCTACGTGATCACGTTGCCTTAGACAGAATGTTTCTAAGTGACACAGTTTTCGAGTAACATCTTATCAAAGATTGCTGCCTTTTTGCACTTTGGACTCTTCAGGGATATCATCAGTACAATGTAGCTCTGACTGTTTCGACATGTTTGGGTGAAAAATAGGACCATGCCTAGCATAAATGTACCCATTCGGATGCGTTGGAACAGTCAGTTTGGTTGCATCAGGAGCAGGACGAAAGTTACACCCCTTTGCAACTTTACACTGCCTCCTTCTGACAATTTTTGGGGCAGCAGAAAGCCTTTCACCACGGGCAAATACCTCAGAGCTATAAAAAACTGAGAGAGGTTATTGTAGAGGCACTCTACGTGATCACGTTGCCTTAGACAGAATGTTTCTAAGTGACATAATTTTTGAGTAACATCTCGTCAAAGATTGCTACCTTTTTGCACTTTGGACTCTTCAGGGATATCGTCGGTACAATGTAGCTCCGACTGTTTTGACATGTTTGGGTGAAAAATAGGACCATACCTAGCATAAATGTACCTATTTGGATGTATTGGAACAGTCAGTTTGGTCACATCAGGAGCAGGACAAAAGTTACACCCCTTTGCAACTTTACACTGCCTCCTTCTGACGATTTTTGGGGTAGCAGAAAACCTTTCACCACGGGCAAATGCCTCAGAGCTATAAAAACCAAGAGAGGTTATTGTAGAGGCACTCTACATGATCACGTTGCCTCAGATGGAATGTTTCTAAGTGACATAGTTTTCGAGTAACATCTCGTCAAAGATTGCAGCCTTTTTGCACTTTGGACTCTTCAGGGATATCGTTGGTACAATGTAGCTCAGACTATTTCGACATGTTTAGGTGAAAAACAGGACCATGCCTAGCGTAAATGTACCCATCCAGATACGTTGGAATAGTTAATTTGGTCACATCACGAGCAGGACACCAAAAATGCAAAAGTTGCTTTGTGCAACTTGACAACATTGACATTTTTTTGCAACTTGACTCAAAGACTCAAACTAACCCCAAATGACTGAAAGTGACTTAAAATCACCTTGATTATAGAGGTTGAGGCACTCCTTATCATTCAAACATCTTAGATGAGCGCATAGGAAAGGAAAAAGCTCTAAGTTTCATCATCATGAGTGCCTAATATCAAGAGACTTTAATGCATTGATTTGGCGCCCTATATGTGAAGGAAGATCTAAAAGCATGAAAGTGGATTTCATATTGCAAGAGTTTGGATCATCAAAATTGAAAGAAATAAGTCTATTAAGCTTGGGCGCCCTTGGTCTTCTTTTCATTCATTATGAGCACCTTGGGAGAATGGTATATAGGTCATCATCATGATTGGGCGCCCTGGATCCAGAGTGTTGGAGAGATCATCAAATGGTGTCTAGTAGGGTGAGTTATGAGTTTGGTCGCATCAGGAGCAGGACACCAAAAATGCATAACATGATGATGGAAAAATGTGTACATATGTGTAAAAATGCAGGAGGAAATAAAAAAAGACAAACCTTACAAATTAATGTGCATACTTACAACTCAATGTAACATAACTTTACAAAATCAATGTGAATACTTACAAATTAATCCAATGAACCATCTGGATCTGCTCTACTCTTTATTGTGTCAAGTATTACTTCATGGTCAGACTCACGCACCTTCCACAATATTTTGTTCAAAGGTCTACCCTGATACTTTATCAAATGAACATTGGATGCCACGACAAGGTTCGAGTAATGAAGAATCTTTCGATGCATGTCAAAGTCCTAAAATAGCCAAATATTAACACTCTTATGTGGGTACCTTCTAAGCCATGTTCCAGTAATAACCACTGATCCTGTAGGGTATTCGATGTTTTCTCCATCTGTAACAGGGGCCTCCAATTTCTTTTTGGCCTCAACACAACGACATAAGTAATAATCTGTTCCCTCTTCATTATCTTCATCTGCAATAACTGCATATACGTGTCCTACATTGATATGTGTAGCAAATTAGATGAAATTAGTCAACATTACAAAAACACTACAAAGTAATATGACATTACCTAGTTGAACTAGATGAAATTAGATGCATATACGTGCCCTATATTACCTGGTTGAACTAAATCTGATATGTGGTCAAAGTCAACTGACGATTCCATCTGTGTTAGTTCCAGTGCCGTCGGGGGTCGATACGTGTCAAGTGGGCTAAGATAACTTAACTACCATTCGTCAACCCACTCCTTTGACTCGCACTCATCCCAGACTTGAATTGTACAGGAAGAACAAAAGCATGACATCTTTCGTGTATGGATACTCCATGAACCTGCAATTGAGCTTCTGAAAGAGTGCATCTCATTTGATCCTGTCAGTGTACAACAATCCTCATATGGTGCAATGTTAGTATCATCTATCAACCAAAAAAATCTACGAACTAAAGACTTACCTTCATTACCTAGACCCATGGAAGCATTACACCACTCGACAATCAATTTTGCATCTGTCAACTTTGCATTGTCTTTATACTTTAACTCTTCTCGTGCTATGGCTCTTTTGATACATGCTCCTGCACCATCATGCTCCCCCTTTCCATGCCCGGCCTCACAAAAGTTCCACATATGTTGAATACCTGTAAAATTATGCCTCCTACTCAGCCAATAGAAATTCTGTGAGTTCTTGAATTGTGAAGCACAATTATCCGACCATATGATATGCTGACTGAACGATATGCCCCTTCTAGCCAAATCATTGTAGAACACCTGAAAGCAACCTTGCACAAACTCTGTAGAATGCGTACGATCATCACTAATATAGAAATTATACTCCCTTATGATCTTTCTATCATCCTCTGTACTATCATTCGCATGAATGAATGCGATGTGCACAAATATAGAAACCTGTGTGGAGTTGTAATATTGTGATTGCACCTCACGCTGTGGCTGTAGACTGTAGTTCTCTGCAAAGTCGACGACTGAAACAATGCTACCAACTAGAAATGTGTCCTTGCATAACTTGAATTGCAAGTCCAACCATCAAGCTCTATGGGCATGTCTTGCATACTCATACACTATGCTGTCACGAAATATAGGCATAAACTGATACACTGGAATCTTTTCAATAACTAATTCACACCTCTTTGCTTCTTTACCATCTTTTGTATTGTATGCCACTGTTTTATACTTGCCAAACTCTACTAGTTCATTTCCAACCACATGTGTTATTTTCATATGTTCACATATTGGCAAATGTTGCAAGCCACCGCAACGATGACATGTGCCATCCAAGCATAATTTCTTGTAGAATATTTGACCTTCCTCTCTTTCACATAAAATTCTTGATATGAAGTCTCTTGAAGATGTTGGTGGGGCACATATGGCACAACCCTACAAATCATTATTAGTATGCATATCTAAACATATAGACCTATAAGCATCAAAATGGTTAGAAAATTCAATATGTAATCTACAACAACAAGTAGTGCGTGTGTGATTTATCTTAACATAGAAAGGTTTTAGCATTTCAAAATATCTTTAACAAATTTTAATTTGAGGATACTTCTCTAGAAATTTACCATAAAACTGTGTTTGAGTCTCATCCAAAAAATACTTTGGATGTGGCTCGCGGTTCTGACTACCAATTCTCCTTCTTACCACATCCCTTTGATTCAGAGATACCCTTGTGTAATTCTTCCAAAAGTCTTCAATTAGTGATCTCAATGCTTCAACAATTAGTTTATCTTTTCGTGGTAGTCTCCCCGAGAACGCCCATAATTCATTGGCATTAGTGTCCTCAATTCTTTGGCGTCTTCCAACGGCTCTTGATAAAGTTTTCCTATTAATTCTCAATTCTTGACTTGTCTTTCTAATGAGACGAGCTTTCCTCGTTTGACTACTTACTATAGTCGATGTAATCACACGCCGTGTTGCATTACTATCTTTTATGCGTGAGGTGTTACCCACACTCTCATACGCACTCATTAGATTCTTGACAATAGATTTTTCACTTGAAGCCTCTGATGTTCTCAACCCAAGAATCTTCATGACAGACCTATACTTTATACTTCGCATCATTTCAATGAATAGTTGACATCTTGTAGTCTCATTTAACTTTTCAAAGAACAATCTCCAAATCTTATTAGCATATCTTCTACAAGTGCATTTTGGAATCTTACCTTCCATTGGCTACAAAATATTCCCATCAATATCAATCAAATACTTTAGCTTTCTATGCAAAATTCTAGGTGGTGTCAAGTTAGGTAAATTCATCTCAACATTAGGAATTTCATCAATTTTAAATGAGATGGGTTAGATGGCATACCTTCGATTGAAGATGGAATAGATAAAATACCTTTAGGTTGAGGTGGGAACGATGGCGTACCTCCTTCATCACATGTGAGTGATGATGTACTCTCAACTTGAGATGTGGTAGATGGTGTCCCTACATGTTGACTTGCGGTAAAGGATGTGTCTCCAACTATGGTATTCAAATCTCTCATACCACGAAGTTTTTGCATTCGTTCTATTTGTGCCGCCAATACCATATCTCTTTGTGATGGTTGTGGTTCCTCTTCAATTGGTATGTCTTCATTTATCGTGTCCAATTTCCTCTTCTCACGAAGTTCCCTCATAGCCATTACTTTCTTTGCATTCTTAGCTTCTATCTCTTCCTATGTTGGTTTAATTCTTGATCGTTTCCTCGGCATGATGGAGAATTTGTCTGTAGCATGATAAAGAGACCAATATTAGTTCCTAAGAAATGAATACATGATAATAGTGGGATTGTATTTTTTTTATGTTGTAAGGATTTATTCTTGTATAGTTTGACATCATGGTATGAACTAAGGTTTGTTTATTACACATAATTATTAAAGAGCCCAAGTGTAGAAAATATACATGGCATCATGTGAGATTGTAGGTTGCTTTCTTGATTGGGAATGTGTCTATTTTAAACATGTATGATAAAGCATGATAAAGTAATTCAATCCGAAATAAGGAAAATGTAAAGAACATGCATGTAAAGACTTGACATACCTAAAAAATGAAGATTTGAATGGAGAGAGTACCCAATTATGTAGTGTTTTTATCTTCTTGCATCAAACTCCTCAATAATTTGAGTTTTTCACCACTTGCTTCCTTTTCAATGTTAAATTCTTAAAATTGAATCACAATTAACATTGCAATACTACAAAAATTGAAACTTGAATAGATATATATCAAACTTGGTTTGAAAACTATGTTATTTCCTCCTTCTCAAGTTGGCAAAGCAGACAAGGTGGTGGAAAGATCATGCAAAGGTGGTACAATGTGTCAAATGTGCATGTGAACTTCCCAATAGCATGAAAGCACTTCTTTTTTGTCGGAGCACGCGCAGAATCAGTAAGAAAATAGAGCATGTGGGCCTGGATCATAGGGGTAACCACTTTTTTACCATTTCAGTAGAAATACAAAATGCGAGCACATTATAACGCGAGCGCGTTATAACGCGCTTGCGCTATAACGCGCTCGCGCTATAACGCGCTCGCATTTTGTCCTGCTACAGATCCCTAATCCCTAAACCCTCAACTCTGATCCCTTGACCCTCAACCCTCAATGTCAAATCCTAATCCCTCAACCCTATCCCTAAACCCTCAACCCTTAATGTCAAATCCTAATCCCTCAACCCTCAACGTCAAATCGTAATCCCTCAACGTCAAATCCTAATCTGTCAACCCTCCAACCCTATCCCTAATCCTTACAACCCTCAACCTTAATCCCTCAACCCTTAACTCTGATCCATCAACCCTCAACACTATACCTTAAACCCTAATCCCTTCAACCTCAACCCTATCCCTAAACCCTTAACCCTCGAACCTCAGCCCTCGACGTCAAACCCTAATCCCTCAACCCTCAATATCAAACCCCAATCCCTCAACCCTCAACCCTAATCTATCATCCGTCATCCCTCAACTCTAATCCCTCATTCCTAAACCCTAAATGCTATCCCTATTCCTAGACCCTCAACATGCTTGATACTATACCTTAAACCCTAATCCCTCTACCATCGACACTCTTATTTAACCCTAATCCCTTGACCATTAACCCTATCCCTCAACCTCAACCCTTAACCCTCATCTCTCAACATTAAACCCTAATTCATCAACCCTAAACCCTAATCCCTCAACCCTCAACCCTAATCCCTCATCCCTAAACCCTAAATGCTATCCCTATTCTAAAACCCTCAACAGACTTGATACTATACCTTAAACTCTAATCCCTTATCCCTAAACCCTCCAACCCTATCCCTAATCCTTATACCCTCCACACTCTACTTTAACCCTAATTCCTCGACCCTCAACCCTATCCCTAAACCCTTGACCCTCGAACCTCAACCCTCAACCCTCAACATCAAACCCTAATCCCTCAACCCTTAACTCTGATCCCTCAACCTTCAACCCTGATCCTAAACCCTAAACCCTCAACGCCAAATTCTAATCCCTCAACCCTTCACTCTAATCCCTCAACCCTAAACCCTATCCCTAAACCCTCAACACTATACCTTAAACCCTAATCCCTCAACCCTAACCCTAATCCCTCAACCCTCAACCCTAATCTGTCATCCATCATCCCTCAACTCTAATCCCTCATTCCTAAACCCTAAACACTATCCCTATTCCTAGAACCTCAACAGGCTCGATACTATACTTGAAACCCTAATCCCTCTACCATCGACACTCTTATTTAACCCTAATCCCTTGACCATTAACCTATCCCTCAACCTCAGCCCTCAACCCTCAACTCTCAACATTAAACCCTAATTCATCAACCCTAAACCCTAATCCCTCAAACCTAAACCCTATCCCTAAACCATCAACCCTCAACACTATACCTTAAACCCTAATCCCTCAACCCTCAACCCTAAACCTTATCCCTAAACCCTAATCCCTCAACCCTCAACCCTAATCCCTCATCCCTCAACTCTAATCCCTCATCCCTAAACCCTAAATGCTATCCCTATTCCTAAACCCTCAACAGACTCGATACTATACCTTAAACTCTAATCCCTTATCCCTAAACCCTCCAACCCTATCCCTAATCCTTATACCCTCCACACTCTACTTTAACCCTAATTCCTCAACCCTCAACCCTATCCCTAAACCCTTGACCCTCGAACCTCAACCCTTAACCCTCAACATCAAACCCTAATCCCTCAACCCTTAACTTTGATCCCTCGACCTTCAACCCTGATCCTAAACCCTAAATCCTCAACGCCAAATTCTAATCCCTCAACCCTTCACTCTAATCCCTCAACCCTAAACCCTATCCCTAAACCCTCAACACTATACCTTAAACCCTAATCCCTCAACCTTAACCCTAAACCTTGTTCCTAAACCCTAATCCCTCAACCCTCAACCCTAATCTGTCATTCGTCATCCCTCAACTCTAATCCCTCATTCCTAAACCCTAAACGCTATCCCTATTCGTAGAACCTCAATAGGCTCGATACTATACTTTAAACCCTAATCCCTCTACCATCGACACTCTTATTTAACCCTAATCCCTTGACTATTAACCCTATCCCTCAACCTCAACCCTCAACCCTCAACCCTCAACTCTCAACATTAAACCCTAATTCATCAACCCTAAACCCTAATCCCTCAAACCTAAACCCTATCCCTAAACCATCAACCCTCAACACTATACTTTAAACCCTAATCCCTGAACCCTCAACCCTAAACCTTATCCCTAAACCCTAATCCCTCAACCCTCAACCCTAATCTCTCATCCCTCAACTCTAATCCCTCATCACTAAACCCTAAATGCTATCCCTATTCCTAAACCCTCAACAGACTTGATACTATACCTTAAACTCTAATCCCTTATCCCTAAACCCTCCAACCCTATCCCTAATCCTTATACCCTCCACACTCTACTTTAACCCTAATTCCTCGACCCTCAACCCTATCCCTAAACCCTTGACCCTCGAACCTCAACCCTCAACCCTCAATATCAAACCCTAATCCCTCAACCCTTAACTCTAATCCCTCGACCTTCAACCCTGATCTTAAACCCTAAACCCTCAACGCCAAATTCTAATCCCTCAACCCTTCACTCTAATCCCTCAACCCTAAACCCTATCCCTAAACCCTCAACACTATACCTTAAACCCTAATCCCTCAACCCTAACCCTAAACCTTGTCCCTAAACCCTAATCCCTCAACCCTCAACCCTAATCTGTCATCCGTCATCCCTCAACTCTAATCCCTCATTCCTAAACCCCAAACGCTATCCCTGTTCCTAGACCCTCAACAGGCTCGATACTATACCTTAAACCCTAATCCCTCTACCATTGACACTCTTATTTAACCCTAATCCCTTGACCATTAACCCTATCCCTCAACCTCAACCCTCAACCCTCAACCCTCAACTCTCAACATTAAACCCTAATTCATCAACCCTAAACCCTAATCCCTCAAACCTAAACCCTATCCCTAAACCATCAACCCTCAACACTATACCTTAAACCCTAATCTCTCAACCCTCAACCCTAAACCTTATCCCTAAACCCTAATCCCTCAACCCTCAACCCTAATCCCTCATCCCTCAACTCTAATCCCTCATCCCTAAACCCTAAATGCTATCCCTATTCCTAAACCCTCAACAGACTCGATACTATACCTTAAACTCTAATCCCTTATCCCTAAACCCTCCAACCCTATCCCTAATCCTTATACCCTCCACACTCTACTGTAACCCTAATTCCTTGACCCTCAACCCTATCCCTAAACCCTTGACCCTCAAACCTCAACCTTCAACCCTCAACATCAAACCCTAATCCCTCAACCCTTAACTCTGATCCCTCAACCTTCAACCCTGATCCTAAACCCTAAACCCTCAACGCCAAATTCTAATTCCTCAACCCTTCACTCTAATCCCTCAACCCTAAACCCTATCCCTAAACCCTAACCCTAAACCTTGTCCCTAAACCCTAATCCCTCAACCCTCAACCCTAATCTGTCATCTGTCATCCCTCAACTCTAATCCCTCATTCTTAAACCCTAAACGCTATCCCTATTCCTAGACCCTCAATAGGCTCGATACTATACCTTAAACCCTAATCCCTCTACCATCGACACTCTTATTTAACCCTAATCCCTTGACCATTAACCCTATCTGTCAACCTCAACCCTCAACCCTCAACCCTCAACTCTCAACATTAAACCCTAATTCATCAACCCTAAACACCTAATCCCTCAAACCTAAACCCTATCCCTAAACCATCAACCCTCAACACTATACCTTAAACCCTAATCCCTCAACCCTCAACCCTAAACCTTATCCCTAAACCCTAATCCCTCAACCCTCAACCCTAATCCCTCATCCCTCAACTCTAATCCCTCATCCCTAAACCCTAAATGCTATCCCTATTCCTAAACCCTCAACAGACTCGATACTATACCTTAAACTCTAATCCCTTATCCCTAAACCCTCCAACCCTATCCCTAATCCTTACACCCTCCACACTCTACTTTAACCCTAATCCCTTCAACCTCAACCCTATCCCTAAACCCTTGACCCTCGAACCTCAACCCTCAACCCTCGACGTCAAACCCTATTCCCTCAACCCTTAACTCTGATCCCTCATCTCTCAACCCTAACCCTAAACCCTAAACCCTCAACCCTCAACGTCAAATCCTAATCCCTCAACCCTAAACCCTATCCCTAAACCCTCAACACTATACCTTAAACCCTAATCCCTCAGCCCTCAACCCTAAACCTTATCCCTAAACCCTAATCCCTCAACCCTCAACCCTAATATGTCATCCCCCAACTCTAATCCTTCATCCCTAAACCCTAAATGCTATCCCTATTCCTACACCCTCAACAGAATCGATACTATACCTTAAACCCTAATCCCTTATCCCTAAACCCTCCAACCCTATCCCTAATCCTTATACCCTCCACACTCTACTTTAACCCTAATTCCTCGACCCTCAACCCTATCCTTAAACCCTTGACCCTCGAACCACAACCCTCAACCCTCAACGTCAAACCCTAATCCCTCAACCCTTAACTCTGATCCCTCGACCCTCAACACTATACCTTAAACCCTAATCCATATCCCTCAACCCTTAACCCTTAAAACTTAAACCCTATCCCTACACCCTCAACACTTGACACTATATCTTAAGCCTTAAACCCTCATCCCTAAAGCCTCAACCCTCAATCCTTAAACCTTCAACCCTAAACCCTATCCCTAATCCCTCTACCCTCGACACTCTAACCCTAACCTCAACATTAAATGCTAATCCGTCAACCCTAAACCCTAATCCTAAACCCTCAACCCTCAACCCTCAACACTATACCTTAAACCCTAATCCCTCAACCCTCAACCCTAAAGCTTATCCCTAAACCCTAATCCCTCAACCCTCAACCCTAATCCATCATCCCTCAACTATAATTCCTAAATGCTATCCCTATTCCTAAACTCTCAACAGACTTGATACTATACCTTAAACCCTAATCCCTTATCCCTAAACCCTCCAACCCTATCCCTAATCCTTACACCCTCCACACTCTACTTTAACCCTAATCCCTCGACCCTAAACCCTATCCCTAAACCCTTGACCCTTGAACCTCAACCCTCAACCCTTAATGTCAAACCCTAATCCCCCAACCCTTAACTTTGATCCCTCGACCCTCAACCGTAATCTGTCATCCCTCATCCCTAAACCTTAAACGCTATCCTTATTCCTAGACCCTCAACGGGCTCGATACTATACCTTAAACTCTGATCCCTTATCCGTAAACCTTCCAACTCTATCCCTTATGCCTTAACCCTCATGATTAATAGCCTTGAACGTAAAAAAATTTGAGTGGAACATAACGCAAGCGCGTTATAACGCGCTCGCGTTATGCCAAACATGACAAAAGACAGACTTGCAGGAAAGAAAAATGCCAGGCAAAACATAACGCGAGCGCGTTATAACGTGCTCGTGTTATTTCTTGCTTTGGGAATCCCAAGCCTTGGGCTTGGGATTTGCTTTGTATTTCCAACCCAAAGGCTTGGAGTGCCTTATGAACAGTCACAGACGTGTTTTTCTATATTCTTCAAAATTTCACATAATTTCGTTCGTGCTAACCCTCAGATTTGCATGTGTTTCAAGGTTGAACAAATCGAACACATGGGTAATGTTAGGCTTTCTCTTAGCTATTTGACGATGTGATTCTTTTCACATTTTAACAATGTTAAGCCTTTGATCTTTAATTTCTTTTGTTTGTGTGTCCGTTTTTATGCAAAAACCATTGTTTGGTCTTTTTTTCATTGTAAAATAACTATTCATTCAAATTTCAAAAAAATTACATATTTAGAAACTAGACTCCATTCTACAAATATTAAAAAAATAAAAAAATAATTTTCAATTAGTTTTCAAAATTTATAGGGGTAGCATGGCCAAAATTCTATTTTTTAGGATGTGTCCACTTTAAAAATTAGTAAAAAATCAAATATTCATCAAAAAATTATCAGAAAAATCGAGCATAAACTACATGCTATTAGCTAATTTCTCACCAAAGTGATTTTAAAAATACCAAAAAAAAGTTGACCTTTTGAGGGAGCCACAAAACATGCTATGTTATGTTTTTTTGACAGTAACAACACCAATTTCTGTGGCTCCCTCTTTTGAACCCCTTAATCTATGCCATTTTCAAAACAAAATAGTAGTTTAGAAAGTAGACTTGGAGTACTACGAACATTGTTTTGGTTGCATCTCTAAATTTTGAGTGTAACTATGCTCAATTTCTCATCCAAGGCCAGTATTTCCTGATTTCAGAAAAAAAGTGGCCACTTAAGACCCCTTTTTGGCCCCCCATCTTCTTGCACTTACCCACAAGGGAATCTTATTTTATGATACAAGTAAACAATTGATACAATTTCATACATGATCATTACTAACTTATTTATAATTTGAACCAATAAGGACTTGATAAAAGTTGTAAAATAAGGTAGATATCTCAACAAGAGGTTTATTTTAAACTTCCTAAATGGGTTTATACTTTGTTAAAAGTAAATATTTTCCATTGTTAATAATCTTGTGAATATAACTTGATCAAAGATAAACAATTATTCTTGTTACATAAAATGATAATTAATTGTTTTAGGGTTTTTCCAAACTAACGACCAATTTAAAGAACTTTACGATTCCATTCATGACTCCTCCATGGTCATAATTTATATTACAATAACATTCATTTTCTTTAAAAGTCTTTTGTCTTTGAAACTTTATGCTCAAGGAACAAGGTAGTTCACTTACTCTACTTATTATTCGCTTCCCTAGTAAATTTTAATGTTGCCTTAAGTTATTTTCTATAATTTAATGTACTCTTATCTAAGGAAACATAAGTATCAATCTAAGATGGCATTTTTAATTGTATTCAAATTCCAAATATCTCCCATTTCGACACTCAATAACTCATGTACCCATAAAGGTCGACATTCTAAATTTACTAAATCAATATATGTTGTTTTTAATAAATTCATTTTATCTTATCACAAATCAATTCATTTCTTTTAGGCAATTACCTTAAATATTTTAATCAATATAGATTTGACCTTACAATTACCCTAGTTAAGGATCAGTTCAATTATTCTTTTGGTAGTAGCCGTATATCAAAAAGAATGATATAAAAATATAATTCATCCTACATATAACTCTATTTACCAATGATTCAAACAAAATAAAATTGGCTTACGTAATATAGAAATTAATGTTTAATCAAAATCAAATATCTATTTTAATAATTACTTTTGATATGTACAATGCTATGTTTTGCTTCTATCAATAATATGGTTAGGTATGAAATAGGGTAAAATTGATTGAATATCAAAATTTATAACTCACCAGGTAATTTATACTCACATTCCCTTAAAGAATCTGTTGTGACTAATTTCTATATTACTATTTGTGGGTCTCCTAGAGATATTGGCATACAAGATTAAAACATGATAACTTGAGTGAGATAGAGTTAATAATAATTTAATTCACATTTATCGAAGGGTGAGTTTAAAATCTAAGCATTAATACTAACTCATTTTTGCAAAAGTAAACTAAAATGCCAAGCATCGACTAATGATTTAAACCACTTCAATTTAACCTATCCAAACCATAAGTAAAAGAAGATAAAGTTCGCATAAGCTTTATATAACCTCATCCTTTAAAAGGCAAGCATAAAAGATCTTATTTAGATCTACTTATTAATGAAACCATAACATATTTCTCTACTCAAAAGTTCAAAATTATAACCCTAAGCTTTATTTCTTAGCACATGCAAGGAGAGGACCATTCATATTCCAAACTATTAACACCTAACTATTGTCTAGATAGGACTCATAGAAGTATACTTCATTTATACTTGGTACAATAAATTTTCATATATATCCTATGCACTCATGAATGTATCTAAAAGATTGAATATGTCTTGAAAGAGGATTTATTAACAAAGCTTGATTACTTGTTTAACCAAGATAATAGTGAAGAGAAATTGATACAATTAGACTAAGTTTAAATTCGTCAAAGAATTGTTACTCTTTTAGAAGGTTATCACTCCTCCAATTACCATATAATTTTCATGGCATACCTTTAGTTTGCGGACTCTTTCATTCCCTATCCATGCTAAAATGGAAGATTTGCAACAGGGTATGGACATCCATCACAATATAATTGACCATGATTGGGGATTTTTCTCAAATAATATAGTTTGAAATGCTCAGGTAAACCTGTATGCAAAATGTGGAACTGTAGACAAAGCACGCGAACTGTTTGATAGAATGTCCTCGAAGAAATGGAAACAGAATGATTGCAGGTTTTCACAAAATGGATTTGTCGAAAAGACTTTAGAAACTTTTGAGCAAATGGAATTAGCAGATGTAAAGCCAAATCCCACAACTTTTAACAACATCCTCCCTGCCAATGCCAAAATGGGAGTTTTTGGCTTAGGGTAGGGGTATCCATCAAAGCAAACTTACATGTGTAATGAAAATAAGGAATCAATTGACTACAATGAATCAAATGCATGTGCAAAGAGTGTTCACAATTTGTAGGATAGATGAGAAATAAATAATGGTTAAAATGATAAGGTGATGAAATAAATGCTTTGAAATGTCCTAGGGAACGCTTGCAAACTCTGATCTAGGGTTCTGTTAGATGTATTGTTTATTCCCAGCAGTCAATATCAATTACACAGTTATCACTACCAACTCAGTTCTCAAGATAAATCGGTTCTAAACAATCTGAAACTGAATATTCAATGTAACAAAAATTTACTGTCCACAATACTAGAAAATAAAGCACATATTTCAGAGTTCCAAATCACTCCATGCGAGTCTGTCTTAACAAATGAATGAGTGAATAGAGTCGTTCCAAGTGCTGAATTATTGCCTGGTACAAAAAAGAACACAAATTAACTTCAAATTTCCTTACAAATGAATATCAGTCCCTTGTTTCCAGATCAAGGGGTTCTTGGACAGTTTGTAACAATATACCCTGAACTCTAGCTAATACTAGCTCCACCTAATACCGAAGATGTCCAGCTAATACCAGCGCCACCTCTCTGGCTAATACTAGAGATACCCAGTTTGTTTTCATGGTAGGGGAATTTTGTCAAATGCTGCAGTTGCAAGTGACCTGGTAGACATATATGCAAGCTGAGGAAGCACAAATAGGGCACGTCAACTGTTTGACAAAATGCCTCAATGAAATGTCCTCTCGTGGGTTGCAACGGTTGCAGGATTTGTTGAAAAGGCGCAATAAACTTTCAAGAAAATGCAATTAACAAATATAAATTCATATTCCACGACTTTTGTCAGTTCCTACACTAGCATGGAAGCTTGGAGTAGAGTATCATGGGGAATTTAATCAGATGCTATAGTTGGAAATGCTCTGGTAAAAACGTAAGCAAGCTTCGTAAGCATAGACGAGACACGTGAACTGTTTGACGAATCCCTCAAAGAAATGTGGTCTCATAAACTGCAATGACCGAAGGATATGCACACAATGGATTTGATGAAAAGGCTTTAGAACCTGTCAAGCAAATGCAATTGGCAGACGTAAGGTCAAACTTCAGAACCTTTGCCAGTATCCTCCCTCTGTATTCCAAAATGGAAAGCTTTCGAACAGGGTATGGGCTTCCACCAAAGCAGAATGGAAAGGGGAATTTTCATCAGATATTATAATTGGAAAAGTTCTAGTAGACATATATGCAAAGCGTAGAATTATATGTGAAAAATCTATTGCAACTATTGATTATTAATTTCCTATCTTATGTAGATTATTTGGCTGCTGAAAAAATTAATTAATTTACAGCAAATATCAAATAATAACACAGTTGCAACTTCACGGAAAATCACAGAGACAGAAAAATAAAATGAACACAATATTTTGGACAAATTGTCCTTGGAAAAACCCTGAAGGGAAAACCAGTCAGCAGATAAGAATTTTATTCGACTGCAGAAAATCAAGAGATACAAAATTGCTTGCCTCTTACTGGCAGAGCTCTGGAAATTTTCTTTTCTATAAATTCTCTTCCCTCAATTGTTCCTGCTGAAATTGCTCCGGCAATATTTTCCTTCTCCGGCAATTCCACTACTGCTCTCCAACACTATCACTGCACCCTTTGCTCTCACTGCAAATCAATTTGCTATTGCTGCAAATTTATTTATTTGCTATCGCTGCAAATACTTCTCAGATCTGTCCTCTCCAAATGCCATTTGATCCTCTTTTATAATCCTCTCATTGAAAACCAATGGCCATAATTTAATCTCAATCAATGGCTAGGATTAATTAGACTCTAACAAACCCTAATATCTAGAAGTCTCTCGAGAAATCAATTTTCTAGGTATGGAGAAAAATATTTCGGTTGTGTTTCCAGCCTCGTAATCACCACCCAAGACTAGAACACCTGTCCAAGCTACATTAAAATTAACACTCCCTCTTAGCGAGGAAGGTGTTCTACATAACACCCAACTTATCTCTGAAGAAGATGAATTTTGCCTTCCCCGATGCCTTTGTCAAAATGTCTGCTATCTGCTGATCTGTAGGTATATATTGTAGCTGAACAATCCTCCGCTATACACAATCCCTGATGAAATGATACATGATGTCTATATGCTTAGACCTATCATGAAACACTAGATTCTCAGTTAATATGATGCAACTCTGATTATCACAGTGTATCATAGTAGTCTCAACCCTTTGACCAAACAAGGCTACCAGCAACTTCCGAAGCCATATAGCCTCACACGTTGCCATGCTAGTTGCTATGTATTCTGCTTCTGTAGAACTTAGAGCCACAGACTTTTGCTTCCTGCTGTACCAAGAGACAACTCCTGATCCCAAACTAAAGCAGCACCTTGAAGTGATTTTCCTGTCCACTGTACTACCTACCCAATCTGCATCAGTATAGCCTATCAACTTAATACCATCACCTCGAGCATATCTGATCCCATACACATGCTTTGCCGCTATCCAATGCACTCTCTTCGGCTCAACCATGAACTGACTAAGAAAGTTTGCTGCAAAGGATATATCTGGCCTAGTGTTGACCAAATACATGAGAGATCCAATCAACATCCTGTATAACGTGGGTTCTACATCCTTTTCCTTGGATGCATCTACCTTCTTCCAATTTGTGATCATAGGTGTAGACATGGCTCTGCAATCTTGCATCTCAAACCTCTTCAAGATTTCAATGCAGTATTTCCCTTGTCCAAGGAAAATCTCTCCATCTGTCTGCCACACTTCCATGCCTAGAAAGTAGTGCATAAGCCCCAAATCCTTCATCTCCAACTCTGCTGCAAGGTCTCTCTTGCACTCCTCTATGAGCCCCAGTGAACCTGTTAAAAACAAGTCATCCACATATAGAACAAGAATGAGAATTTCACCCCCAATCACCAAGTAGTAGAGGTTAGCATCTGCCTCACTCTTCACAAAGCCTATTCCCTGCAAGTATCTATCAATGTGCTCATACCACGCCCTAGGAGCTTGCTTGAGTTCATACAAAACTTTCTTCAATCTGCACATGTGGGTTTCGCTGCTGTGTGCTACAAAGCCTTCTGGTTATTCTATGTATACCTCCTCTAACAATTCACCATTAAGAAATGCCGTCTTGACATCCATTTGATGGATCTGCCATCCCATATGCGCTGCAAGTGAGATTACGGTTCGTATAGAAGTATACCTGGCCACTGGAGCGAATGTCTCCTCATAGTCTATTCCCTCCTTTTGAGAGAACCCCTTGGCCACAAACCTTGCCTTGTATTTCTCGATGCTACCATCTACACCATGCTTAATCTTATAGATCCAGCGTGATCCAACCACTGCCCTATCTGTCGATCTAGGCACAACCTCTCACACATCATTCTGCATTATTGAGGTATATTCCTCAACCATTACATCTTGCCACACCTATTGTTGTGCAACCTCCTGATAGTTGGAAGGCTCACTATCTACCAACTGACTAACCAATGCCACATAGTCATTATACTTGGCTAGTTGTTTCCATTGTCTACTACTCATCCTAGGAGCTCCCACAAACTCCTGAGTATCCTTATGTGTCTGTTGAACCTCACGGTTCCTCCTGTCAACTATAGAGGATGAAATATCAAACTCCATATCTTCTTGATGCATCTCTTGGATTTGATGTATCTGTTGCTCCATATTCTGTGAACTCTAAGCACCTAAGCCTGTGCTTGTACTAGTAACTGTACTCATGCTTTGCTGCCCTGATTCTGGTTGAACAATCCTTGGAGCTTCTGTTGGTTGCTCATTCTGATCATCTGCTGGCAAATCTCTGGACCTCCTATATGCCTTGTCCTCCATGAATTTGACATCACGCCTGACTATAATCCTCATGGTCCTTGGAATAAATATCTGATATGCCTTTGAGGTCTCGTACCCCACAAAGTACCCTCTCTCTGCAGTCTGATCTAACTTGGAATGTGTAGCCCCTAGAATGTGACAAAGCGCCAAACTCCCAAATATCCTGAAGTGACTGACATCTGGCTTCTTCCCTAAGAATGCCTCCTCTGGTGTCATCTTGCCCAATACCTTATGTGGAACCCTGTTCTGTATGTATACTGATGTACTGCATGCCTCTGCCCATAAGTAACATGGCATATCTTGGTCATACAACATAGCCCTTGCTGCCTCCGATATAGAATGATTCTTCCTCTCAACAACCCCATTTTGCTGCAGATTGTAAGGAATGGTCCACTCTCTCTTGATTCTTTCCCTGGTACAGAACTCCTAGAACTCTTTCCCTTTATACTCGCCTCCATTGTCTGACCGAAGAACCTTTACCTTCCTGCCTGTCGAATTCTCCACAAGAGTTTTGAACTCCTGGAAGTGACTGAAAACCTCATCCTTGGTCTTCAAGAAGTATATCTAGGTCTTCCTAGAGAAATCATCAATAAAAGTAACAAAGTACTCATATCCTCTGAGAGACTTCATTGACATTGGTCCACATATATCTGAATGTACTAGATCAAGAACCCCCTTGGATTTGGTGTCACTCCTTGGAAAAGCTGCTTTCACAAACTTCCCCAACACACATCCCTTACATACATCATCATGCTCTGTGCTCATCTCTGGAACACCTGTCACTGTCTCACGAAGCAATTTAAGTGCTCCATGATGTATATGGCCCATCCTCCTATGCCATAGCTCTCCTTGATCTCTAAGATTACTGTTGCTCACTAGTGCCTTAGGAGTATCAAACTGTAACCTATAAAGTCAGCCGCTCCTAACTCCAATAGCTATGGGTGATTTCCAATCCTTATGCTTAATTAAAACATGCGCCCCTCTAAAGAGTACATTGTAGCCTTTATCCTGAAGGACAGATATGAAAATTAGATTCATGCCCAAGCCTGACACATACAACACATCATGAATGGAAATAGGCTTGCCATTCTCCCTCTGAAATAGAACAGTCCCTCTCCCAACTGGATCGCACTTGGACTTGTTCTCCATCTGAATCTAGAATCTGATGTCCTCCTCCTTGTAGCTGAAGAAGTACACTCTAACTCGTGTCATATGAAATGACACCCCACTATCTATATACCAAACACCCTGTGAGGTTGAGCTAGTCAGGCAAGCTATGAGTGCAAACTCATCCTCCATTCTACTAGAAAGCTCATCTATACTTGCTAAAGCTGATGTCTGCTTCTTGCCTTTCTTTTCATTTTTCTTCCTTTGTGGGCAATCGCTGACATAGTGGCTGAACTCATGACAACCATAGCATTTGACCTTAGACAAGTCCTTCTTCTCACTTTTTGGATTTGATCCTTTGCCAGACCCCTTTTTCGCTTTCCCTTTTCCTGCTAGGGCAACGTTTTCCTGTTCCACCTCACTTTTCTGACTATTCCTGCTGGTTCCACTGACAAGACTTAGTCTAAGCTCCTCATGAGTGAAGTCACTCCATAGTCGATCCCAACTCGGTAAGGTGTCTCATCCATTAATAACTTGAACAAAGACATCCCACTGCTTAGTAAACCCATTCAGGGCTATTCGTACTAACTCATCATCCTTTGGTTTGTCTCCAATAGCTGCCAATTCATCCTTGACAAGTCTAAGTCTGGTGAGGTAACTTGTGATGTCTTCTCTCTTATTCATCCAGGTATTCCTTAACTTTTCTCTGAGAATTAGCTTCCGGTTAAGGGTAGCATTCTGGTACAGATTCATAATGGCATCCCACATCGTCTTTGTTGTATCTAACTCTGCAATATACAGAACAATATGATCCTTAACACCATCAAGAATCAGCCTTCTCGCCTTGACATCTTCCTTCTTATATGCTAAGAGTTGTGTTGCATCTATAGGTACAGGTACAACAGTGGTCACATATTCCTTGATACCATTCTCTTCTAGCAATAAAGAAATTTTGGCTTTCTAGACACCAAAATTTGAGGCTCCATCCAATCTATCATGATCTCTTAAACCTGCTGAGGCCATCTCAAAAGAAAATAATAATTTTGAAGAGGTCAAACTGGGTTTTATAAACCCTAGATTTTTATTTATTATTTTTCTTTTCTCCCTGTGCCTGTTCTGCCCTTAGATCTGCTCTAATACCATGTGAAAAATCTATTGCAACTACTAATTATTAATTTCCTATCTTATGTAGATTATTTGGCTACTGAAAAAATTAATTAATTTACAGTAAATATCAAATAATAACACAGCTGCAACTTCACGGAAAATCACGGAGATAGAAAAATAAAATGAACACAATATTTTGGACAAATTGTCCCTGGAAAAACCTCGAAGGGAAAACCAGTCAGCAGATAAGAATTTTATTCGACTGCAGAAAATCAAGAGATACAAAATTGCTTGCCTCTTATTGGCAAAGCTCTGAAAATTTTCTTTCCTGTAAATTCCCTTCCCTCAATTGTTCCTGCCGGAATTGCTCCAGCAATATTTTCCTTCTCCAGCAATTCCTTTGCTGCTCTCCAACGCTATCACTGCGCCCTTTGCTCTTACTGCAAATCAATTTGCTATTGTTGTAAATTTATTTATTTGCTATTGCTGCAAATACTTCTCAGATCTGTCCTCTCCAAATGCCCATTGATCCTCTTTTATAATCCTCTCATTGAAAACCAATGGCCATAATTTAATCTCAATCAATGGCTAGGATTAATTAGACTCTAACAAACCCTAATATCTAGAAGCCTCTCAAGAAATCAATTTTCTAGGTATGGAGAAAAATATTTCGGTTGTGTTTTCAGCCTCGTAATCACCACCCGAGACTAGAACACCTGTCCAAGCTACATTAAAATTAACATTATAGCCAAGCACGTGGACTGTATGACAGAATGCTTCAAAGAGATTTCAGGTAAAAGCAAGAAGTTGGGTCCACATATAGGGGAAGTGTCGGGCAAAAAAAAATCCTAACAAAAATAGGTACCCGAGCCTATAACGGGTACCCGTTTTAAAACAAGAACCTATTTTGTTTCTTATTATTTTTTAGAATGGGTACTCATTTTTAAACTTTTGAATTCACACCCACATTTTTGGTTTGGTTTTAGGCTCAGGAAAGGCATGGATAGCTGACCTTGAGCCATGGACCTACAAGTATTTGTCTAAGTACATAACAAGAGGAAAGACTGACTTTACCTATATGGCTGATGACATTTTTTTCTAAATTTTTTTATAAAATTAAAACCCATTACAGATGACAATGTGTGGTTTTCAAATATGCATTTTTTTATATTGGACTTGTTTTTCTATTTATTATTTAATTTATGAGCAAACTGGTCCAAAAACTTGAAATGACAGGTGTTTTAATTTTTTTTAATAACTTTTGGTTTTTAAATTTTTTTTTAAAATTATATGTCATCAATCTACACATCATTCTTTACACAATGAAAAAAAAAATTATTTTATGATTAGTTTTGTTCAAATTATGTTGACCGTACAGAAGGGGGTTCAAAAACAACAATTAGGGACAATAAAAAATTAATTAAAAAAAATATTTGGAAAAGAATTATAAAAAAATATCCTCATCAAACTTCACTGTACTCCACATCTTTCCCAAAAGTATTTAAAAAAATACTTTTATTTAGGTCAAATTAAGTTGGCCGTACACGTGCATGGTATGGTAAAAAAAAAAGTGACTTTTAAACAATGGTTTTTAGAAATACCTATAGAAAATCAATTTGTATCATCTGGGTATTAAAATAAATTACATATTTAGAAACTAGACTCTGAGTATTACATTTCATATTACTAACTTTTTCAAAATTCAATCTTTAAGTGCCTCAAATGTTTAGGTCAAATGTGACAAATTTTGAAAATTAGGGAAAACACTTCCACTTTTTAGCCAAAAAGTGGACCCAACTTCTTGCACTGACCCTTCATCTAACATAACACAATGATTACAGGGTATGCACAAAATAGATTGGTTGAAAAGGCTTTGAAACTTTCAAACAAAATCAATAGGTAGATGTAAATCCAAATTCCACAATCTTTGGCAATGGCCTCTCTGTCTGCACCAAAATGGGAGCTTCGGAACAGAGCATGGACATTCATCAACATAATGAAAGGTAAATTTTGCCAGATGTTGTAATTGCAAGTGACCTAGTAGATGCGTATGCAAGATGTAGAAGCATAGACTTGCAAGGATTTTAGGATATGCACAAAATAGATTTGTAGAAGAGGCTTATAATTTTTCAAACAAATGCAATACGGCAGTGACCTCACCAAAATAAAAATTATGAAATTTACTTTTAAGAGAATGAAATCTCTTTTATATAAATCTAGACTAGTTAAAGCATATCAAACCACTTGATAATTATTTTAAGACATTCCATCAAAATGAGTCCATAGCTAAAGATAAGCATGTGATCAATTATTTGAATTGTCCAATTGAATCTATATGCAAACACTAATTGATCAAACAAATAATAGATACTTTAGGATTTTCCATCTAATCTGAAAAGTAAAACTTATGATCTTGACAATCAACTAAAAAAAAAAAGAAACAAAATCAAGGAAGGGAGGGTTGCTCGGCCAAGTGTGTCCCTCATTCCTCCATCCATGTTATTTATAGAAAAAATCAACCCTTATGGAGAAAAATTCAAGTCTTTGAGTCAAGTCTTCTCAATAAATGTTTATTTTCCATTTTCCAAATTGCCATAAATTTTAGTGGAAAAGGCCTCATTTAGCTTTAAATTTTTTCTTCCATATTTCCCATTTGTCATCAATTCATGTGGAAACCTCCAATTAAGAAGAAGTGTTATTGACTTTGAAAATGGGAAGGTTGAATTTCTAGAAGTGTACCTTTTTTTTTAATTTAGTTTATTTATTTAAAATTCCAAATTGTGTCAAATAGAAATTCATTTATTTATTTAATTTTATTTTTTTATGATGGCTTGAAATTATTTAGAAGGGTCATTAATATTATTTTATGTGTGTTAGTAGTAAAATGCATACCATTACACATTAAAGTAAAAAGTAATTAATTATGCATGGCATGATATGATAACTCTAATCAAACTTGAAGCTCTAAGTATCATATGTTCCAGAAGCAGCTCGTGACAGAATGTATTTAGCATCTACATCAGAGAAGGATGAAATGTGGTTGGAATTTGATGAATAACTTGAGGTATGCACAACAGGAGTAAACTGTTATTCCAATTCATTGGATCTACTTATTTTTCTTGAGAAGTCATCCATGTCTAGGTGCAACAAAGGAATCTTAGTTTAAATGTTTGATAGAAGTCTTCAAAGTTTAGATGCATGGCTGGAATACGGAAGACTCCTTTTAATTCAAAAACCTTTGACTTCAATAAGGCATCGCATCACCTTCTTGCCATTCTTGATGGCTGTGAAAGGTTGCCAGTTTGATAGTTAAAACAAAACCAATCTTGGGGTGATTTGGAATGCTAGATATTGGCAACATAGTTAGGAATTTTAAATGTAGCATTTTCACTTGTTTCAATGCTTCTTTGGAGGCAGAAATAAAAGGAGATGAGGTGCCACAAAGGAGATATAAGCTGTGGCTGGGGAATATGGAGAAAATTCAAATTAAATATTTGATTGATGTCTCTTCATATTCTACGGAGAAAATATGTGAATTTCCTATATAGACAAAGACTGAAGCTTGGCATAGCGTCACTACCCAAGAGAGAATGTGAGTGTCTGAGTCGCCTAAAGGCGCAGAGAGATAGGAATCCTTGTGAGGCTATGCGAGTGTATTGCAAACAAAGGAGAGAAGCATAACTTTGTGTCAGAGGTATAGGTTATAGTTGATCGTGCTGAGTGCAAATTGGAGGTTGCAGAGACGAGACTTTGTGGAAGAGAATGGTTATTGAGAGCCAAATTTTGTAAATTTTGTAATCCAAATTTTGTAAATTTTGTAATTCAAATTTGTTTTCATTGAGATTGTATATTTTATTGAAATCAAAATGTGAAGTTGCAAATTCAATTTGAATAAAAATATTTTGGCTTGTACAATTTTGTTCTTGTATGAGTTTGGGCAGAGGAAGTTCCTACGTCAATTTTATTTTCAATCCCATTATTGATTAGCCTTTGTGGTTATTTGTGGACATCAATAGTAATTTCAATTTTACCATACTGGCCAACCCTTTATAGTTATTTTTATAGTTGTGCAATTGAATTTCCTCTTCTATTCCCTGTGCAGGTTAATGGTAAACTTGCCAGATGCATCAAACAGAGCTAAAATCTTGAAATTTATGCTTACAAAATAAGAACTGGCTCCAGATGTTGATTTGGATGCAATTACCAATATGACAAAGATATTCTGGATCAGATCTTAAGGTGGTTTTTCTGAGCTTATGTTTTTAAAGAAATGTATGTTAAGTATGTGTTCAAAGTTGACTAGTCTTCTAATGCCAATAGGTTGTGTTGTAGAATTTATGCATGCATACTGCCCAATCTGACAAGTTTTAGAAAAAGAAAAGAAGGTATTTATCTTTTGTTCCATGAAAAATTTATTATTAAGGGGAAGATTGCATGATGAGTTAAACACAATTGAAAGGTGCATATTACATTTTAGAGGTTGTAAATGCTGTACTTGGATCCAAGTTGGATTACATCCATATAGTTATAAATTGCAAAACATAGCATGGTGGCTTCAAACTTCAGGCCATCATCATTCTGCCAATTTAGAAATACAATGTTTGAGAAAATTATGATCTAAATTTTTAGCAACTAGATTATCTAAAGTGTCACTATTCAACATTTCACTTTCTATTGATCTGGTCTAGAGGAGAGTGCACTGGATATTTGGTGAATTGTTGCATTTAGTTTAGTGTGTTTGATTATATAATGTGGTCTAATTTTTTTCCCTTGTTAGTTTACTATTAAATTCCCATGTCATCATTTTGTTTTTCACATATTTTATTATATTATCACCATTGAAAATTTTCTCAGGAAAAAGTATTAGCAATAGCAGAGGGCAAGCAGTTGCCATCTTTGAGTGGAAGTGTTGATGTTTGTCCTTTAAATACGGATGACATACGATATGCCCATAAACACGCAAGATTTTAAAGAGTAGAGGGATTTTTGCTGAACAAACCAACCTTACAAGTTGAAAACATGTCTCCATCTCAGTTTTTTGTAGGTATGTGCTAGTGTTTCTTCAGACTCAAAGTATGACTGAGCTTTATGGTGAAGGAACCTCAAGGGGAAAGAATTAACTGAATTATTTTATGTAGACTATGCATAACCTACAATCTGGGGGAAGAATATGAGCCACATTTATCTTGTTGTTGTGTAACATCCCACCCCGCAAACCCCGAAGGGTAAGGGCCAAAAGAGGACAAGATAAATTTTTTTTTGACATGAAGTGATAATATACACATAAGACGGTTGTCGATTCAATATGTCAACAACGTTCATGGCCAAATATGGCCGAATGCACAACCCACAAGAGAGGACTAAATCACTCTCCAGAGAAACATTAATAAACTACATTCATTTTAAACACCAATTCAAATGTTCCTAATCCCATTTCTAAATATAAACATGAATCCATTAACACCATAGTACACGCAGATCCGATATCCACACCAAAATCCGTAAGTCACATAAGAGGCAACATCACATATCTTCTCATTACTATAATTTGCATCATCTCTCACAAGAGAGTACAAAATTACATAACAGAATATACATATACAATGATAGAGCCATGAATATGGAATACAAGCATAATAAAATAGTCCATAATATAATACAATGATTGAATTAGGTACAACAACAGGTAGCATAACGGAGAGTGAGAACATCCCCAATCTGGTGCTCCAAAACCTGTAGACTTGTCCCCAATGGTGGTGGCAACGTCTCCCAACCATGTGGACTCAAAAGAGACCACCCCACCATGCTCGGAGGTAGTCACAAGGCCCAAACACAAGCAGACAATAGTGGGGAAAGAAGACTCAAAAACTCAACCACACAAGGGAGACCTCAAGGTCACATAGTTCACAAGAACACATCAAGCACATGATAACCATGCCAAAAGGTACTACTCAAATAATAAGGGGTGAGAGGATAGGGGCAATGATAAGGAAGCAACCATACGAAGGTACACATCTCATATTCTCGTACCAACCGCAAAACATAAGAAATTGTATTCTCCTCCAACGGGCCAACAAGTGAGTACTCTTGCTCAATGCCACATTGAAAAACCGCTTCCAAGCCTACCCTATCATCTACACCCATGACCGACAAGCTCAACTAACATTCAAAAGTATTAAGCAAACACATGCGAACCACACTTGAGGCATTACACATAAAATGTTACTACATCAATAACAAGGGTATAACCATTTCTATGAATAAGTCAATGGAAGTACATGTAATTGGGTCCCCAAGGGTCTATAAAAGAATCTTGAGGAAAATCATATCGTCCTCTTTAAAATGGAATTTCAATGAAGCCATTGATACTAATTCCCATGCTGCTACAATCGCTGCATCTACAGTGACTGGTTCCTAACATGTGTAACTATAGATTCAACTAATTTGATGTGGTATAGTATCATATAAAATATAGGTTAGATCCATTTCCATGGACAGACTAAAAATTAGCTTACAATGAATAAGTATGGAAATACTATGCTATCGTATCAAAGTAGGACACACCAGTTTCCATATACACACTCAAAATCATAATAAAATGAATGATGTGCAAATATTATACTTTTATATTAAAAACAGATCACACCAGTTTCCACAAAGAGACTTAAAATCATAGTGAAAAGTTGGCAATTGCAATTGGTTTGTTAAACACACCCCATAGAAGAATTATTAGAGTTGTTAAAAAAAACTTTGAGTATGTGTTGATTGCCATACAACTACAAAATTTATCTCCAAGAGTGTTGTAAGAGAAATTGTTACAAGATATGTGAACCATTTCCATCATTTTAAATAGGGCAGTCTTCTCATGGAGATTATTGGTGATGCTAAACATAACAATCTGAAAAATAGGCTAGCACTATAATAATATGTGCACAGATGTTATGGCTGCAGCTGCCCTGGTAGACATATATATAAAATGTGTGCACATAGACAAGGTGCGTGAACTATTTGACAAAAAGCCCAGGGAATGTAGTCTCACGGACAACAATGATTGCAGGGTATGCCCGAAATGGATTTGATGAAACGGTTTTTGAAACTTTTAAGCAATGCAACTGGTGGCTGTATAGCCAAACTCTACAACCTTAGCCAGCATCCTCACTGTCATGCCAAAATGGGGCTTTGGAACAGGGTATAGTCATCCATCAAACATAACGGCAGGGGAAGTTTTATCAGATGTTGTGGTGGCAAATGCCATGACAGGCAAGTATGCAAAATGGGGAAGTAAAGACAAGACACTAGTCTGTTTGGCAAACTGCCTCAAAGAGGCACCATCACATGTAATGCAATGATTCAGGATATGTACAAAATGGATTTGTTAAAAAGGCTTAAGAAAATTTTCAAGCAAATGCAATTGGAAGGTGTAAAGTCACATTCCACGACCTCTGCTAGCGTCCTCCTACCTGTGCCAAAATGGGCACTCTCAAACAAGGTAGGGACATCCATTAAAGCAAAATGGAAGGGGGATTTTAGTCAGATAATATAGCTGAAATGCTCTGGTATACATGTATACAAAAAAACAAGTCTCAGCAGCAATTACATGCCCTAAGATACATCCACTTAAAAGAAACCCAAAACCCAAATATGCACTCTCTCAAACATACATGATCGCTTAAGCATTTGGGTTCTCGTAGCATTCTCATATTAAGTGTTTCAGAAGGTCTTCAACACTTTTGTATTTACTTTCAGTAAAACAACTATCTTTATTAGAAAAATACACGAAGGAGTCATCATATTACGCCATTTCAACCAAACCCTAGAGATGCTTTACAACAAAAAACAAATTAAGCAATATTCCAATACCAAAAATTGGGTCTCTGAAACCAACCTGATGGATGACATTTGAGATAGCATTCTTTGAACTAGAGCTCCTAGCGAGCCTCGACACCAAGAAAGAACCTAGCTGTAAAAAGTGTTTTCCTTTTTCTTTACAGTTGTGAGATTTGTCATAAAAAATACAGAAGTGTGGTTGAGTTTGTCATTCCTTCTGTAAAGTGCAGCTAGTAAAATTGGAACCAAGGTTCGTTAAAGCATGGGCTTGACTTGTAGTTAGAGAATACTACATGCCATTCCAAACTTTCCAAAAAAACCATAAATGCATTTTCCTATCTCCCAGATATTTCTTCCAGCCTTAATCATATTCACCTACTGCTTCCCCAGATACATCGTATGAGGTATGGTAGAGCATTTAAAACAATGAAAAACTCCCTTACTTTATGGTCGCACATCCCACCAAAATGGGTGACACGACACAGATATTTTTTGCCCACATTAACTCCTACACCAACTACTCATTGCCACGGTGAGGGTCGTTACATGTGGCATTAGCATGTGTAACAATCGTAAGATTTTAAAACTAGATTACATAATGTCTCCTTGTTTGTTACATCAATGGCAGAACCTCTTCTCATTTTAAAATTCCAAGGATATTTGGACCTGTTGGGTAAAATGTCTTCATTACCATTACATCATAATCCCATTGGCTAAAATGCTTTTGTACTAAAAGAGGGTAAAAATTTATTCCAACTAAAACAAAGAAGTACAAAACAAGGGCATTACACACCCCTGTCAATCTCCACTAAGTGGTCCAACTTTTGAGACAAATCAGGGGGTAATTGACCCCTATCCACAATGTTCCAATTCTGCAGATGATGGGAGGCCCATTTGGCTAAAATGTATTACATTTTACTTATTTTTCGAATATTTAAATTAAATTCAAACTTTTATATTTATATATCAATATCCATAATTTCATTCTATCAACTTTTTATAAATATATTCCAATTATTTTTAGTTAAAGTATTTGTTTAGTTTGTCATATGTATAAATTTCTATTTTTTAGTTGTATGATATAAATATTGAATTCAAATCTTATGATGGGGCTTGTTGAATGTAAAATATAGAATGGAGGGATATGTTACAACTAAAAGTTACTATAACTATGGAATAGTGTTATTAGAGATGTTGACTCAAAGAAGTCAACATATAGCATACTTGTAGAAGGAATGAACATGCAAATTTGGGTGAGTAGATGTTTTCTAAGAACAATAGTTGAAGTTGTTAACAACTGTTTGTTGAGTACTGCTATGAACACTAATGGAGATAAAGTATTCAATTGCCTTAAACAATTTGTATGTGTGGATTTGATTTGTATTAGGCTCAAATCCTTTTGAGATTTCATTCAGAAATATAATTGAACTTTTAAATGGTACATTATAACCAATAATTTTGAGATATAATTAAAAATTATTTTTGACCATTAATAGTACATAAATATTTTGTTTTGTTGGGCAAGGATAATATGTTTTTATTACATTTATTTTAATATGTAAGGGCATTCCTCTTTTCAATTTCATTTTATATGGTTCACAACCTTTTATTTGTCAAACAAAAATGAAAGTTATAACAATAGTGGTTTATTGGATCTACATTCTCCCAAATGTTATTGGCAAGACAATCTCCTTCATTATATTCAATGGTAATCAAATAAATGTATATATGTATATCTATTTTAAAAGGAGTACAGAGCTATTTACAATCTTAGTTTTTCCTTGTGAGTTGAAGTGATAACTATAAGATAAAAAATCTATTAAATGAAATACATATATCTATTATATCTGAGAGTTAAACAATATTATAATATAAAAGATAAAATCTAAAAATGATGATTAGGTGATGCATTTCTATATATTATTACCATCAAGGAAATCCTTATGTACATAGTTCTTTGAAGCATTCTATCAAAAGGATCATGTTCCTTGTCTATACATTCATATTTTACACTCATGTATATTCCAGTAGTTACAACTATATCACTAGCAAAATTCCTCATCCTTTATGGTTTACCTTTGGATATATATAAAGATTTGTATATATCTTTAAAATGTTTTTTAAATAACTCTTAAGTTATATTTTTATATATATACACACACAAAAATCTCTCTATATTCTCTATAAATATATAGATTTACATACAAGCATATACATAATATAAAAGTCTATATATATTATATTGATATGAAGTATTATAAAAAATATAAATTTATTTTAATTACTTCTCTAAAATATAGATGCATTCTTTAATCTCATCCACTTTTTTATATAACTTATCCACCTCTTATATAAATCTGTATATTTATAGAGGATTATATTTATAAAAGATTATATATAAAAGTTTCTATATAGAGAAGGGATTTGTATATAAAGGTTTATATATAATATATATTAATGTAAGGTACTATAATAATATAAATTTATTTTAATTACTTAAGACTTACCTTTTTACATATAATATATAGGTGTCTATATAGGTTTTTATATATAATATCCTAAATACATCTATCTAATTATTGAGTTATCGAATTTTGAGATAAAATTAAACTTTATTTTTTACCTTTCTTATGATAAACTATAAATATTTTTGCAATAATATCCTAAATCTGACTAATGGAGTTGAACTTGTTGTAGTCTAAACATAAAATAATAATTGGTGGTGACGTTCCCATGAGACTTCCTTCCATAAAATTGAAACTTTAATTTACTCAATAACAAGGGCTGCCGTGCAGCTACAGTCCCTGCCTCACTGTAAGATTTTTTTGTGCAAACCTGTGTTAAACAATTTACTGTTTATAAGATTGTTGAGATAGTATAAATAAACAATTCAGTGTCTTCTGTTAAGTTATTTGTAATGTATACAAGTATAAAAGCACTTTTTTAGCCTCAAAGAGATATGTCCTTGTGGACTGGGTATGCAAAAAATGGATTTCTTGAAAAGGCTTTAGAAACTTTAAAGCAAATGCAATTGGCAGGTGTAAATCCTGTAGGAGTGATCGGCTCCTTCCCAGGAACTTAACCTGTGATATCAACCTTAGAGAAGCATAGCTCTTCCATCAAGAAAATGATTTGATATTGAGATGAGATCAGTAAAATATTTACAATGATTGGCCTTATAAAGGCAAGAGGGATGGTCGGTGGTTGATAACCGCCATTGACAAATATTAAATGCATTTGCAAATAACCTATGTTTTATTAAATGCAATGCACCTATTACTAATGATGCATTTAATGTTGAAGGCCTAAGTTAAAACCTAAGCTATGGTAAATGTGAAATATCATTTACTCCAACAAAGCCACACTATGCTGGCCATTTGGCCCTGGAACATCTCAGACATACCTAGCCCAAAGGTTGAACCAGTCTCAGGGATTTAGCAGGAGTTCCTGGCAAAAACCAGTTATTTCCAACAACAATTGCAATATTTTACCTCATAAAACAATCACATGAAACAGTCATATGTCCCAGCAAAGAACACACATAATGCATTGCATAATTGTTTGGCATGTAGAAACTTTCCCAAAACTGATAAATGATTTTCCAATGTTAGCAGTTGTTGCTAAATAACAATAAGTCGCATGTATAAATTATATTGATGGCATATCACAATTCATAAATGCCCAAAGAATCCTTTCTATGAGGATAATGCAATATGTTGTGGATGCTAGCCTCTAATCTAATTTTCTAAAACCAAGTTTGCAAAGGTGCAGTGGAGAGCATCTTGCTTTCATATAAATGAAGTGCCAGCTTACCCAAAAAAAACTGAACCACCACAATAGCTTGATCAAGAAATTCAAGTATACCCTTTTTTAAAATAATGCCTGCCACTACTAGAGGTCAAAATCCTATCTATAACTTACATAATACCTTCTAGCTCAGAGGGCGTGGCAGTATGTAAATGCCATTCGAAAACAATATCTATAGTGATAAAGGGTGTTCAAAGCTGCAATGATTAAGTACTCTACATTCAACAAATTCGGAGCTTTGAACCATAAAGGATATAGAAACTTTATCAGATGTTGTCCTTATGACTGCCCTAGTAGACATGTATGCAAAATGTGAAAGAGTAGACACGGCACGTGAATTATTTGACAGAATGCCTCAAACAGATGTGGTCTCATGGACTAGAATGATTGCAGCCCAGTATATGCACAGTCTATAGAAACTTTCAAGCAAATGCAAACTAACAGTTGTAAAGCTAGACTTGTGCATTTCTCTCTATAGCCAAATGCAGTTCTCCATCAAGATTATTCATCCAAAACAATAAATGATTATGTTAATAACCATAGCAGAATAACTGGGTATGTTTCCAGAAAATGAGCTATACTAGTGCCTCAATGGAGGGAGATTGGAACTATGTAAAAATGTATTAATGGGTGGAAGGACTTAGTAGGTACTTGTCAAAATGCAACACAAGTCAACAATTGAATGGTATAAATGCGTGGAGTTTTTGTTTATGTATGCAAGTCAAGAGTGCACTGAAGTATTGAAGGACAGGAATGCGATTCAATTTACAAAATCACATACAAATAGCCAAAACAAAATCAAAAACATAATATCATTATCAAATTGCCAAAATTTCATATAGCAACCAGCATATGATTACATTATTAAACCGCCATCCTGGCTTGATAAAAACGAACATACCTACATAAGAAACATGGAGTGAGGTGGGATTTTCATATAATACCCCAACTTGAAGCCTGACAAGAATGAAACTGCCTAACTCATACTCATGTGCCTATAAACCTTGAAGCAAACATTGGCTATGGGCTTTCCAGAAAGAATGTATCCCATTATGTATTTTGTTATGATGTTCAACCCTGGTGTCTGTACAACAACTTAAATTAGGATCTTGTATGCATTGAAAGAATATACAACAAATTAACACCCTTAACCATTCTTCTTAAATATTTCTCAGTTTTACCTGATTAGCGGTGGCAGTTATAAAACTGATGGGTAGAGTGAAAAGGGATGCTAAAGCGCAAGCCAGGAATAAACCCCACCATGTAAGCTGGACTTGTTCCTTATAAGACTCGCACAATGCAAAGGAAACAATGTCGCTCATTGGAAGCCCAAATCAATATGCAGTTGGCAGGTGTAAAGCCAAACTCTAGAACCCCATCAAAGCATAAAAAAATATAGAAATTTGTCAGATGCTGCAGGTGCGCTGGTAGAAATGTATGCAAAATGTGTGAGCATATAAAAGGCATGTGAATTGTTTGACAGAATGCCTCAAAGAAATGTCATGTCATGGAATGCAATGATTGCAGTATATGCACAAAATGAATTTGTTGAAAAGACTTGAAGCAATGCAATTGGCAGGGGTTAAACCAAATACCTCAACTTTAGTAATTTTAAATAAGTATGTGTGTCTTCCCCACAACACCGTCCTCCACAATCACACACTTAATAAATCTTGCAGTACTCATGGCTGCTTTGACTCTTCAGAAGACCCATTGTATTTGTTAATTTTGTTTACACATTTCCTGCACTGAAATGACCCCAAAACTGTCAGTTTTCCCACAATGTAGACCTATTGCAGTTCTGTTTCCAAAAGCCAAAAACAAGTTAGTTTTACACAGTTTTGTCCTATTCCACTACTACTTTTTCCCTTCCAAAACAATTGACAAAGCTTTCCCCTTGGAAAGGGATACCCCTATCCTCCCCTTCACTCTCTGTCCCCCAAAACACACAGTAGATGCTAAATGGACCCAAATGAGGTCTAGAATAAAAATATAGATAGCCAAATGGTTGTAATGCTTCAAACAAATCAAAACAGAAAGGTTATGGAACAAAAAAAAAGCAATAATACCACATACCATGGGTTCACAAGGGCTACATTTTTAGGCTTGGGGTTCAAAACTGGCAAATATAAACTAATACAGATAGGCTTGACTACACACCAAAGAATGGATGCTGGATTCAACTTTTTAAAACAAATCACATTACAAGGCAAACATGTGCTAATTTAGCCAATGAAAGCTTTTATTAGTATTATTCATTAGCACGCTTTACTGTTTTAGTTCCCAAAAATTCTTATGAAGGTGCTTACAAAAAGCCCCATTGATTGTAAACAAAGTTAGCAGGTTCAAAATCATATCATGTTGGGTACAGATTGGCTACAATGAATAACTAGTAGCCTGAAATCCCAAGAACAAGTGAATTCTTAGAACTCGGCCTTCTAACTACATGTGTTGCTATAAATGGGCATATAGTGAATGATGTATAAAGAATGCCCAATGATGTGGTTCCTAAATTCCCATCCTACCATCCCAAACAATAAATTTCTAAAATAAAATAACAATAACAGATCAAATTATCAACAAAAAATAACAGCCCACTAATTTTCTTTCAGACAAAGGGCAACTTATTAATTTTTATGATCAGATTATCATGAACAAATAATAACTCACTACTTTTTCCTACTGCACAAGACAATCCCATCACACAACAATTGCCAAACAATTTTTGTCAAAAAATATATTGAGTATTTTTCAAGCAAAATTCAAAAACAAAAAGAAAAAACCTCACAAAATGTAAAGAGCTTTGCAAATTATGAGCTACAAAATAAGTCAAGAATACAAAGAGAAACGAAATGGTTCCAACTTCACAGCGTATAAATGACAAAACCTTGAAGAAGAATGATACTTGCAGAAGAATACGCTGCTGTATGTGAAAAGAAACTTTTAAGTAAATGCCATGGGAGAATCTTCGCCATCCTCCTCACTGCCTGTGCCCAAAAACAGCTTCCCCCGCCGAATACAGACATCCTTCCGGCCTCCTGGAGATTTTGGTTTTAGATATTGAAGTTGGAATTACTCTTGCTCGACACTTGTGCTGAATATGCAAGCACAACAAGACGTGTGTATTTGTGTGACAGAACGCTAATAGAGGCCTCGCTCATCGATGACAAATTTGTCACCCACAAATAACGGTGAGACAGAAAATGATACACAACCATCGCATCAGCAGAACTCACACTAAATAAAATAGGAAAACGAGGTCTGGTAAAGTGCACTTAGTTGCTTCCAAAATATATCAGCAAAATGGGGTTTCTGCAAAACAACCAATATGAGTGTCTTGGAACAGGGTATGGACGTCTATAAAAGCATAATAAAATGTTGTTGAAGCCACCCAAACAGAAAGATGTCTGGCTAGCATATACCCTACCTGTGCCAAAATGGGGTTTCTGCAACATGCAAATCACTAATAGAGGGCTCATTGATGACAAATTTGTCACCCAGAAATAATGGTGAGACAGAAAATGATACACAACCATCACATCAGCAGAACTTACACTAAATAAAATAGGAAAACGAGGTCTGGTAAAGTGGAGTTAGTTGCTTCCAAAATATATCAGCAAAATGGGGTTTCTGCAAAACAACCACTATGAGTGTCTTGGAACAGGGTATGGACGTCTATAAAAGCATAATAAAGGGTTGTTGAAGCCACCCAAACAGAAAGATTTCTGGCTAGCATATACCCTACCTGTGCCAAAATGGGGTCTCTGCAACATGCAAATGCAGCCTGTGAACACAGCCAATTTGTTGAAAAGGATTAGAAACTTATAAGAAGATGGTAATAAAACCTGCTCTTATGCCTTTCGCAAAAACATTCGATACAGGGAAAAACAATAGGGGAACTTGCAGACAAAGTCAAAAACAAAAAAACTCACCTTCCTTTGCTGAAGAAAGCCAACAGATTCGAAATGGAATGTAAAATGAAATTTCCCACAAACCCTTCTTCTATAGTGTCTGCAAGGGAAAACAGGCCACACGCGTCTATGCTGAAACCCTAATGCAAATCTCAAACCAGCCACGAGTTGAAGCTAGATCACACACCGAGATGCAACAAAAATGAAAGGAAACTCTATGCAAAGACAATAGGTTTAACTTTGATTATTGTCATTGCACACGGGAAAATAATACAAAGGATAGACTAAAAAACTTAGGCTAAACTATCTCAACTAAATTGCCAATGGGCAAACAAATTGCCAATGCGACTTAGGTTTAACCTTGATTATTGTCATTGCACAGATATCAACGGGAAAATAATTTCGATTATAACACTTGCACAAAGTCCAATGTCCAAAGAAATGCCAATACCCAAAGAAATGCTAATACGGTGAAAACAATAGTTACCCTGCCGAAGGCAGGGACTAATAAAACAACACTTAAGCCATGAAGTATTATCCTTCAATCTTGCAATCATCTCAATACTAATAGAGAAACAACTAATAGTCAATTATGCCTAGATTTGAATATGTTTATTGAATTGCAGAATGAATAATCAAATACAATAACTAGCATTCAACTACTAATGGCATGCAAGATCTCCCTTTAGAATCATAGCAATAATCTCCCTTTAGAATCATCATAGCAATAGTCTCCTATCCTTCGAGCTCTTTTGCTTGTTGGTGCAGCTCCTACTTTATCGGGAGAAAAGAGAATTATAGTTGTTCCAACGAACAATCCGATCACAACTTCCCTACTAAAAGACTCAAACTCGTTATGTGGCTTTGACAATAAATAGTTGTTCTAGCAACACACAATCCCCAACTTTCCTACCAATGACTAAAAGTTTGCCCTCCCAACTTTTTCGACGGAGAGATGTATTTGGCTTGTGTAGATTGACATTAAAGGCAAGTCTTCTCCCTTCAAATAAGTACATTTTCAATATTGTATGATTTTAATTTATAGGTGAATGTTTATGCATTTTGTTCATTGTAATTAAATATTATATTCAAATGAAAATTACATCCGTTTTATTTTACATTTATCTATTAAATTATAAATTATGACAATTGACTAGATGAATGTGGCTTAAAAATAATAACTGAAGAATAAAACATAACAATTCAATGGAAAATGACTGACAACAAAAAGAATAATAAAACATGATAATACTTTTATAATTTATTAAATATAAAAATAAACATACATTTATTTCTCAATATTTGGAGTATTTCTTGCTCCTTTTCAAGAGTTGTTGTATGTGTTTGTTGTGCTCAACTCCTTTGTTTAAGATGCAAACTATTTGCTGATATGTTGCAGTTTTTGTACTAGTAGTTCCTTGTTGTTTGCTCCTTGTTTGGTTGAACTTCATTGTCTTATTTTTCTTGATTTATAAAAAAGGCTAGGGCCCTTTCAAAAACCCTACATTTACCCTTATCATAAAACATATTTAAAATTTTAATTTTCATAACTGTAAGTTTATTTTTTAAACAAGTATTAAGTTATAGTAGGCATTAGTTTTCCACAGTCCATGATAACTATATAATTAATCATTAATTACTTATTCTTGTTCATTATTCCTATGTAATATTTAGAAAATCAATATAAAAATAGATTAACAATAATTAGAATATTAAATTATGGGTTGTAAATAATTATTACAACGAGAGGCGAAGCCTAGAGGTGTTTACAATGACAGCACAAGGATGTGTGTACATTTTTATTTGCGATGTTTAATTTGACGTGTTCCCAACTGTCATGTTTAAATAAAAATAATAATAATTAAGTTTGTCTTGATATTAAAATAATCTTTTAAAAAAAATCTTTTCAAAGAAAACTGTCACATTAAAATGAAAAACAATAAAAAATTCCTTTCACACAGAACTGTCACATTGAAATAATAAAAAAAGTTAAAATTCTCGAGCGTCGTGGGCAGTTAACTCTCCACGTAAAAAATTATTTCAAACAGAACTTTAAAATAAAAAGAGATAAAACTCCGAGTCGTGGGCAGTTAACTTAGATGGCGAGGCGTCGTGGATGGAGAGAATACAAAGCGTGTAACAGATTACTGAAGCGTCTAACAGACTACCAGCGTAGTGGGAGGAGAGAATGGAAGCCGTGTAACAGATTTGGATAAGTTAATGCAAGTGGAACTTTTGTTCATCCCATTCTTACCACTCTATTTAAATATCATCCATTTTAATGGTCAAACAATCAATAGCAATTTTACACCTCATTCACAATAAAAAGTGGTAAATATTTGTCCTATTTTTATTGGCCCAAATTAACTTTTGACTGTTGAAGTGGATGATATTTAAGAATAACCCCATTCTCACACATTGTGTACAAACAGGCTAGTGCCTCTTACTTCTGCGAATTTTGGGAGTGTCCTTCTTGCAATACGTGACTTGCAGTTGAGTTTGTGTTTCAGGTTTGCATTTTTCGCTGTGGCTACTTTAAAGCTACAGTTTGCTTCGCATCTTTTATTTGCACTATTTAGTCTATGTCTGTATTGTATTTATGAAAATTATAATAACTGTATAGACGAAGAAACTTATTGTTGGAAGTTTGTACGCTTAATGAAGTCACGAGCCCTGTTGTAAGGTGTGGTTTGTGCTTCTGTAAATCAAGTTGCTTTTTGAAGGTGGTTATTATTGTCATACGTTTTCTATTATATTCATAGTGATGGATCCTTTGTTCTTTTAGTTTTGGATGCTTATAATTGGTTTTAGATACTTGTATTTGGGTTTTGGAAGTCTATCTGGACTTAACCTGTGATTGCTGTCATGCAAGTACTTTCACAGATTGTAAATACAAAAGAATTGGTAATTTTACAACCTTATAGACGGTCGAAGTCTCTTTTGGCTAGAAGCAACAGAAGGCTTCCCATCAGGTTTTAATGTCCCAGCTGAATCAGCCTCTGAGGATGTTTCCATTGACTTTGTAAATGCTGTAGAGCACCTAGCATACAGGTGCAGTTTAAGGATTACCAGCCTTAAATCAATGATTACACAATGGCCATGCAACTCCTAGATGATCATCTACAGGGTATTCAAATTTTGAAAAATCCTAGCATACTTATAAAGAAAAGGTAAATGGCAGGAGTAAAGCCAACTCTTTCTACCTTTTTGTAATGCCCCCTCCTTAAAATTAAAACCAGATTAACCCAACGCCCATCATACATTCCCACGGGTTTTGGGAATTTGACATTTGGGGGATGGGCGTTGATTATAACTGCAACTCTCTCCAACTTAGGACCCACAATAGATAATATGGGTGAGTGCTGGGCGGCGGCAGATGTGAATAAATACCTCTAAAATTAATGTGGCATCCTATCCGATAGTTGGAGTTTACTTACAAAATAAACTATTAACCATAATTTCTGAATTGATCTCATCAAGTAAAATAAGGATTTCATATTTATAATTAATTGTGTTAAAATATTTCATTCGCGATATTACACTTTTCTAGCATCCTTGCAGATTTCCCTCATTGTGGGCTGAAATGAAAGCTTTGGAACAGGGTATGATTTTCCATTTTTTCTATTAAAGGTTGTTCCTGAAGTGCTTTCACAGACATGAATACAAATTGTGGATACTTATAGATGGCACATTGATTAATGACAATATCACATGAAGAAATGTACTTATTGAACATGATGAGGTAGGATATGCACAAAATGTGCTGGTGGAGAAAGCCTTTAATATTTTTAGGAAAATGCAACTAAAAGCTAAAAACCTTAACTCAACATCCATCATCTACACATTCCCATTGTGTGACAAAATGTTGTCTTTGGAACAGGGTATAGAGCTCAATTAAAAGTTAAATACAATTGAAAGTGGATCTCATCAATACTGTTGTGACTCATGATTGGATTACATGCAAAAGGGACACGAATTGTTTGACACATGTAGTTAGTTGGTAGAGGGTTATCTGGTGGCAAGATGGCTATGCTCATGCTGCTCTTTATTGCACTGAACTATCAAAGCTAATATAACTTCTTTTACTACCTATATTTTTGGGCTGAAGAGTTTAGTAGGTTGGCGACCCTGTACTAAAACCACATTAACTGATTAAAAAATATTACAAGTGTCTGGCTTAACTTATTAGCTGCAAAAGTAATCAACAATGGAGGATGGAGAACAACCCATCTGGCTGACTCCAATCACAAATGATAGTGATAGAATTTTTTTCCTTACAATTACAACTACTAAATCTTCTGTTGTGCTCTTATAGATAATAAGTAAATAAGTGCTCTCACACCACCATATATATTTTTCATAGGAGCCATTACCTGGTGTATTGGTCTAAAATTCTAATTCCAATTTAAAACCCTCTTTCTACTATAGTTTCATAATGGTGAGCGTAAAGTGCTCCCACTAGATGATAGCACCACAAAAGATATATCATTCTGCAATATTATATAATATTAAATTTTTTAACAATCATTTTTAAAACACTTTATTTATTTTACATTGTTATTTTCCTTCAATTTTCCCAAAGATTGCACCAAGTATTTTTTATTTTTTCCAACATAAATTTGTCAAAGTATCAATGATAGAAGGCATCGAAAGGAGCCGAGGGTAGTGAAATGCTACAATCTTCTATTTACAGTATAATGTATTAAGAAAAGAAGAGAGTTGGGGATGTTGGTATGTATATAGATTAAACTATATGTGTAAGAAAAACCATCTTATTTTTTCATCTTTTTAAATAACTCTTTTATCTGTGTATAATGTTTCTCAACTAAACATTTTACTGAAATCCAATAAGATGGTACTTCCAGCTCACTCTGACAATTTTTTGGTTATTCTAAATTTGGAATATTTTAATGTTTTATAATGAACAGCTTTACCATTCATAGTACAAACTATTTTCATATATATAGTCAAACAATTAAAGAAAAATGAATAGGTGGTTTTATTGTTTTATGAAAATGTCCTATTTTACTTTTTATTAACTCAAAAGATAGTACAATATTCTCAAAAAGGTTGGTGGTAAGAAGTATATCCTCAAAGTCTAAGTAGGATGACATCCAAAACAAAGATGAAATGTGATCTCATTTTAAGAGTGCCTTGGCATTGTTTATCTTTTTTTTACCATATAGATGCTTATATAATTTGTTCTCATTTGTGCAGATATTTGGTCCAACCACCTATATTTTCTTTCTTCTGTTCTTCCTATTATAACATTTGGCAAACAACTGGAAAATTGGGTACGCAAATATGCTTTGCTCTTCATTGTGCATTACTATTAAAAATATGTCTTTTTTTCATTTTTTCTCATTGTAAAGCCACCAGTGATGATTTGAGATCTCTGTAAAGATTTTCTTTTCATTCTAAATGCATAGTTATTATTATGTAGCTATATCAAACATGTGACATTGAACTCAAACTTATGTACTTTAAACAACATAAATTAAGTAGAAAAATTAAGTTTCTGTTTGGGTTTGAGTTGGCAGTTCACCATTTTTTTACTTAGATTCAGATGCTAGAATTTTTTTAACCACAAAACCAACACAATAATCCCTACTTCATATGACATGTTAACAATGGCCCGATTGCTGTGGTCATAGTTTCCTAAAGTAGGAGTGGAATCAGCCAATGACAACGAAAGAGCTAAAAAAATCACAGAGAAACAACTTTTAACATAGAATAAATTTAGTTGTTCTAGATTTTCATTAACATATTGGTGGAAACAGAGCACCAAATAGATATTGCATCACTCCTTGACAACAATGAGAATGATGCCTTCAAAAAGGAAGAGACAAGTACAAAACTTCAACTTGAGCACAAAGCTAAAATTAGATAGAGTGTACCTTATGCAGGAATATCTATGAATGGAGATTTGGACCACTTTGTAGCTATATTTAAAAAATATATCTAAAGTACGCCAAGAAGGATCCATCTCAAGGCCCCTTTGAATCAATTTTAAATATAAAATAAGTGCTTAATTGGATGACTGTGACCATTAATTAGCTATTGGCTATAAATCTTAATTGCTTAATTTTAAATATCATTAATTTTTTTATATTGTTTTATGCATATGCTACCATTATTTCTTCATTTATTACAATTTTAATTTAAAATAATTTAATTAAATTACGGGATCCATCTCGGCGTACTTTAGATATATTTGTCTTTAAATATAGCTATACTAGTTTTAAAATAAATCATAGCAAATAAGTTATCCTTTGAAACCATAACAATTGATATATTCACAAAAATAATAAAATTTATCCTACTTATTCTTATTAAAATAAATACGAAGAGACAAAAAAAAAATTACAAAGAACCAAGCAAAGATATATTATTTTATTTATTTAAGAGTTATTTTATTTTATTATCGAACCATTTAAGAATTATTTTATTTTATTTGCATTTGCTATTTTTTAATTTACTTTAAGAGTTATTTTAAGTAGGGAATAGTTATTTTATCTTAGTTTAGAACTATTAAAGAATTATTTTATTTTTATTTATTGAAAAGTTATTTTATTTACTAAAAGACTTATTTTATAGTTTCAATTTTTTGCAAATATATGTTACTTGTGTTTTAGTTGTTATATTCATGGTTACCTTACTATCATTAGGTGTGCCTCTTTACATAATACTAGCATATCTATATTTTAAAAATATATCTAAAGTACACCAAGAGATATCCTCGTATAGGCAGCTATTCCACATATGTGTGGTAAATTGAATAAAAAATAGGGGCGAGCAAGATATATTTTTTAATTTTTTAAATATAGATATGCTAGTAGCATTTGGAGCAGCAAGCTTAATTCTAACAATATTATATATCTTAAGTATTATTATAATTATATAATATAATATTATAATATAGGTTAGATATATTATTATAATATATTATATATTAATTATATATAATATAACCCTAACCATAAGGTTAATCTTGATATTAATTCTAACCCTAACCCTAGTTCTACCTTTATATCTACGTAAACCTAATTCTATTCCTAATTCCAACCCTTATCCCAATCTTAATTCTAACCATAGTTCTATATATATAGATATAAATGTAAATGACTTTTTGTATTTTATTATAACTATAACCCTAAGCCTAACATTTAGGCTAATACTCACCCTAATTGTAACCCTAAATCTAACCATAATTTTAACCCTAACACTAAATCCAACTATATTTCTAATCTTGATTTTATGGCTAACCCTAATTCAAACCCAAACTATAACCCTAACCCTAACTTTAATCATGATAGTAATGGTAATCCTAACTCTAATTCTAACACTAACCCTAATTCTACTCCTATATCTATCCCTATATAATATAATAGGTATGCTAGAATTATATAATATAACCCTAAACCTAATGTTAATCCTCATAGTAATTCTAACCCAGAGCCTAATGCTATCACCAACCCTAATAGTAACCATATTTATAACCTTAATTCTAACTTTAACCTGAACCCTAACCTTAACCCTAATTGTAGGGCTAACTTCTAATTTAAAACCAAATTGTAACTATAACCCTAATGTTAATCTTGACAATAATTCTAACCCTAATTTTACCCCTAAATCTACTTAACCTTAATATATTACTAATTCCATCCCTAATCCCAACCTTAATTCTAACCATAGTTCTATATATAGATATAAATGTAAATGACCTTGTTGTTTTATTGTAACTATAACCCTAACATTCACCCTAATTCTAACCCCAATTATAACCCCAACCCTAACCTTGATTCTAATCATAGTTTTAACCCTAATTCTAACCTAAACCCTAACCCTAATTATAACAATAATTCTAACAGTAATCATAACCCTAATTATAATTGTAACCCTAAATTTAATTATAATTCTAATTTTGATTTTATCCCTAACCCTAATTCTCACCCCAATACTACTTATATTACTAATTCAAACCTAAATTCTAATTATAACCCTAACCCTATCCTTAATTCTAATAGTAATTCTAACCTTAACTCTAATTCTCACCCTAACCCTAATTCTAACCTTAACAATAACCCCAATTCTATCCCTAACCCTAATTCTACCCCTAACCCTCATTTTATCACTAAGCTTAATTCTATCCTTAACTCTAACCCTAATTCTAACTCTAACCCATGTCATAAAACTCATTCATCACCTCAATATTAGTGTTTCATTGTCCCACACCAATATTTAAAAGTCAGATTACATCACATGGAATTGAACCCTAAATTTCAAATTTTAAAACATATAATTATGTTCACTATTGCCCATTTCTTTCCCACCATGAGCTGACTTGGTACACATTTTGTATGATATTTCACTTTGAGGGTCTTAGATATGTGATTTATGATGGCATTATCATTTTTTAGATCTTTTGAGGGATTGTATTCTTACTTATCATTATTCCATTATTATATCTTTTCTTTTAGAGTTTTGTGCTATGTTGAGATCTCTCCTTTACCCACCCTAGCCACCCTTTCCAATCCCATTAGGTTTCCATTTTCATATCTAATATACCACTAATTCCAACCCTAACCCTAATTCTAACACTGGAGTTAGTGTTAGGGTTAGGTTTAGGATTGGGCCATTTGAAATATTTCATTGGTACATACTAGTTCCCAAATTTATATTAATATATAAACCATTTGGTATGGAGTAATTGTTTAAAGACATCATTTGACATGATAAGCAAAACATATAATATGAAGTATTCCAATGCAGTACATTTGTCACCCTAGTACTTGTACACATAAGAATAGTATGTGTCAACATAATATTCTTATCTATTTCTTTGCAATTACTCTTACCTTTCAAAATTACACAAATCATTCATATCATGGTTGTTTGATTTGAGTTCCACAAATCACTCATGTTTTGTTTTGATATATTAGCCTTGTTTTAGGAACTTACTTTTTTAACCCTGAAATTACACTCTTTTGGTTCAAACTTTTCTTATTTAAAAGCCAAAAAAATTCATATATTAAAAATTTTAGTAACTATTCTAATAAGCTTGTATTCTAAATATTTCCATAATTTAGGTGCATTTTCTTTCCAATTTGTCATCTATTTTATATTGTGTTGTGTGAATTTTCACACTACATTTGAATTGCATACCAAAACCCAATTTCTTAACGTTATATTTTCAATTCAACTTTAGAAATGTTAGTGCTTGTTGAAATTAATGGTGTTTATTCTTCATATTTGTTCACCTTGATAATCTTTCATGCAACCATGGGAGATAGAATGCAACAATTGACATAGTTTATGTTTGGTAAAATAATTCAATTGTTTCATATGTATATGGAGTTGATATAAGTAGAACAATTAATATAGTAGTTACAAAATTTTACTTTTTGTAAGATAATGCATTTAATATCTTCCAAAGATGGAATTCCCAATGTAACCCTAATTCTAACCCTAATTACTAATATATGTTATATATTACTTTTACTATATATACATTGCTTATATTTATTTTTTTCCAAAAGTGGTTGTAGTAGTTATTAAAGGCCCATGAACAATGTAATTAATTAGTTTTACATATTTATTTTTTACTTCATCACCAAACACTCTAAGATAAAGAATGAATACTATTTTAACTTTTAATATAACACTTACCAAATTTATGAAAGAAAATAAAGTAGACATTTTGTGGGCTTGCTTAATATATTTTTTCAAAATATATTGAAAAAAAAAATTTATATAATCAATATATAGAATGAATACTATTTTAACTTTTAATATGAGAAAGAAAATAAAGTAGACATTTTGTGGGCTTGCTTAAAATATTTAAAAAATATATATTTAAAAAAAATTAAATTCATATAATCAATATATAGAATGAATACTATTTTAACTTTTAATATAACACTTAATAAAGTAGACATTTTGTGGGCTTGCTTAAAATATTTTAAAAAATATATTTTAAAAAAATTAAATTCATATAATCAATATATATTATGATGTTTGTAAATTGCAAAATATAAATAAAATACACTAGATAATGCTAAAGTTCCATATTATGACAAATTATTTAATTTATTTTTTTAAATATTCCAAAAATAATTTATGCATACACCATTAACACCATGCTAAAGCATACAACTTAGATTTTTATTTTGTGTTTTTTCTTCTTGCATAAAATATTTTTAAAAAGAATAAATTAAATTCATATAATCAATATATATTATGATGTTTGTAAATTGCAAAATATAAATAAAATATGTTAGATAATGCTAAGTTCCATATTATGACAAATTATTTAATTTATTTTTTTAAATATTTCAAAAATAATTTATGCATACACCATTAACACCATGCATACAACTTAGATTTTTATTTTGTGTTTTTCCTTCTTCCATAAGATATTTTTAAAAAGAAAATTAAATTCATATAATCAAGAAAGGGTATTAAAAGAATTTAAAAGTAAATGAGGATTTTACGGGTGTTCAATTGAAAACTAAATTCATATAATCAAGAAAGGTATTAAAAGAATTTAAAGTAAATGGGGATTTTAGGGTATTCAATTGACCCCATGTCATGTGCCATATTTTTTTGGGAATATATATTATGATGTGTCATGTGCCATTTTTTGGCAATATATATTATGATGTTTGTAAATTGTAAAAAGTAAATAAAATGAAATGATTTGTGAATACACCATTAACACCAACCTAACACATACAATACCTTATCCATATTATGAAAAATTATTTAATTTATTTTTTTTAATATTGTAGGAATATGAAATGATTTGTGTTTAATATTGCAGCAATATAAAATGATTTGTGCATACACCATTAACACCAAAATAATTTTGAAAGATGATTATATAAATTTTTATGAATAGTTATTTTGATTTTTAATTATTAATTTACATTTGTTGGCTATATTTTTGTAATATTTATGATTATATTAATATGTCCCCTATATAATTATTTTTTAAATTTATTTTTGTTAACACACTCACACCATTACACTTCACCTACTATTGCCACTATAGGTTACACCTCTGGCATAACAAACATGTGTGTGTATATATATGTGTGTGTGTGTGTGTGTGTGTGTGTGTGTGTGTTTATACATATAAATATAAGGAATATGTATTTTTGCCCCTTTAATTTTAATATGAAAGCAAAGTGTTCCATTAGCCATGTAAATAGGTTATAAATATTTTTTGATAGCTTGGATGAAATTTTTATTTTGAAAAATAAATGGAAGTAAAAAAATAGGATAAGGAAGTCACTTTAAAGATTTTAATAATATGAATATGTCATTGTAAAAAATGTATCATTGATACACTTCCTAATTAGTTTTGTGTTTATTTGGGGCAATATCTAAATGTATTTATAACTATAGCAAAGCATGAGCAACCTTTAACAATTAAATTTGATTGACAAAAGGTTGGTAGTCATGGAAGGATAGAGGGGAGAAGCCTTGCCTCTAATGTCAAATTAAGCAAGCCAAATACATCTCTCCCTCACAAATCAAGCCAAGGGGGAGGGGAACTTTTAGTCATTGGTAGGAAAGTTGGGGGCTTAAATACTATGATATCAAATTTGAAGCAGGGTTGAAGCTATAAAGGAATCATAGTTTGCAATTTGTTCATAGTTCCTGCAACCTCTATTTTAGCTACATTATGTAGCAAAATGGAGAAGTGTTACTTTTACGACTAGTAGCCCTGAATGTAAAATGTAGATTGCAATAAACATCATCTCTTAGGAGATTGCTCCTATGATGATCCTAAAGGGAGAGCCTACATGCCATTAGTAGTCATGGTAGTTATTGTATTTGATTCTCCATTTTGTAATTCAATAAACATCTTCAAATCTAGTCATTATGGACTATTAGTTGTTTCTCTATTAGTATTGAGGTGATTGCAAGATTGAAGGATAATCCTTGGTGGCTTGAGTATTGTTTTATTATTGAGTAAATTAAAGTTTCAATTTTGTGAAAGGAAGACTCATGGGAACATCACCACCAAAGACTTTTCTGTTAAGGCTACAAGAAGTTCAACTCCACCCATCAGATTTTCTAATATCTGGTACTATCTTCTTGTATTGCTTTGAACTAATAAGAAAATAGATAATAAATACATTTTTATTACAAGAATATGTAAGTTTATCCTATTTAGTGCAAGATTGTAATATTGGCCGAGCTACTATCATTGCTATGGTTTGGTAAGGTTATGAAACTAGAACTTCTAAATTGGAAAGAAGTTGCTTTATTGATTAAGATGGCACTAAAGGTGTAATGAAATTGATTTTTTTAAAAATTGGTAGTAACCAAGGGTGTGTATTACAATCTAAAAAGTATTTGATCATAATATGGCACATGGTGAAAAATAAAGTTTAATTATATCTCAAAAATATTTGATTATAATGCACCATTTCAAAGTTTAATTATATTTCTGAATGAAATCTCAAAAAAAATTGAGCCTGATATAAAGCAAACCCCCACATAGAAATTGTTTAAGGCAACTGAATACTTTAGCTTCATTAGTGTTCATAGTAGCACTCAAAGATGGTTGTCAACAACTTCAACTATTGTTCTTGGAAAAAATCCACTCACACAATTTTGCAAGTTCATTCCTTCTACAAAATATGCTATATTATAACAACACCCCCCCATTCCATAGTTGTAGAATTTTTTTATTGTAACACATCTCCCCATTCCATATCTTACATTCAAGAAGCCCCATCATAAGAATTGTATTCAATATTTATATTATACAATTAAAAAATTGAAATTTACACATATGGCAAACTAAACAAAAACACGACATACAAAATGTTTCTACTATTACACTACAAAATGCCTATCAGTCTCGGTCACGTTAAAAAGTTTACCAAACGTTTAAAAAAAACAATAATAAAATAAAATAATAATAATAATAATAATTGGAATATATTTATAAAGAATAGAATGAATGAAATGATCATGTCGCAAAGCTGTACATATTGATATATAAAGATAAAAGTTTGAATTCAATTTAAATACTCAAAAATAAGTAAAATATAATACATTTTAGCCAGTGTGATTATGATGTAATGGTAATGAAGACATTTCACCCAACATGACCAAATCTTCTTGGCATTTTAAAATGAGAAGATGTTCTGCCAATGATGTAGCAAACAGGGAGAACGTTGTGTAATCTGGGTTTAAAATCTTGCGATTGTTACACATGTAAGAACAGGCCCAATAAACACTAAAAGACAGGGCAAAACATAACATCAATGAACATAGCAAACACAAGGCAAAACTGAGTTAGATAACTCAAAAATATATATTCATCTAACTTGCATTACATCCAAATGCCGTGTCTAGTAGCAATCCAGATGCTGTATCTAACAACTATTCGGATGCTATATCCAGCAACCATCCAAAGGCTGTATATTCAACAACTCTCTCCAATCACATATATATAGTTATAGAACCTTTGAAACCTGGAAGCTTTTAGCTTTCTAGAAAACTCTTAAACCTGGAATGTTCTTTTCTAGAACATATCTTACAATATTCTTTTCTAGAACAGCTCCAGGAATGTTCTAGTTGTGGAAGGCTCTAGAATCATTCTACAATTTTCTAGACAATCTTAATCCTTAACATCCCCCCTTAAGATTGGCTAGAATAATACAGAAAAAATACAAATGAGAGGGGAACATTATATTACTATCCCCCCTTAATGTTCACCTCTAGCATACCAAGCATTTTTTGATCATAATCCTCTTTCATGGCTTGCTCCCATTCTTTCTTTCCTCTAGCTTGCTCATATGAGATTGAAACTTTAAGCCTTCAACACTCATTATCTTTTGTCTAGCTGAGAAGTCATCTTCTTCATCATCACTACCAACAATACCTCTAGCTTGTTCCAACTTGCATTTCCAGCAATAGCCCTGCAAACAAAAATCACTCTACCAATATATCATCCCTGCAAATAAATCACTCTAGCAATATTTCAGCCCTGCAAACAAATCACTCCAGCAATATCTCTGCCTTGCAAACAAATTACTCTAGCAATACACTTCTAACTGAACCTCTAGTTGAACCGGAAAACATTCTAGCTGAACCTCTTGATGGTCCTCTAGCTGAACTTGGAAAACATTCTAGCTAAACCAAGAAAACATTCTAGCTGAACCTGGTTGAAACTCTAGCTGAACTTGGGCTGATCCTCTAGCTGAATCTTTTTTTTTTTCCAACAATCCCCTCAGCATTACCCAAGGGGATTCAAACCCATAACCCCGCTCTGATACCATGAAAGAACAAGCTCTGATAACACTCAGAAAACCATAACAACAGTAATGAACACAGGGCAAACAGGGTTGAATAACTCAGCAAATTATATATTCATCTAACTTGCATTACATCCAAATGCCGTGTCTAGTAGCAATCCAGATGCTGTATCTAACAGCTATCCGGATGCTATATCCAGCAACCATCCAAAGGCTGTATATTCAACAACTCTCTCCAATCACATATATATAGTTATAGAACCTTTGAAGCCTGGAAGCTTCTAGCTTTCTAGAAAACTCTTAAACCTGGAATGTTCTTTTCTAGAACATATCTTACAATATTCTTTTCTAGAATAGCTCCAGGAATGTTCTAGTTGTGGAAGGCTCTAGAATCATTCTACAATTTTCTAGACAATCTTAATCCTTAACAACACACGCAAGATAAATGTGGCTCATATCTTCCCCCCTAGATTTACTAGTATAGAAATACAGTACACATAGTCTACATAAAATAATTCAGTTCATTCTTTCATCTTGAGGCTCCTTCACCATAACGCTCGTTCCATCGATGAAGCTCTGTCATGCTTGTTGAGTCTGAAGAAACGCTAGCACATACCTGCAAAAAACTAAGCCTATAAGGATACTATTTTTATGATGGAGACATGTTGAAAGGTTGGTTTGTTCAGAAAAAATCCTTGTACTCTTTGAAATCTCACCTGTTTATGGGCATATCGTATGTCATCCATATTTAAAGGACGAACATCAGCACTTCCACTCAAAGATGGCAGCTGCTTGCCCTCTGCTATTGCTAATGTTTTTTCCTGAAAAAGTTTTCAATGGTGATAATATAATAAAATATGTGAAAAAAAAAATGATGACATGGGAGTTTAATAGTAAACTAACAGGGGAAAAAAATTGGACCACATTATATAATAAACACACTAAATTGTATGCAACAATTCACCAAATGTCCAGTGCACTCTCCTCAAGACTAGATCAATCGAAAGGGAAATGTTGAACAGTAACACTTCAGATAATCTAGTTGTTAAAAAATTTTGACCATAATTTTCTCAAACATTCTATTTCTAAATTGGCAGAATGATAATGGCCTCAAATTTGAAGCCACTATGCTGTGTTTTGCAATTTATAACAATATGGATGTAATCCAACTTGAATCCAAGTATAACATTTACAACCTCTAAAGAGTAATATGCACATTTCAATTATGTTTAACTCAGCATGCAGCAAAAGAGAAATACCTTCTTTTCTTTTTCCAAAACTTGTCGGATTGGGCAATATGCAGCTGTAATGCACAAGTTCTACAACACAACCCATTGTCATTAGAAGACCAGTTAATTTTGAACACATACTTAATATACATTTGTAAAAAAATGTAAGTTAAACAAAACTACCTTAAGATCTGATCCAGAATATCCCTCAGCCATATTGGCAATTACATCCAAATCAACATCTGTAGCCAGTTCTTCTTTTGCACGCATAACCTTCAAGATTTTAGCTCTGTTTGATGCATCTGGCAAGTCTACCATTAACCTGCACGGGGAATAGAGGAGGAAACTCAGGTGCACAACTATAAACATAACTACAGAGGGCTGGCCAGTATGGTAAAACTGAAAATTACTATTAATGTACACAAAAACAACCACAAAGTGTAATCGATAATAGGACTGAAAAGAAAATCTAGTTACTAAACAAAAGAGAGGGCTTATTGGGCCTCTAAACAAAATAAAATGGAAAATGTGTACTATACAAAAGGCTAAGAAACCACAATCAAGAAATATGTAATATGAATACTTCTATCCAAGTATAAATGTCACACCATAAAGATTATGGTAGAAAATCAAATGCTCACCTCCTAGGCATTCTTCGAATGACAGCTTCATCAAGATCAAAAGGTCTATTAGTGGCGGCAAGAACTAATACTCTCTTTCTCTTTAGTGAGCAATCCATCCCAGTTTGTCATAAACTCATTCTTCATCTTACACGAAACCTCATGCTCTCCAAAATTGTCCCTTCTTCCCAACAGACTATCAACTTGCCAGGTGATCCAAATGCAAACTGAATAATTTGAATAGAAGAGTAGACAAAAATAGTTTCAGCTACCATTAAAGAGCAAAGACTTACCTCGTCAATAAATATCACACATGGAAAAATTTTGCTTGCTAATGAGAAAATAGCTTTAATTGACTTCTCATTTTCACCGAACATCTACAACAATAAAACAATAATCGATATCAAGTACCAGTTCAAAATAGCCACATTATTAAGAAGTCAACTATTATTGATCGTACTAAAAGTATACCATTGATGTAATGCTTGACATCGAAATATTTAAAAAATTTGCGCCGGCTTCTGTTGCAACGGCTTTAGCAAGCATTGTTTTTCCAGTGCCTGGAGGACCAAAGAGCAGGATACCTTTACAGGGCTGCAACGAAACATGATATCAACTTTTTGCATTAGTGAAGAAACCTATTTAGATGAACCAGATTAGCTGTAATCTCAAGCACTTGATAAAATTGACATATTTTTAAAATGCAAGGATTTTTTTCATTAGACTTAGAGAATGTATATTTTTTTTAATTATATAGGTGTAGTGGTTCTTCACATTTTTTAACTTATAGAAAGATAAATGAAGCCAACCTTTGTTAGTTGTCCTTTTGAAAATAGCTCAGGCCTTTGTAATGGAAGCATAACTAACTCTTTGAGTGCATCCTTCACATTTTCCAAGGCTCCAACATTCTCAAAGGTCACCCCAATTTCAATTGGTGGAATCACATTGTCTAGAAGCCTCTTTTCATGGTGGTTCTCTGTAGCAACATCCTGAAAAGTACATTGTATTTTACATTACAAATATTGTAAAATATATCACTATTTATAGTAGAAGCATAGCATTGCACTCAAATTTTAAACTTCACCTTATGTAACTTCTTTGAGCTCATGGACTCGTTTTTCTTATATTCTTGTAATATGCTCAACCCATATCGAACACTAGCATAAAAAGATTATATCAAAAAACTTTGGTCATGCTTCCTTAGACATTATAATTTGTATCATCAAAAAGAAAATTACCTCCCTCTACTAAATATTGGGGAGAACAAACACAATATACTTACCTTTCACTAGAGATGATTAGCTTTCCATCCTTTGTAGAGGGCTCAGATTCATTCATAAGATGGTAGCTCAAAGCCCATCCAACAATATTCTCTGCACCTGAAATACAAAGACATCAGATATCTCAGTAATATTATTATCCATATGATTACAATAGACATCAGATACCTCAGAAATATTATTTTCCACATGATTATGAATTTGTGAGTCATAATTGAATGCTGCAAAGTAAAAAAAATGTGAAACCTTTGCTCAACCTTGAAAGGAGTGTTTGGATGTGATTTGTTGGATAAGAGCTGTATACTTTCCATGTTCAGTTGTTTGGATGGGGCTAACCACTAAATTTTTTGGGTGTTATTTTGGGTTTTTCTATTTTTGTCCATGTTTTAAAGTACTCATGTTTATGTTTTGCATGATTCATGTAATGTGTAAAACTACTTTCATTTGCCTATTTATATGATCACATGCTTAAGGATGAAGTAAGGGAGATTCATTATTGTATTGGAGAAGGGTTGAATTTTTACAATAGTGAAATTTTTCGTATTGTACTGGTTTTTTTAAATTGTGCTGAAATTTTTACCCAAATAGGTTTTCCAAAATTTATTGGGCTTCTTCTCTACATGATTCACAAGCTGAAGTTGGGATGGGATATAATAACCAAGAAGGATTTAAGTGCAGGATGAATGAAGCCTTTTTCAAATTTTATTGTTAGAAAGCTTCGTAAGAATAACCCAATACTGAAATGAAAGTCACTAATGCAAAGTTCCAATTCACTGTCAAATTCTTTCTCCAAAAATGATTACCATATTTAGCATTCATTTTTACCCTATCTAATTTGACCTGGGTCGTCGTGGGTTATTCTGTTAAGCTTCTACACCACCTTTCCAATGACATTGGTGTTAATGGATATTGTACTAGTGTAGAATATGGAGGAAAAGCTCCTTGTTTTCACTTGGTGAAAAATTTGCACTAGTGTAGAGAAAGGGGTGTGGATGAAGACAACATATTCCACTTATTTTAGCTCTTGTAGTTCTGATGTTATATTTATTCTCTACTATATGTTCAGCTATGATTTTCAATCAGTTTTTCGATAAGCCTTTCTCGCTTTGGTATTATACATTATGATAAAGTCAAGGACGATGGGCTACTTTATGGGCTTTCAGACCTGCAGTCTGAATTGCATCTGCAAACATTACATGGGCTTTTGATTTTATCTAGGAGATTAGAAATAATATATTTACAGACACCTGATGCAAGCATTACATTGAAATCGTGCTTGTGCTTATGGAATTTGTATCATGCTAGGATTTCCAATATGTCAAGCGCATCATCTATTTAATATATAGCTTAGACATCACAGTTATATAACCATTAAAGGAATAAAGTTATACAACGTGTAACTGTGATAATAGATACCATACAATCTAATGCAAATAAATGCAATGGAGTCAGAAATGCAATGGAGTCAGAAATTTCATAACCGAAGAAAAGCTTTGTAATTGTGATCAAACATAAGCAAAAAACCTTCAGAAACAAACAGCTCTAATCCTTCAAAATAAGCAGAAAACATCTTTAACTCACATTTATCTGTAAAATCTTGATCTTTTATGCAAATTGTGTCAATACCATCACAATCCAGGTTATTACGAGAAAGCACCTACAAAAACAACAGGAAAAACATTAAAGAAGAGATGCAACAGTTTCTTTCTATTCATAATAGATTTGAATTTGTAAACAAACATTCTATCACATTGTTAAGAATGGATGCCTCAACCTCACATACCTTGTACATTGATAAAGGAAAAAAGGAACATATCTACGATAATTTTTCTCAAATTTGATTTTGTTTGCTTGTACTATTGCATAACCATCACACCATTTTCATATTAAGGGCATAACACAAAAAAAACAAAACTAGGGGTTTTCTCAACAAGCACAAGACTTATAGTTTACCATTGCACTTTATTTCTTATTAAATTTTCCATATTTGTGCATATACGTGGATTAATTTCAATATGAAAAATAATCTTTGCAAATTTTCTATAAAGATAAGAAAAATCAAACAAAAAAGGCCAACCATGGTATCTGAAACAGAAACTCACAGTTTCAATATGTCGAAGATTTGTCTTCACTTTGAGCATTTCAACATCCCGTTCTAACTGAAGTTTCCAATTAACAAGAAGCACTTCATCCTGCATTTATTAATGGAAAATTAACAATCATACATTTTAAAATATTTAAATAACTGAAGTATCTAATATGCTTTAACACATTTTTAGTACCTCAGGCATCTCCACCATCACTCTGTTTGGAAAAAGATCAGAAAGCTGCATCTCTGTGTTCTGTTTAAATTTTCTCCCATACTGTAGCATTCAAAAAAAAATTGACACCCTCCATTATCAAATCAATTGAAGACACTTGTTTAATCAATCATGTCCTAAAGAAATTTGCAGCAATAAGTGAGGAAAAAACAGAAACAACCTACTCCTTACAAAGTGATTTCATGGAAAAATAAAGGAAAATTTTAAAGGCTGAAAAATTAAATGTATTCGCAATTGAGATGAAAAACCTCCCTCCCATAGATTTATTTCTTATCTCCACATTTGGATTAAAAGAGACATCTTTAAGTAGAAGTATGCATTATTCTTGCAATAATATGGCTTAGCAGGTAAATCCATATGGCAATGGGACTTAGGCAGCAAAAAGAATCTTGAGTACTAATTGGCTTGATTAAAATAGCTTGTAAACTATAGTAAATGTCGTTGTGGATAAAAGTTTATAAAATTCCATGTAGTAGAAATCATTCGATCAGAAGCATCTGTTACATTCTTCTAGGATTTTCTCTTTTCTATGGATTAAAGTCATCATAGTGATCATGAGGGATTAATTCTAAGAACAAATGCATATACAACCCTCGATGTTAGTGTCATATTGACCAGAAAGATGCTCCATTCAGTGAAGTTGTCCTTCCTTTGCATTAACATGCATTTTTTTGCACACTGAATGGGATTCTGCTCATCTTTATGTAATATATTTTTCTTCAATGGCAAATAATACATATATTTTGTATCCAATGCAATGGCTATTATAATCAAAGGCTCAAAACAAATCTATGCCTAACTGATCAAAATAAACTTACTGGTAAATCCAAAACAGGCAGGTTGTCTTCACAGTCTTGAAATCCAAAGAAGGGTAGTAGACCTTCGAGAGATGACTGTTGATAAAAACCACAACTACTCAATGGACATCAAAATAAAAAGCAAAATCAAACAAGCATTTCTATAAAGGTTAAGTATATGCAAGAACTATATTACCTTTTCCTTGCTATTGTCAATCTTTGTGTATGAGCCAATTACAATAATACTTTCGGCCAATTTTTCAAGTTTTCTTTGTAAGGCGGTGTAGATGAATGAGTTGTCAATGAATGACTTTTCAACATCTTTCATGAACAGTATAAGAGGACTATTCTTACTCTCACTAGTCACAACCTGGAAAAGAGTTATAGATGAATTACGAAAAATTAAAGAGGATAATTGCAGAATTGAATTTCACTAAGTATAAATAGAAGTTTAAACTACCTGGAAAAGTGCATCGAGGACTAGCTTGTCCATGTGTTCTTCAATAGTGTGATCTAAAAAGAGGTAAACCACATTCAATAAGCACAAATTTGAAAAACATCATTATTTGCAAGTTAATATCACATTTGATGCCAACGTATTACCACTACAAAGAAAACCATGATCTTCATCGCAGAGTCCCCCGAGGTCAACACCCCCTTGAATTGGCTTATCAAAACGTACTCCAAGTTTAGATGAACCATTCCCTTCCAAAGACAAAAGTACTTCCCCTTGATCACCATGAGATGGACCCCTGAAAACATTCAGAAATAAGAAAACCTGAGGACACAGGCATTACTACCAAGAACATCATTCCTGTTAACATGTAATTGGCAAGTGATGACCCCATAGACATTTAGAAACTACCACATGCCAAACACAGAGAAAACCCACTTCTAGAATTTTCTATATATGCACCTAGATCATACTAAATGCTCGTTCAAATTCAAGCAAACTCCCCAAATTTGGTCAGAAAAAAATGTCGTGAGCTTTCCAACATTTGGCAATACTCGGATCAAACTCTTATGAAATCACTTCACATTGGTCAGAGTCAACTATTATTTTCCATATATACAGTTCTACAAGTGTCTAATTATATTTTTATATATATGTAAGTTTTTAATTTATGTCAATCTCCACAATAAGACAGATCAGAGTCACACACAATGAGTAACCGTTCTACACATAAGTATAGCACAACCTTTCACTTATTAACCAATGGAAAATATTCATGATGATCATGCCAAATAATGTTATCATGATGTAACTCAACCATAACTAGAAAGCACTTGATGGATTAGTATCTGTTACAATTGGCATGTAGAAATACTTGTAAAAGATACCTCGAAGGATCTTGAGATGGCGGATGGCCTGACTTTGGAGATGAAATAATGAATTTCACTGGATCATCTGACAATTTAAAAAAAAAAAAAAGAAGCGAAAATTCCTCTGATACTCAAAAATGCATGCTATTAAAATGATTCAGTTGTAATATTCTGAATTGAAGTTTTGATGAAGCGTTGAAACTACCTCCCTTGAAGGGATATTCCTTTGATGTGGGGCATGCTTTGACTGAAAAGCCACCCAATTTTGACCATGTACTTATGTCCCCTATTAGTTCTCTGTCCTTCATTGATGAGCCCTGTCATGTCAATCTAAAGAGCATCACTACAAAGTACTGCAGAGTTGTCAAGATGAAACATGTTCCCCTTGAAAAAGAGAATCGTGACCACACCAACACTATGACTTTTCACACTTTACAAATAGAAAATAGCACATCCGGATGCATTTTGGTCCACCACAAAAAGAAACAACCCAATGAACCCTTTATGCTTATATATCATTTTGAAATGAAAGCTTGGACACCATGACAAGATTGAGATCATAAAATGTTGCAGAGTTTGATATACTAATTCTTACCGTCAGCATTGAACTGCTATAAAAAATAAGCAATTTTGCATCAAAATGATTTGCCAATGCCTTCACCAACATTTCTTGATATATCTCAGACCCTATGGAAATGATAAAACATAGATTGAATCAGATTGAAAAAATTGTTAATCACAATCATGTTCCATGTAACCATTCAGACTTGTAGAGAAGGGATAACAGACCTTGAGGACCAGACATCAATATTCTGGGGCTCACGTTAGGAAGCTCCTTTGTGAATTTTGTAACTTCGTTCGGTTTCAAATGTATGAACGATGATGCAATCAAAAGACTTTTTGTCTTCTTACTGTAGACAAAAGATGAAACTTTAATCAATCTTCCAATGAAACTAGCAAAGAAAGACTGAAATGACAGAGAATTAGTCTCAAACCACATGTACTGTTCAAATTTATCAGAATCTCTAATAGGTTAAAACCAATATATGCAAGTTTGAAAGAAAAGGATAAAACTTTGTAAAGCATTTCATCTATAATGATAATGGAAATCTATCTCAAATATTAATATTTGATCGACACAGTGACTACTACATAATGCCATTAATTCCAAGCTAGCTTATATTAACCATGTAGTAGCATATATTAACATAGCGGGGAGCATTTGTCAAAAGGAACACATTCTAGAACACTCACAAACTGAAATAAAACTTATGCTATTTCAGCGGACCATGTGATTAACCCTGACGCTGTGATTAAAACCATTATAATTAATGAGAAATGAAAGACTCTAGAAAAGTGAAGTCTCACAGGTACCATGCTAGTAGTGTGGACTTTAGAATATAGACAACTCAATGGAAATAAAAAGAGTAAATAAATGTTAAACAAAGAGCCCTTCTCCCTAAAGAATTAAAGAAACCATTGAAAACAATCATAAAACCTAAACAACAATACAGAGAGCCTTTCAAATCAGGTTTATTTTTATAATTCTACAATTCCTTCTCTAACCGCAAGTATTGTCACAGAGAAAACAAAGTAAATGCTAAATAATTTTAAGCATATACGGAAAAATGATAAAGCATACCATACTCTATGTTACCAGAAACGAGAAACGGAAACGGCAACGGCAACGTGACGAGAAACGGGATATTTAGAGGTTGCGTATAAGAAACGGATTTTAACATATATTTTTTCAAAATTTTAGATTTATAATAAAGTCTTATCCCATGAAGATGCATACAAATTAAAGTCTATGAAATTAAACACATAATAAAAATAAAACACTCAGAATATTCTATATTACTTTAAAATAATTTAATATACTTTTTAATTAAAAAAAAACTACTTTAAAACAATATCATAATAATAAATAAACTATACATTTATTTTTATAATAAAATTTGTTAAATTTTTTTTTTAAAACAATATGATAATAAATAAACTATAGATTTTTTTTTTAATAAAATTTGTTTTATAAAAAACTACTTTAAAACAATATCATAATAAACAAACTATACATTTTTTTTTAATAAAATTTGTTATTAAAAAACTGCTTTAAAACAATATTATAAAAACTAAAACTCACATATTTTAATAAAAAATCATTTTTATTCCACAACATTATAAAAGCTATTATAAATTTTTTTTTTTTTTTTAAAACTATTTTAAAACAATACTATAAAAACTAAAAACTAAGCTCACGAAACCTTTTAATATATAAAAAGTCAGTAAAGCAGCTTTTAACATTATAAAAAGTCAGAGAGTTTGATTTTAAAAAAAGAACGGAAATTTTTAGTAAGGGTTTACGGGAGAGAAGGGAGAGAAGGGAGAGAAGTCAAACGAGCAACGAAGAAGAAACGGACGGGAAGCAGAGAAACGGCCGTTCGCTACGGCAACGGCGTTTCTGCCGTCCAAAACGGAAACGCGGCCTTCCCGTCGCGTTTCTGGTAACAGGATCAGTTCAATAAACTTTCATAGCAACATATTGTTACAAACCCATTAAAAAGAAGATAAAAATTTAAAATGAAGTACTAATGTTATCTATAAATCTACCTTCTTATTATTAGACCATGTAAAAGCAATAACCAACGTAAGGTAATAATCGAAACCATGGCAGTCAAAAAAAGGTAAAATAGGTCTTACATAAGATGCAATTTCATACCTCAAATAATAAGGAAAATCGTCAAATGAAACATGAGTCTCTCTTCCATCAACAATTCCTTTTATTAAATCTTCCTTCAAAGTTTGGCATTTAGCATGTGCTACAGATGGGTCAATACCTCTTACAGGTTCCCTTCTCTCTTCACAAACTTGTATAGGTGATTTACCATATATTTCGTTGTGCATGTAGCCTTTCTTATGAGGTTTCCTTCTACATCTCAACTCCCTAAGCACAGGTGGAACCCCAGAATCTAGTGCAGCCTCAAACGCAATCTCTTCAGTATCTGAGGCAGACTCATCTGACATATTGCAAGCAGTCTGTGATTGGGATGTATTGCTTCCTTGGTAAAATTCTTCACTATTATTGCAAGAAGAATGAGGTATCTTCTGATTGGGAAACCCTGGTAGCAAGGATAAGGATGACAAAGAACCTGACAAAGATCCTTGCAAGGGGTCCAATATAGCTGCTAAACCTTCAGATAGTTCTGCCCCACCTGCATTTTTTTCTTCTGCCTTACATGTTACCATCTGATTTCCTGTCTTTCCTACTGAAGTAGGCAATACAGAGATTGAAATGTCTTCATTTGCGAGGAGCTGAAAAATCTGCAATGAAAAGCCATTAAGGAAAATATGAAAACATGAAGATTGAACTAGAGAAAATTCTACGGCCAACTGTCAATAAGGCTATAAGCAGAGCATAGAGAATACATAAGTGTGGTGACTCTGACAGCTGAAAGCAAGTTCATCTCCTCCTCTTATGCTGACAACATCCTTCTTTTTAAGACACTCTCCATTGACCTCAACAAACCCACAGCTCCCTAAAACAATCACTTTGACATCATTCTGCTGCACCTAAAAATAGACAGGCAGTTCAGCTTTTATCCCGGTATTAAAAAATCAGATTTATAACCCACAAGAAGCAGCAAATTTCCATCCTATGAAACCTAGAGGAGAAAAAATTGCCACCTGATGCTTCAACATGCACAGAACTCCACTTATTGAGGGATCATCAATGCACAAATTACAACTTTTGCTCCGTCCAATCAAGAAAGTTTGGTTAAACAGGTCTGCATCTGGATTCTGAACTCAATCATCAACATTTGAAAATTTTATTTACATATTAAATATTAAACTAATCTATAAATAGAAAAAGGTAACAGAACTCCTTTTCAAAGAAAATAGTTGACAATTTACCTGAGAATCCTCTGATAAGAGCTTGCCCCAAGGACCCTTCAATGTTTCTTCTTTCATCTTCTCTGACTCTAAGGCTATTTCAATTTCACAACAATAACATCCCTTTTAATATAAATGATAACAAATTTATAGCAGAAATGGCTACTCATTGTACTAAAAACTACACAGTTAAAAATGATGTCACATGGCCAAAAGTCTAATTTTTTAGAATAAAAAAAATAACTACTAGAGAAGTAAAAATAAAATAATAGCTCATAGTTTAACTCAGCTAGATGAATGACGAACAGGCCAGCATGACGATGACCTTGGTTCAAGACCTATTCATTTCAATTCCTGCTGATCCAAGGCTAAAAGTGTCCTCGGTTTTGTGCCACATTGTCTATAAATTGATGACTACTACTATTGAAATTTGAATTGTTTTTGTACAGTGCATTGCCGATTGATTCAAGACCTATTAATTTCAATTCTTGATTGAAGACCTATTCATTTCAATTCTTGCCGATTCAAGATTAAAGGTGTTTTTTCTACTCTATTTAAACATCAGCTATTTCAATGATCAAATAATTAATAGCAATTTTACATTTCATTCATAATAAAAAGTGATAAATATTTGTTCTATTTTTATTGGCCAAAATTAACATTTGACTGTTGAAGTGGATGATATTTAAAAATAACTCTACTAAAGAATGTTTGGAACTTACTCCAGGTTGAAGGTGAGGGCACCTCAGATGAAGACGATGTAGAGACCACCTTTTTGTTGATAATCTTAGCCATTTGTCTGTTATGTTGTGAAAGCAATTGCAGACGCAAAGGGAGATGAAGATTTAATTCAGAACAACAAAATGTACGTCCAAGTCCTTCAGCATGCATGCAAATATACTATATAATTTTATTTTCTTTTTTCCTCTCGAAAAAATCTGCCTTGTATTTAAGGTGAGCTTTTGCAGGTTTTATAGTTGGTCTTATATGCCTATGTCTGTTGGTCTTATATGCCGACATTACCTCCCCCAAGGGATTCGTGTCTGCTTACAAGATATGAAATGAGCCATCTTTGAAAATCTGTCAACCACTACAAATATTGAATTATGTCCTCTCTGTCTTAGGCAATCCCATTACAAAATCCATGCTTATGTCTTTCCAAGGTCTCCCCGGTATTGTTCCAGTGTTCTGACTACTCCCTTTTGAAACATGACAAACTCTACAACTTTGCACAAATCTTTGAACATCCTTATGTATCTAAGGCCAAAAGTAAATTTCATTCACCAAAGCCATTATCTTATTAATGCCAAAATCTCCTGCCAATCCACCACTATGCTTCTCCTTGATCAAATTGTCTCTCATTGAACTTCTAGGTATGCACAACTAATTTCCTTTGAACAACGTATCTTCTTGAATGAAATAGTCCAACCACTTACTCCTATCTGTCACAACAAGTTCTTTACATGCTTTCCAAGGTTTTGCAAAATTAGTGTCTCCCTCATACATGTTCTTCAATTCATCCAAACCCAACACTTCAACTCTCATCTCTGTCAACAGGTTTCTTCTTCTTCTCAAGGCATCAGCAACTTTATTTGATTTTCCACTTCTATGCTTCAACACAAAAGTATAACTCTGCATGAACTCTACCCACCTCATATGTCTCCGATTCAACTTACCTTGACTATTCAAATACTGCAAAGCTTGATGATCTGTATACACCAAAAAATCCTTAGGCAACAAGTAATGTCTCCACTTCTTCAAGGCTTGAATTATGGCATAGAACTCTTGATCATAAACTGAATATCTTCTCCTTGCATCATTCAACTTCTCATTGAAATATGCTACTGGTCTACCTTCTTGACTTAACACTACTCCAATTGCCCTTCCACTTGTATCACAATCAACTTGAAATACCTTATTGAAATCTGATAATGCCAAAATAGGTTGCTATGTCACTTTCTGCTTCAACAACTCAAAACTTTTATCTGCTCCAGATGTCCACTTGAAATCTTTTGTCACCTCTCATTGTCTCTATCATAGGGTTACAAACTGAGCTGAAATTTCTGATGAACTTCTGGTAGAAACTAGCCAATCCATGAAATGATCTAACCTCTCCAATGCTTTCCAGTGTAGGCCATTCAACAATTGCTTTCACTTTCTCAAGGTCCATCTTCAATCCTTCTACGGAAATCACAAATCCCAAATATACCAAGTCTTCTTTCATGAAATTATGTGTCCCTAGCAATCACACTAATTGTGTGATGGGCACCCCCCCCCCCCCCCCCCCCCGGATAGTCACATGGAATGAGTTTAGTACTTAATTAATTGGAAAATTATAATGAAATTATATTATTATTATTATTATTTCAATGTGTCAAGAGAGGAAGTACATTGTTAATTAATCTATTTAATAATTTGATATTGATATTGTTGATATAGTACTCATGGGTATATGATTTAGTCTTGCAACACATTTATACTACATATATTGTCAATTATTATTCCACATGTAAATCAAAAACTGACCAAATGTTTGAGAACTTATGAATGTCATATAAAAAATCATAACTACGTTCATTAACATGTGTAATAAATACTTTTTTGCTTTATGTATAATATCATAACTATCCACTATAAGTGTACCATTGATAAATAAGGTGCTCATCTAAACAAATATTATTGTTATGTGGACAAATACTATTGGGTGGCAATGTACATGCATTGGAATACTTCATATTATAGTTTATCCTATGACAAATGTAAAAGGCGAGTACGATAAATACATTGTATTTTGTCATGAAATTTAAAAGGTTATCAAAAAGTTTTATGATCATTTAAAGTTGAATATAAGTTGTATTTTAAATAAGAATGTGTTGTTTTTATAACAATAAATAGTATTTTGTGTTCAACTATTGGGTCATTTGTGTTGGATATAAAAGTAAGAGATGTCAAGATTCATGGTTATTGTTAAATCTTATGATCATTTAGGTTGCATGCAAGTTATATTTTTATACAGAAGGCATTCCCTCAATGAAGTAGATGGGTCGACACAGAGAATCAACAATCTATGTTCATTGAGAGGTGTACAAGGCAATTGAAATGTTGTTGGCCATTTAATTTCAACAGGTTTATTTTGTTTGTTGTTTTTCATGTCTGTCTATCTTCTGTGTGCTGGTTTTTGTGAATTTGTTTATCATTTTTTAAAAATATTTATTGCTTCACGTTCTATTAAATATGAAAATAAATGTGTGCAAGAGAAAGTGACACTACTATAGTAACCTAAACTAATTAAATCATGTAATCACAATCAAATACCAACACTCAAGTTTAGGCAAATAAAATAACTCAATTAAAATAAATGCATGTGAAACACACAAATGAGAACTCCCTTGTTACACTTGCATAGTTGTTTGTGCCCCAAAACATGATAATTGATTGATTTTTGATAATATGTAAGTGTTCATATTAGCAACATAAGATTGCAATCAAATTGGATTATGGAAATGGCTAGAGGAACCTCCAATTTATAGATTTTTGGAGGCTAAAATGGAGGGTCAAGTGTAACATGCCATCTCATATTACTTGGAATTACACACACAATTTACTAAGAAAGTAAATGAAGATAGCAACATGAACTATATATATATATATATATATATATATATATATATATATATATATATATATATATATATATATATATATTTGCATAATCACATAAAAATAAATGCATAGCTTTTCTGAATATTTTTCAACCTTTAAATACAATATATTCAAAGATAAAAGCATAGTGGAAACATTTCACTTTATGTTTACAAATAAGTTGCTCTTGGCAATATAAATAAGTTTACATCAGTTTTGAAAATCATAAGTCAATCATGAAGTACACTGCATCTAGAATCTTGGTGTCTATCTCACAAGTCTCAGCAAGTCTTCTGCTATAGAGGGAGAGCATCATTCAAGTGCTTTACCTCCAACCATGGACTGGTGGTGTAACACCTTACATGAACACCTTAGAGAACAACACATCTATGCTATACAAAATAGAATAATTTCTTTTTTAAATGAATAAAGTAACCAAGTAATGTTTAACACATCATTACACATCATTAAACTATCAACTTGTTACTCTAAGATTTCATGGTTGCATTACTTGTCCAAACAATTAACATAATCTAACACACATCATAATTAACATCAGTAGATCCTTCTAAATCTATTGCATTAAATCAATAAACATTTACATTTCCATAACATGAGATAAGTAATCATCAAGATCTAGTACGTAGTTACAATTTCTTCTCACATATGAGTACATCACTACATTGTTACTTAACACCTTCTAAATACATACATTATAAATGAACTGATACACAAACAAGTACATGAAAACAAATCACTTACTTCATATCTGGTACAAGATCTGACGGCTGATACACAAGATACAACATCCTCGCACATGAACAATAGCAAAGAGAAAAAACCAATGGATAAAAGCTCTTCCACCCGACCATGTGGAACCCTGAGGTCCACCCCCCGAGCTAGGAGTTAACATAAGGTCCCCTCTATAACATACAATCAGGTAGACAGTAGACTATAAGAACAAGAAAAGACATAAATCCAATAACACAAGTCAATATCACAAACAACTTAACAACACTTCCAGAGGCAAGCACATAACGAATGGGGATAGTACAACTAGGGAATGCTAGGCTGCAGTAGGGAGGAGTGTCATCACATGGCTTGTCATGGGTTGTCCTGGTAAGCCTTCCTAGGCCCCGGCCCCCATCTTGGGTTGTCTTGGTAGCCTCTCCCGACTCCCGGCCCCCATACAACGCTAATGCAGAATTAACATACCTTTCATGAGGACAAGGTAGTTGATCTTGCCATTCCAGGCCTTCTCATCTCATCTCAAGCCTAAACAAGCACTTGAGCCATGAGTGAGGCATCCACTTATCTTGTTTAGTGTGCTTAACTACCCAACCCCCTAATTCATTATTTAGGTTATCAGTGAGTTATCAAACTCCCACATGGGTTGTCCTGGACGCCACTTTGGGCTCCGGCCCCCATTGAGAGCCACTCCCCTACCTGCAACTAGAAAACCCTACTTGACAAGCATGACAAACATCATCATGACAACGATGATACATGAACCATGCAAGGCATTAGCCATCTTGCATAACAATTATCCTCATATGAACATGTATATGTAATACTGCAAGGCATTCACCATCTTGCATATCAACTTAATTACAAGGACATACTCTCAATACATTTTCCATAGCTTCCAAGTGAAGCAGTCCAAGAAAAATAACATAATCCTTTTACATTTCCCGATACCTCCCCATACACAAAATCCAAATAAAAAATCCATTACAAGATAAATACAATTAAATGGTCCACAAATCATCCACAAGGGAATTATTACCTCTTCATAATGCACTCACAACTCTGAATATTCATCAATTCCCATTAACTCTCATCAAACTCTCATACATAACAAAAGGCAACGTACTTTTATAATTTAATTTTCTTGAAACACTTATCAACCCAATGCATGAAATCAAGACATAACCATCCTATGCCTCTGGAACTAACTACTGAGGTAAATGCAACAACATAGGGTCCATGAAGATGTATTTAATTTACTTTTGTAAATCAAGTTTTGTAACCTTAATATATAAGCAAATTGCTCTCATCAACAACTACCCAACTTATAAATTATTTACGTTAATTTTACAATTAACAATATCATTTAAGTAAATCAGATTTAAACATAACTTACAATTCATTTTTAATTTAGAACAAATTACTACTATATTTAGTTACACTCTAAAAGTTATAACACAATATAAATATTATTTAACAGTTAAATAAAATTATGAGAAAATAAATATAATTACATATCAAAATCCCTAATTTTAAAACTATAATAACAACACTAGAAACTAAAGTACATTAGGTAAATATCTACCTGTAATTTAAATCTCAACCTTATTAAAACATCATTCTATGTTTCATTTATGAGGAAAACTAATATAATTAATAAAAAGGAACACATAATTTAATTATCATATAAGAGAAAACCCTATAAAATATTATTTAATCCACTCACTTAAACACATTACTATAATCACCTATGCAAATGTTTACTGCCAGATATTTGTGGAATCTAATATGGAAGCTTTCTCAGAAGACTTCATTTCTACTTCTCCTAACTGCAATTCTAAAAGACTCTTGCTAATTCAGTCACAGACAGAAATAATATAATTGCAATTGATGCATTTAAGCCAGAGAGAAGGAAACAAAAGAAGTTTTCAGAGGTTTTCAATGCAACAATGGCGTATGGCCTGACAGGAAATGAGCGATGAGAAAAATGCAAATTGTAGAACAATAGAGATGTGGGGACGTCACTCATCAACAAGATTATATGATATATGAAATGATTACCATTAATGCATTTTGGCGCATGAGATTTTTAGAGATTTCACTAGAGACGAAAAAGATAGAAAGAAAAGGCAAAAGTACTCAGCAAAAACATGCATTGAAAGATGGAGTGATAACTGATATTAATTGAAGGACATGCACAAAATAAATCTGATAAGCTTAGACACTTTCCAGCAAATGCGACTGGCAGGTTTGAGGAATCCATTGATAGAGACAACCGGCGAGTTAAGAGACTTCTGGTGTGGATGTTATACAATGTGATACAATGCTGAGCGCTATATTACTCTACTGTTTGATAGGTATAGCCAAAGAATTAGACATTTTCTGGCTTATATGTTCAAGGCGTGAGACATTACCAAGCACTGTAATGCTCATATGCACTAGGCGACATGGGCAGGATATGTACGAAATGGATTTTACAAGTTAGAATTGAGGGCGGTACACCCTTGAATCACATTTGTAACCCTTATCTCAACATGCCTGTAGCCGATTCATTATGTGTACATGGTTGACCTTCTAGCCTGTGCGGCTATCTTGAAGACGCCATAAACTTTATCATTGCGATGCCTGTTAAATCTATAAGGCGCTTCTTGGTTCCTGCAGATCACATATGAATATCGGCCTAGGAGTATTTATAGCAACCCTACTTTTTGACTACACAATTTATGTTCTTTTCTCAAACATCTATACAGAAGTGGCCTAGTGTGGTGCGTTTCAAATGGTAAGGAGAATCGATGAAAGATAGAGGAAATAATAAGATCACTATATGCAGTTAGATTTTCAGGCCGTAGAATGGTACACTCTTTTCATGTAGCAGACGTATCACATCTATAGGCGCAGGAATTTTTATGCAAAGTTTGGGAAATTAGCTGGGAAGATGAAGGCAGCTGTGAGAGATGTCATCATACGAAATGCAATAGATGCAGGATATACACATAGTAATTTCATTGCGAAGGCTTTAAAGGCTTCCTTACAACTGGAATCGGTAGAAATAATAATATATATTGACATAAAACATTATGAAAGTAATGATTGCAGGATCTGCAGAAAATGGATTCAAAGAAAAAGGCTTTGGAAGCTTTATAGCAATGATACTGGTACGTTTAAATGTAGATGACACTACCGTTACTAGCATCCCTTAGATTGCCCTAAAAAGGGGCTTTAGAACAGGAATAAACATCCATCAAAACATAATCGGAGAACAAAATGAATCGTTACACTGGCCTTACAAATTTTAAAGCAAATGCACTCAGCATGAATGAATTAGATCTTACGGAATTCAGAGTATAATGACCACAGAATATACTTAAAAATGATTTGAATGAGTAGGCATCAAGAACAAAAAACAATGCTCTGGTAGGGGAATGCGCAGAACAAGCATTTCATTAAGGGAACCCTAGGTATAATCCTTTAATGCAAGATGAGAAAATAACATTAACACAATTAAAAGAACCTGTATACGCTGCAAGGACCTCTATCTGTTCTTCGCAGCTCCGTCTTCCTTCCCAGATCTCCAATTCCCATTTCTTCTCCCCCTTCTCTCCTTCTCTCTACTTATTTTATAGAATTCCCTACCCTAATTGTTTGTACTCCACCATTAGGGGATAAACACACGATCCAATGCCAACCGTCAAAGAAAATATAGCTTACTTTCTTTTAATTTTTAATAACATTAAAATATAACCCCTATTTTTTTATTTACTCAAGGATAACTTACATTTAATATATTACAACTTATAATTTTTATTTTATTTAATTTAGTATTTTATATAGATATTTGGTAAATAACAACTCAGAAATATATATATTATTTTATTTAATCATTTATTTACTGGGCCACATATATACTTTCATGTTGATTTTATTAATTATAAAACAATTCCACAACTTATTATTTATTTTTAACTAATAACCACCTTTTCAATTTTTCTCTATTAATTTTTATTTACAACCATACAAAAATAGTTTTTATTTTTATTAATTTATTATTAATATATATTTATTATATAACAACTAATAATTATTTATAAATCTATTTAATAGTCAATCATCAAATTTATCTATTTATATACCACAATTAACCAATCATACATCATGCAATTACTCGACCATCAAGCATGCAGAGAAAGCAAGACGACAACCCATGGAAACAACGAAACTGAGAACAATGACTAGATGCATAACTGAAGACTTATCCTCTACAAGGAGTACCGATGACTAGGGAACCTTATGCTAACTCCCATCAACAATTCCATTGGCTAGGGCACGCTCAGACCTGCTAGTTCAGGTGGAGTCGATGCCCGGTACCTGCATCCTGCAGCAAACCTCAAGGTTAAACATATATATACAAACATGAAGTCATGCACACAGTAAATAGAAATTGCAGCGTGGCAGGGTACTCGAACACGAGTAATGCGACACTGTTCTGTTCACGTAAATACATCAACAATTAAGTATTCAGTTGTCTACAAGAAAATAGAATAATCAATAACAATACGATCTAGTATAACAATTATTGTTAAAGTATCATAACCCTGATTAAATATCACGTTAAACTCAGAAATAACATTAATTCATTATATCAAATATGTCCGTCAAACTACAAAACATAAAATATCAATAATCCAATATCATCAATCGTCATCAAAGAAATAGGTCCATAAACAACTCAACGTAATAACAAAGAATCCCATGTCATGATATCTAATCCTACTAGGAATACTATCAGTCTGACAGAAGCAAGGTGAGGGGCACTACATCCTCCCCCCCTAGGATCAAGCTTACTCCTGGAAGCCTACAACAAGTATGGGTATAATTCTGACATATAGGTTGCATCCTCCAAGGTAGCTAAAGCCACGTTATTAGGATCGCATTGGACCCCTACTGATGAGGGTTAGCCCCCAAAGCTGTAGAACGTGCACGAGCTCCAAAGAAAGCTGCTCGTCCTCTACCAGCGGTCTCCAAGACTGTCCCCTGATGCTCTATCTGGCGGAGATCAACCACTGTGAACACTCTATGAGACCTCCCTGCATCGCCCACTATTGGGTCTAAAATTGTTGGCCTTTGGCTAAATCCTGCAGTGTTCTTTTGTGGGCACTGCCTAGCAATATGGCCTTGCTAGCCGCAAGAGAAACATCCTATTCCACTGCCAAAACCTCCACCACCTACAGGTGCATTAGACTGCTGAAAACTTCCCCTACTAAACGCAGGCTGTGGACTCTGAACTGGTTGGTTGGGATGATAATTCTTGGCCCACAGCCAATTACGATTTTTTTCCAACTGAGAACCACCTCCTTGCTGAGGTTGGGTATTCTTTGGTTTTAATTGAGAATACTGCTACCACTATTGTTCGCCCTTAGTGGGTGCATGATGACCTCTAGATAAACTTGTTGCTTGAGATTGACCATCTCGAGAACCTAAGCCTGTTGAGGGTGCACTCCCAATTTGCACACCTGTATGACCCCCCAGGGCCATGGTCAAATTCTCCTCCACCAGTCGAGCCTTCTCAACTACCACCTCCATGGTTTTTGGCTCGAAGACACGGACTCCTCCACTGATCCAAGCATTCAGACCTCTAATGAAATGTTGAACTAACATGGCCTCGTCATTCCCTATACCTGCATGCTGCTTGAGTTCATAAAACCTACGCTCATACTGTTCCACTGTCATGGCCATCTGTCTCAACCCATGGAACTCGTCTGCTCATCGTTGCCTCTAGTGGTCTAATAAGAATCAAGCTCTGAACCTATCTAGAAATAGTTCCCAAGACACTGTGGTAATATCTAAATGCAACTTCTGTTCCTCTAGTCGCCACCATGTAGAGGCGAAACCTCTGAGATGCATGATGGCACATCCTGCCTTAGTGTTGCTACCATAAGGATGCATGGCAAAACACCTCTCTAGATCCATTAGCCATGTCTCTGCTTCCATACCACTACTAGAACCATCAAAAGTAGGAGGACGAGCTCTCATAAGGTCTCTCATGTGGCCTGCAAGAATAGCTTCTTGTTCAGCTGTAATTTCTCTCCTTCTAGGAGATTGTTCTCTTTCTCTCACTTCTGGTTGATCCATCTCCTGCATAGGACCAAGATGAGCAAGAACCTCCTTAAGTAGCTGACGTAGTTGAGCACCCTCTGGTTGACCTTGATTCTCTTGATTCTCACCCCCACCTTCTTGTGCACTCTCATGAGGGGAACTAGGAGGAGGGCTATTATCAACACCTCTCCCATGACCCCTACCTCGTCCATGTCCTTGACCTCGTACCCTAGGCATCTTTCTGGACAACACACCTAAGAGCAACTTCAGGTTGCTAGGCGAGGACTACGAATGAATACATTCTTCAGAGTTTAAGCAACTAGTGTACCTTAATGGGCTAATATAAAACTAGACTACCTAGTGTTAGACAACTTGGCTCTGATACCAGATGTAATGCCCCGCATGAACACCTTAGAGAACAACACATCTATGCTATGCAAAACGGAATAATTTTTTTTTTTAAATGAATAAAGTAACCAAGTAATGTTTAACACATCATTAAACTATCAACTTGTTACTCTAAGATTTCATCGTTGCATTACTTGTCCAAACAATTAACATAATCTAACACACATCATAATTACCATCAGTAGATCCTTCTAAATCTATTGCATTAAATCAATAAAGATTTACATTTCCATAACATGAGATAAGTAATCATCAAGATCTAGTACGTAGTTACAATTTCTTCTCACATATGAGTACATCACTACATTGTTACTTAACATCTTCTAAATACATACATTATAAATCAACTGATACACAAACAAGTACATGAAAACAAATCACTTACTTCATATCTGGTACATGATCTGATGGCTGATACACAAGATACAACATCCTCGCACACGAACAATAGCAAGGAGAAAAAACTAATGGATAAAAGCTCTTCCACCCGACCATGTGGAACCCTGAGGTCAACCCCCCGAGCTAGGAGTTAACATAAGGTCCCCTCTATAACATACAATCAGATAGATAGTAGACTATAAGAACAAGACAAGACATAACTCCAACAACACAAGTCAATATCACAAACAACTTAACAACACTTCCAGAGGCAAGCACATAACGAATGGGGAGAGTACAACTATGGAATGCTAGGCTGCAGTAGGGAGGAGTGTCATCACATGGCTTGTCATGGGTTGTCCTGGTAAGCCTTCCTAGGCCCTGGGCCCCATCTTGGGTTGTCCTGGCAGCCTCTCCCGACTCCCAGACCCCATACAACGCTCATGCGGAATCAACATACCTTTCATGAGGACAAGGTAGTTGATCTTGCCATTCCAGGCCTTCTCATCTCATCTCAAGCCTAAACGAGCACTTGAGCCATGAGTGAGGCATCCACTTATCTTCTTTAGTGTGCTTAAAAACCCAACCCCCTAATTCATTATTTATGTTATCAGTGAGTTATCAAACTCCCACATGGGTTGTCCTGGATGCCACTTTGGGCTCTGGCCCCCATTGAGAACCACTCCCCTACCTGCAACTAGAAAACCCTACTCGACAAGCATGACAAACATCATCATGACAACGATGATACATGAACCATGCAAGACATTAGCCATCTTGCATAACAATTATCCTCATATGAACATGTATATGTAATACTGCAAGGCATTCACCATCTTGCATATCAACTTAATTACAAGGACATACTCTCAATACATTTTCCATAGCTTCCAAGTGAAGCAGTCCACGAAAAATAACATAATCCTTTTACATTTCCCGATACCTCCACATACACAAAATCCAAATCAAAAATCCATTACAAGATAAATACAATTAAATGGTCCACAAATCATCCACAAGGGAATTATTACCTCTTCATAATGCACTCACAACTCTGAATATTCATCAATTCCCATTATCTCTCATCAAACTCTCATACATAAACAAAGGCAACGTACTTAAATAATTTAATTTTCTTGAAACACTTATCAACCCAATGCATGAAATCAACACATAACCATCCTATGCCTCTGGAACTAACTACTCAGGTAAATGCAACAACGTAGGGTCCATGAAGACGTATTTAATTTACTTTTGTAAATCAAGTTTTGTAACCTTAATATATAAGCAAATTGCTCTCATCAACAACTACCCAACTTATAAATTATTTACGTTAATTTTACAATTAACAATATCATTTAAGTAAATCAGATTTAAACTTAACTTACAATTCATTTTTAATTTAGAACAAATTACTTCTATATTTAGTTACACTCTAAAAGTTATAACACAATATAAATATTATTTAAGAGTTAAATAAAATTACGAGAAAATAGATATAATTACATATCAAAATCCCTAATTTTAAACCTATAATAACAACACTAGAAACTAAAGTACATTAGGTAAATATCTACCTGTAATTTAAATCTCAACCTTATTAAAACATCATTCTATGTTTCATTTCCGAGGAAAACTAATATAATTAATAAAAAGGAACACATAATTTAATTATCATATAAGAGAAAACCCTATAAAATATTATTTAATCCACTCACTTAAACACATTACTATAATCACCTATGCAAATGTTTACTGCCAGATATTCGTGGAATCTAATATGGAAGCTTTCTAAGAAGACTTCATTTCTACTTCTCCTAACTGCAATTCTAAAAGACTCTTGCTAATTCAGTCACAGACAAAAATAATATAATTGCAATTGATGCATTTAAGCCAGAGAGAAGGCAACAAAAGAAGTTTTCAGAGGTTTTCAATGCAACAATGGCGTATGGCCTGACAGGAAATGAGCCATGAGAAAAATGCAAATTGTAGAACAATAGAGATGTGGGGACGTCACTCATCAACAAGATTATATGATATATGAAATGATTACCATTAATGCATTTTGGCGCATGAGATTTTTAGAGATTTCACTGGAGACGAAAAAGATAGAAAGACAAGGCAAAAGTACTCAGCAAAAACATGCATTGAAAGATGGAGTGATAACTGATATTAATTGAAGGACATGCACAAAATAAATCTGATAAGCTTAGACACTTTCCAGCAAATGCGACTAGCGGGTTTGAGGAATCCATTGATAGAGACAACCGGCGAGTTAAGAGACTTCTGGCGTGGATGTTATACAATGTGAGACAATGCTGAGTGCTATATTACTCTACTGTTTGATAGGTATAGCCAACGAATTAGATGTTTTCTGTCTTATATGTTCAGGGCGTGAGACATTACCAAGCACTATAATGCTCATATGCACTAGGCGACATGGGCAGGATATGTACGAAATGGATTTTACAAGTTAGAATTGAGGGCGGTACACCCTTGAATCACATTTGTAACCCTTATCTCAACATGCCTGTAGTCGATTCATTATGTGTACATGGTTGACCTTCTAGCCCGTGCGGCTATCTTGAAGATGCCATAAACTTTATCATTGCGATGCCTATTAAATCTGTAAGGCGTTTTCTTGGTTCCTGCAGATCACATTTGAATATCAGCCTAGGAGTATTTACAGCAACCCTACTTTTTGACTACACAATTTATGTTCTTTTCTCAAACATCTATACAGAAGTGGCCTAGTGTGGTGCATTTCAAATGGTAAGCAGAATCGATGAAAGATAGAGGAAATAATAAGATCACTATATGCAGTTGGATTTTCAGGCCGTAGAATGGTACACACTTTTCATGTAGCAGACATATCACATCCATAGGCGCAGGAATTTTTATGCAAAGTTTAGGAAATTAGCTGGGAAGATGAAGGCAGCTGTGAGAGATGTCATCATACGAAATGCAATAGATGTAGGATATACACATAGTAATTTCATTGTGAAGGCTTTAAAGGCTTCCTTACAACTGGAATCAGTAGAAATAATAATATATATTGACAGAAAACATTATGAAAGTAATGATTGCAGGATCTGCAGAAAATGGATTCAAAGAAAAAGGCTTTGGAAGCTTTTTAGCAATGATACTGGTAGGTTTAAATGTAGATGACACTACCATTACTAGCATCCCTTAGATCGCCCTGAAAAGGGGCTTTAGAACAGGAATAAACATCCATCAAAACATAATCGGAGAACAAAATGAATCGTTACACTGGCCTTACAAATTTTAAAGCAAATGCACTCGACAGGAATGAATTAGATCTTACGGAATTCAGAGTATAATGACCACAGAATATACTTAAAAATGATTTGAATGAGTAGGCATCAAGAACAAAAAACAATGCTCTGGTGGGGGAATGCGTAGAACAAGAGTTTCATTAAGGGAACCCTAGGTATAATCCTTTAATGCAAGATGAGAAAATAACATTAACACAATTAAAAGAACCTGTATACGCTGCAAGGACCTCTATCTGTTCTTCACAGCTCCGTCTTCCTTCCCAGATCTCCAATTCCCATTTCTTCTCCCCCTTCTCTCCTTCTCTCTGCTTATTTTATAGAATTCCCTACCCTAATTGTTTGTACTCCACCATTAGGGGATAAACACACGATCCAATGCCAACCGTCAAAGAAAATATAGCTTACTTTCTTTTAATTTTTAATATCATTAAAATATAACCCCTATTTTTTTATTTACTCAAGGATAACTTACATTTAATATATTACAACTTATAATTTTCATTTTATTTAATTTAGTATTTTATATAGATATTTGGTAAATAACAACTCATAAATATATATATTGCTTTATTTAATCATTTATTTACTGGGCCACATATATACTTTCATGTTGATTTTATTAATTATAAAACAATTCCACAACTTATTATTTATTTTTAACTAATAACCACCTTTTCAATTTTTCTCTATTAATTTTTATTTACAACCATACAAAAATAGTTTTTATTTTTATTAATTTATTATTAATATATATTTATTATATAACAACTAATAATTATTTATAAATCTATTTAATAGTCAATCATCAAATTTATCTATTTATATACCACAATTAACCAATCATACATCATGCAATTACTCGACCATCAAGCATGCAAAGAAAGCAAGACGACAACCCATGGAAACAACGAAACTGAGAACAATGACTAGATGCATAACTGAAGACTTATGCTCTACAAGGATGACAGATGACTGGGGAACCTTATGCTAACTCCCATCAACAATTCCATTGGCTAGGGCACGCTCAGACCTGCTAGTTCAGGTGGAGTCGATGCCCGGTACCTGCATCCTGCAGCAAACCTCAAGGTTAAACATATATATACAAACATGAAGTCATGCACACAGTAAACAGAAATTGCAGTGTGGCAGGGTACTTAGACACGAGTAATGCGACACTGTTCTGTTCACATAAATACATCAACAATTAAGTATTCAGTTGTCTACAAGAAAATAGAATAATCAATAACAATACGATCTAGTATAACAATTATTTTTAAAGTATCATAACCCTGATTAAATATCACATTAAACTCAGAAATAACATTAATTCATTATATCAAATATGTCCATCAAACTACGAAACATAAAATATCAATAATCCAATATCATCAATCGTCATCAAAGAAATAGGTCCATAAACAACTCAACGTAATAGCAAAGAATCCCATGTCATGATATCTAATCCTACTAGGAATACTATCAGTCTGACAGAAGCAAGGTGAGGGGCACTACATCCTCCCCCCTTAGGATCAGGCTTACTTCTGGAAGCCTGCAACAAGTATGGGTATAATTCTGACATATAGGTTGCATCCTCCAAGGTAGCTAAAGCTACGTTATTAGGATCCCATTGGACCCCTACTTATGAGGGTTAGCCCCCAAAGCTATAGAACGCGCACGAGCTCCAAAGAAAGCTGCTCGTCCTCTACCAGTGGTCTCCAAGACTGTCCCCTGATGCTCTATCTGGCGGTGATCAACCGCTGTGAACACTCTATGAGACCTCCCTGCATCACCCACTATTGGCTCTGAAATTGTTGGCCTCTGGCTAAATCCTGCAGTGTTCTTTTGTGGGCACTGCCTAGCAATATGGCCTTGCTAGCCGCAAGAGAAACATCCTGTTCCACTACCAAAACCTCCACCACCTACAGGTGCATTAGACTGCTGAAAACTTCCCCTACTAAACGCAGGCTGTGGACTCTGAACTGGTTGGTTGGGATGATAATTCTTGGCCCGCAGCCAATTACGATTTTTTTCCAACTGAGAACCACCTCCTTGCTGAGGTTGGGTATTCTTTGGTTTTAATTGAGAATACTGCTACCGCTACTGTTCGCCCTTAGTGGGTGCATGATGACCTCTAGATAAACTTGTTGCTTGAGATTGACCATCTCGAGAACCTAAGCCTGTTGAGGGTGCACTCCCAATTTGCACACCTGTATGACCCCCCAGGGCCATGGTCAAATTCTCCTCCACCAGTCGAGCCTTCTCAACTACCACCTCCATGGTTTTTGGCTCGAAGACACGGACTCCTCCACTGATCCAAGCATTCAGACCTCTAATGAAATGTTGAACTAACATGGCCTCGTCATTCCCTATACCTCCATATTGCTTGAGTTCATAAAACCTACGCTCGTACTATTCCACTGTCATGACCATCTGTCTCAACCCATGGAACTCGTCTGCTCGTCATTGCCTCCAGTGGTCTAATAAGAATCGAGCTCTGAACCTATCTAGAAATAGTTCCCAAGACACTGTGGTAATATCTAAATGCAACTTCTGTTCCTCTAGTCGCCACCATGTAGAGGCGAAACCTCTGAGATGCATGATGGCACATCCTGCCTTAGTGTTGCTACCATAAGGATGCATGGCAAAACACCTCTCTAGATCCATTAGCCATGTCTCTGCTTCCATACCACTACCAGAACCATCAAAAGTAGGAGGACGGGCTCTCATAAGGTCTCTCATGTGGCCTGCAAGAATAGCTTCCTGTTCAGCTGTAATTTCTCTCCTTCTGGGAGATCGTTCTCTTTCTCTCACTTCTGGTTGATCCATCTCCTGCATAGGACCAAGATGAGCAAGAAACTCCTTAAGTAGCTGACGTAGTTGAGCACCCTCTGGTTGACCTTGATTCTCTTGATTCTCGCCCCCACCTTCTTGTGCACTCTCATGAGGGGAACTAGGAGGAGGGCTATTATCAACACCTCTCCCATGACCCCTACCTCGTCCATGTCCTCGACCTCGTACCCTAGGCATCTTTCTGGACAACACACCCAAGAGCAACTTCAGGTTGCTAGGCGAGGACTACGAATGAATACATTCTTCAGAGTTTAAGCAACTAGTGTACCTTAATGGGCTAATATAAAACTAGACTACCCAGTGTTAAAAAACCTGGCTCTGATACCAGATGTAATGCCCCGCATGAACACCTTAGAGAACAACACATCTATGCTATGCAAAACGGAATAATTTTTTTTTTAAATGAATAAAGTAACCAAGTAATGTTTAACACATCATTACACATCATTAAACTATCAACTTGTTACTCTAAGATTTCATGGTTGCATTACCTGTCCAAACAATTAACATAATCTAACACACATCATAATTACCATCAGTAGATCCTTCTAAATCTATTGCATTAAATCAATAAACATTTACATTTCCATAACATGAGATAAGTAATCATCAAGATCTAGTACGTAGTTACAATTTCTTCTCACATATGAGTACATCACTACATTGTTACTTAACACCTTCTAAATACATACATTATAAATCAACTGATACACAAACAAGTACAAGAAAACAAATCACTTACTTCATATCTTGTACAAGATCTGACGGCTGATACACAAGATACAACATCCTCGCACACGAACAATAGCAAGGAGAAAAAACCAATGGATAAAAGCTCTTCCACCCGACCATGTGGAACCCTGAGGTCCACCCCCTGAGCTAGGAGTTAACATAAGGTCCCCTCTATAACATACAATCAGATAGACAGTAGACTATAAGAACAAGACAAGACATAACTCCAACAACACAAGTCAATATCACAAACAACTTAACAACACTTCCAGAGGCAACCACATAACGAATGGGTAGAGTACAACTACGGAATGCTAGGCTATAGTAGGGAGGAGTGTCATCACATGGCTTGTCATGGGTTGTCCTGGTAAGCCTTCCTAGGCCCCGACCCCCATCTTGGGTTGTCCTGGCAGCCTCTCCCGACTCCCGGCCCCCATACAACGCTCATGCGGAATCAACATACCTTTCATGAGGACAAGGTAGTTGATCTTGCCATTCCAGGCCTTCTCATCTCATCTCAAACCTAAACAAGCACTTGAGCCATGAGTGAGGCATCCACTTATCTTGTTTAGTGTGCTTAACTACCCAATCCCATAATTCATTATTTAGGTTATCAGTGAGTTATCAAACACCCACATGGGTTGTCCTGGATGCCACTTTGGGTTCCGGCCCCCATTGAGAGCCACTCCCCTACCTGCAACTAGAAAACCCTACTCGACAAGCATGACAAACATCATCATGACAACGATGATACATGAACCATGCAAGGCATTAGCCATCTTGCATAACAATTATCCTCATATGAACATGTATATGTAATATTGCAAGGCATTCACCATCTTGCATATCAACTTAATTACAAGGACATACTCTCAATACATTTTCCATAGCTTCCAAGTGAAGCAGTCCAAGAAAAATAACATAATCCTTTTACATTTCCCGATACCTCCCCATACACAAAATCAAAATCAAAAATCTATTACAAGATAAATACAATTAAATGGTCCATAAATCATCCACAAGGGAATTATTACCTCTTCATAATGCACTCACAACTCTGAATATTCATCAATTCCCATTATCTCTCATCAAACTCTCATACATAACAAAAGGCAATGTACTTTTATAATTTAATTTTCTTGAAACACTTATAAACCCAATGCATGAAATCAACACGTAACCATCCTATGCCTCTGGAACTAACTACTCAGGTAAATGCAACAACATAGGGTCCATGAAGACGTATTTAATTTACTTTTGTAAATCAAGTTTTGTAACCTTAATATATAAGCAAATTGCTCTCATCAACAACTACCCAACTTATAAATTATTTACGTTAATTTTACAATTAACAATATCATTTAAGTAAATCAGATTTAAACATAACTTACAATTCATTTTTAATTTAGAACAAATTACTTCTATATTTAGTTACACTCTAAAAGTTATAACACAATATAAATATTATTTAAGAGTTAAATAAAATTACGAGAAAATAAATATAATTACATATCAAAATCCCTAATTTTAAACCTATAATAACAACACTAGAAACTAAAGTACATTAGGTAAATATCTACCTGTAATTTAAATCTCAACCTTATTAAAACATCATTCTATGTTTCATTTCCGAGGAAAACTAATATAAATAATAAAAAGGAACACATAATTTAATTATCATATAAGAGAAAACCCTATAAAATATTATTTAATCCACTCACTTAAACACATTACTATAATCACCTATGCAAATGTTTACTGCCAGATATTCGTGGAATCTAATATGGAAGCTTTCTAAGAAGACTTCATTTCTACTTCTCCTAACTGCAATTCTAAAAGACTCTTGCTAATTCAATCACAGACAGAAATAATATAATTGCAATTGATGCATTTAAGCTAGAGAGAAGGCAACAAAAGAAGTTTTCAGAGGTTTTCAATGCAACAATGGCGTATGGCCTGACAGGAAATGAGCCATGAGAAAAATGCAAATTGTAGAACAATAGAGATGTGGGGACGTCACTCATCAACAAGATTATATGATATATGAAATGATTACCATTAATGCATTTTGGCGCATGAGATTTTTAGAGATTTCACTGGAGACGAAAAAGATAGAAAGACAAGGCAAAAGTACTCAACAAAAACATGCATTGAAAGATGGAGTGATAACTTATATTAATTGAAGGACATGAACAAAATAAATCTGATAAGCTTAGACACTTTCCAGCAAATGCGACTGGCGGGTTTGAGGAATCCATTGATAAAGACAACTGGCGAGTTAAGAGACTTTTGGCGTGCATGTTATACAATGTGAGACAATGCTGAGCGCTATATTACTCTGCTGTTTGATAGGTATAGCCAACGAATTAGACGTTTTCTGGCTTATATGTTCAAGGCGTGAGACATTACCAAGCACTATAATGCTCATATGCACTAGGCGACATGGGCAGGATATGTACGAAATGGATTTTGCAAGTTAGAATTGAGAGCGGTACACCCTTGAACCACATTTGTAACCCTTATCTCAACATGCATGTAGCCGATTCATTATGTGTACATGGTTGACCTTCTAGCCCGTATGGCTATCTTGAAGACGCCATAAACTTTATCATTGCGATGCCTATTAAATCTATAAGGCATTTTCTTGGTTCCTGCAGATCACATATGAATATCGGCCTAGGAGTATTTACAGCAACCCTACTTTTTGACTGCACAATTTATGTTCTTTTCTCAAACATCTATATAGAAGTGGCCTAGTGTGGTGTGTTTCAAATGGTAAGGAGAATCGATGAAAGATAGAGGAAATAATAAGATCACTATATGCAGTTGGATTTTCAGGCCGTAGAATGGTACACACTTTTCATGTAGCAGACGTATCACATCCATAGGCGCAGGAATTTTTATGCAAAGTTTAGGAAATTAGCTAGGAAGATGAAGGCAGCCGTGAGAGATGTCATCATACGGAATGCAATAGATGCAAGATATACACATAGTAATTTCATTGCGAAGGCTTTAAAGGCTTCCTTACAACTAGAATCGGTAGAAATAATAATATATATTGACAGAAAACATTATGAAAGTAATGATTGTAGGATCTGCGGAAAATGGATTCAAAGAAAAAGGCTTTGGAAGCTTTTTAGCAATGATACCAGTAGGTATAAATGTAGATGACACTACCGTTACCAGCATCCCTTAGATCGTCCTGAAATGGGGCTTTAGAATAGGAATAAACATCCATCAAAACATAATCGGAGAACAAAATGATTCGTTACACTGGCCTTACAAATTTTAAAGCAAATGCACTCGGCAGGAATGAATTAGATCTTATGGAATTCAGAGTATAATGACCACAGAATATACTTAAAAATGATTTGAATGAGTAGGCATCAAGAACAAAAAATAATGCTCTGGTAGGGGAATGCGCAGAACAAGAATTTCATTAAGGGAACCCTAGGTATAATTCTTTAATGCAAGATAAGAAAATAACATTAACACAATTAAAAGAACCTATATATGCTGCAGGGACCTCTATCTATTCTTCGCAGCTCCGTCTTCCTTCCCAGATCTCCAATTCCCATTTCTTCTCCCCCTTCTCTCCTTCTCTCTACTTATTTTATAGAATTCCCTACCCTAATTGTTTGTACTCCACCATTAGGGGATAAACACACGATCCAATGCCAACCGTCAAAGAAAATATAGCTTACTTTCTTTTAATTTTTAATAACATTAAAATATAACCCCTATTTTTTTATTTACTCAAGGATAACTTACATTTAATATATTACAACTTATAATTTTTATTTTATTTAATTTAGTATTTTATATAGATATTTGGTAAATAACAACTCATAAATATATATATTACTTTATTTAATCATTTATTTACTGGGCCACATATATACTTGCATGTTGATTTTATTAATTATAAAACAATTCCACAACTTATTATTTATTTTTAACTAATAACCACCTTTTCAATTTTTCTTTATTAATTTTTATTTACAACCATACAAAAATAGTTTTTATTTTTATTAATTTATTATTAATATATATTTATTATATAACAACTAGTCATTATTTATAAATCTATTTAATAGTCAATCATCAAATTTATCTATTTATATACCACAATTAACCAATCATACATCATGCAATTACTCGACCATCAAGCATGCAGAGAAAGCAAGACGACAACCCATGGAAACAATGAAACTAAGAACAATGACTAGATGCATAACTGAATACTTATCCTCTACAAGGATGACGGATGACTGGGGAACCTTATGCTAACTCCCATCAACAATTCCATTGGCTAGGGCACGCTCAGACTTGCTAGTTCAGGTGGAGTCGATGCCCGGTACCTGCATCCTGTAGCAAACCTCAAGGTTAAACATATATATACAAACATGAAGTCATGCACACAGTAAACAGAAATCACAGCATGGCAGGGTACTCAGACACGAGTAATGCGACACTGTTCTATTCACATAAATACATCAACAATTAAGTATTCAGTTGTCTACAAGAAAATAGAATAATCAATAACAATACGATCTAGTATAACAATTATTGTTAAAGTATCATAACCTTGATTAAATATCACGTTAAACTCAGAAATAACATTAATCCATTATATCAAATATGTCTGTCAAACTACGAAACGTAAAATATCAATAATCTGATATCATCAATCGTCATCAAAGAAATAGGTCCATAAACAACTCAACGTAATAACAAAGAATCCCATGTCATGATATCTAATCCTACTAGGAATACTATCAGTCTGACAGAAGCAAGGTGAGGGGCACTACAGGTGGTCCCCACACACCTTCCTTTCTTGGAAGTGGCCTTACCCTTCACGAAGCATATAGAAATATGGAACCAGTTCAAGTTTCTATCTGAGTCCTAGTGTTGTGTCCTACGTAACACAATCAACCATACAACTATAGATAGTCTTCTAGCTAAGCATGATCATTCTTACAAGTCATGCCATCTAGACACTGTGAATTGACTAATGCATGCAAAGACAAATGCATCACTTTAGCCAAAGTTTCTATATAAATAGATGTTTGCAATAAACATAGTCATGTGTTCACACACCTCTAACTTGACTTGGAAACTAGTAAATCTAAATATGAAATGTCCTGGCTAAACTCAATTCCTAGTCAATCTGACTTAGGATTTAATCCTTAATCTAGGATATTCATGCTATATGGGGGTTCAGGTAATTTTAACCCTTCAGAGAGCCATTCATTACATTCTTGTAAAATTAGGGTATATGAATTCATGTCATTCTACTCAATAACTCAAATATTAAGCACTTCTTGTTCTATATGTCAAGTTTTGACTCTATCAAAAAATCACTTAATTTTATCAAAGTACTACTTAGACTCTTTTCTAATTTATATTGTTTTAAAATATGGTTTTCTTGACCATTTACTATCAACCACAACACATAATAGACTAAAATAAAGTCATAACTAACTTAAGAGTCCTAAGATTTCTAAACCCTTCGGGTTGCTTCTAGGGTTATCAATTTTTTGACCCCATTACAATTAACTATCAGATACCTGTGTTTTCCAAGGTTAATAAGTTGTAATAAAATAACATGAATATAATAACCCCTAGTCTACTCTCGACCACTTGGGCATTGATCGAATACACATTTCTCATATTACGTATAAACATAGAATACGCGGTTTTATCCTCATTCATATAAAATCTTGATGAATACTATCATTAGCATAAGTACTCTTGATTAAATTCAATCTTTCAATCTGAATAGGTTTTGAGTCAAAAAATAAAATAAAATAATGTTTTCGACCTAATGGTCTTCTTTTGTCCATCGACTTTAGATATAGAAAGGATATGAACTCATGCACATCATCCCTACATCTCACAAAAATATTTGTCATAGTTGAAGAAAGCATATATATTAATATATATCACATCTTTAAGATAGGTATATATCATTTTTATATGCTTCTAGAATAAGTGAAACCTATCATTAAGTCTTTGATTGAAAATAATACAACTTAAATGTGTTATTGAGATAAATAGGAACCATATCTATCTAAACTCATTGGTCTCGAATCCTAAGTCTAATCAAAGTTCTCTAGAGGCTCAGTTTTGAAAACTATAAGATAGATTCTTCAATTTGTTTTATGGTAAGAAGACAATAATTACATCCTATCTTAATTTGAATGCAAATAAGAGTAAGAGATAACTTTAAAATATACTTGAGCTCTCAGAATAAACAAGTCATCCAAACCTTTTTGCCATATCTCAGTGTCTAACAAAGTTACTCTGAAAAAGTTTGCTAAACTATAACAGTAGCTAACATACTAAGATCAATAGCTTCTCGACCTACTACAGATTAAAACTAAATGACCCTTTATCTTGCATAAGTTAATCATTATATATACTATTGAAAAACCACTAATATCTCATCCTTCAAGATGTTGAAGAAAATAAAGGAATACAATCCCTGATACGAAACTGTGATACACCTATCTCTAAAACTAATAGGGTACAAAACTTAGCTGGTCTTTATCACAAATGCATAGAATGTAAAGGCTTTTTGGCCTTAAGTTCACTCACTAATATACAAATCTTATCGATCATATACTCACAATAGTATACTAATCTTATTGGCCTTATGTACATGGTATTATACTAAGCTTATCAGCCTTATACACATGGAGATATTCTAAGTTTATCGGCCATAAATACATAGAGATATTCTAGGTTTATCAGGCATAAATACCTAGCTATAGAGCCAAATACATACATAAGATTCTTAAACTATTTTAAAGATTTCAAGAAATAGAAAGAACTTGTTTTGAGATCGAAGGAGTAAACAAGGTTTATGATCCTTCAATAGACTCTTTTCTTTCATTCTACGATGAGCTCCCATACCTTTTCTCACCATCGATGTCCCTCACAGTAAAGGTTAATGCAATACTCTTGGTGTCTACTATCTCCCTTGTGAGAATCTTCTACGGTGATTAATAGAAAACTTCCTTCCACAACTGCATCCTTTTCTCCTATAACATAACATATTAAAATTCCATGAATGCATGCAAATTGTTGGAGATGATGGTCATAAATGACCACTCCAAAAATCAGTTGATAAGCTCCTTCATACTCTCCAAAATAGTTAGGGAGTATAGGAGTCGAGAAACCATAACTTAAAAGTGGTTTGCATTACATTGGAATCTTAACCACATTCATAAAGAAGTTTATCGACCACAACTCATTAGGTCTAACTCCTTAAATCATATATATATATATATATATATATATATATATATATATATATATATATATATATATATATATATATATTTATATAACCACAAAATAAAAAAGTACCCAATGTTTACTTACATTGTTTCCAATAGTCATTACTATAAATATTTTCTCCCCCTCTCCGTCTTGTGTAAACACCAAAATAGATAGGTTATCATAATGGAATTTCAACTTGAAATTAACCATAATGAAATAATTTAACCACTATAAATATTTTCTCTTAAATATAACTATATATTCATATCACACAAGAGTTAACAACTATCAACCATTCCTTGTCAATGGTCATACCTTCCTAAATTTGTTTTTTGACAAAACATATATGCTTAATGGATCTTGATGACAAATTGACAATTGTCAAGTTGAAACCAAACTTAGACCAAATGGGTCAAACACAACTTGCCAATCTCGATTAAAATTCACTAAACTGTGCAAGAACGAGACTTAGATGGCAACAACATGTTCTTATCCATACATCTATTCACTTCTCTCCAACAATGCTCTCCCTCTATTTCTTAGAGGGTGGAAACCTATTTTCCTGGATGCAACTTGCAATCACCCAACTGAGATTAGTGTATCGTTAGTCAATTCATACTCCTTATGAAATCATAACATCTTATAATCACATGTCTAAATTCTACTCATATAAACATAAAATCATGATATCATTGATTTTTCCTAACATTTTCACTTAACGTCAAATCATTAATTCTTGCAAAATTATCTACTAATTACATACAAGTAAAAAGTTGTAATAACCACCCTAGTTACTACTAATTTTTTTTACATCAAGTACTAACTTAATCAACCAAGTAACTTCTATCTAATTTAGAAGTATCCACTTCAAAAACTCACCAACCATAGTCATGGAAACAACTCTATGTCAGAACTCATATACTCGTACCAAAATAGATAGGTTATCATAATGGAATTTCAACTAGAAATTACCAATAATGAAATAATTTAACCACTATAAATATTTTCTCTTAAATATAACTATATATTCATATCACACAAGAGTTAACAACTATCAACCATTCCTTGTCAATGGTCATACCTTCCTGAATTTGTTTTTTGACAAAACATATGCTTAATGGATCTTGATGACAAATTGACAATTGTCAAGTTGAAACCAAACTTAGACCAAATGGGTCGAACACAACTTGCCAATCTCAACTAAAATTCACTAAACTGTGCAAGAATGAGACTTATATGGCAACAACATGTTCTTATCCATATATCTATTCACTTCTCTCCAATAATGCTCTCCCTCTCTTTCTCAGAGGGTGGAAACCTATTTTCCTGGATGCAACTTGCAATCACCCAACTGAGATTAGTATATCGCTAGTCAATTCATACTCCTTATGAAATCATAACGTCTTATAATCACATGTCTAAATTCTACTCATATAAACATAAACTCATGATATCATTGATTTTTCCTAACATTTTCACTTAACAGCAAATCATTAATTCTTGCAAAATTATCTACTAATTACGTACAAGTAAAAGATGTAATAACCACCCTAGTTACTACTAATTTTTTTTAATCAAATACTAACTTAATCAACCAAGTAACTTCTATCTAATTTAGAAGTATCCACTTTAGAAACTCACCAACCATAGTCCTGGAAACAACTCTATGTCACAACTCATATACTCATACTCGAGTGTGGTAAGTTTCCCAGAGTCAGGGTCATACCTAGACCCAGACCTAAACCTCAAGGGTTCATTTGTAATGGCCCCGCCTACATATCTCTTCATGGGAATCAAAGGCTCTGTAGTTCGTAGCTCAATGATGGAGAGGCTTCATCCTGTCCTTTGATATGAGATCTCTAATCTATATTTTAAATCATAGCTTTTAAGTAAATCCTATGATTCCAATTTAGTTAATATGCAATAGTATGATAGTGAATTCAATCCAATTGAATGTTAGTTCAATACCAACATCAATATATGAGAACACACAAAACCACATATCGACCAACTCATATAATCATTACTTGTTCACACATAGTGACTGGATCAAGCACACATTCCTTGTATGCAATGTGACTATCTCTCACCGGGGTCACACATACATAGTGTGACTAGCTCATGGGTACAACCCATATACTAGGGATTTTTTTAGTGGTGAATCTTTGCCAATTGGTGAATAGTTGAAATTGGAGCCTCCAAAAATGGTGAATAGTATGAGCTCTACATGAGATTAAATCACCTGATTTTTATAGAAATTTATTTTGTCTTGGTTAATTCAGCAATGTATTTTTTTCTTAAACTAATAAATCAAGTTGATTCGCCAAGTAAATTATGTGGCATTGGAGCTGATTCACAAGTAGTTTATAACATAATTACAAATCTTTATTATATTCACCATTAATAGTATATTCCTTTCATTAATTTTGGGTCAATGTCACCATTAATAATGAATTCCAACTTAATTTTAGGGATATTTCACTTCAAAAAGGGGTTTTATTTGTTGCCATCGATTACCTTTTTAATTGAATGGTTGTGGTTTAATTTTGAGGAACTCTATGCATGTGCCTTTGAGAAGGCTTGTTGAGGCCCAAAATAAATTTTGGGTCTCAACAAGCCTTGTCAAAGGCACATGCATAGAGTGTTCCAGAATTGAACCACAGAGCCTCAATTAAAAAGGTAATCGATGGTAAAAAATTAACTTTTTTAGTTTTTATTTTAAAGTGAGATATTTTAAAAATATTGAATCTATGTGTGCTCCAATGCTGTCCCTAGACCTTGCGAGGGGGTGCTACCCCCTCGACCCCCACAAGGAGGCATTGCCCCATTGACCCCCACAAGGGGTGATGCCCCTTGACCCCACCGGTGGCTGGCGTCCCTGGGACCCTGCTTTAACATTACAAAAAATAAAATTAATATATTGGAGTATTGCATTGGCCAACTACAAAAAATTTTAAAGGAAAGATTCACCACTACAGTTAATTTCTTTAGTAATTATTTGCTAGGATTCGCCATTGTAATTATCTTTTAACCAATTATTTATTAGGATTCACTAGGATTTTACAAAATTTTAATAATGTGCATAGATTCGCTAGGAAAAATTAATATTTTTTTCAAAAAAAGGAAAGATTCTCCAAGAAAATAATAGCACTTAGCTAGGATTCACCAAGATTTTATAGGTTTTTTTGGGGAGGGCTCTCCTTAAAGTTATCACTGCCATATACATAAAGTGAATAACTTACTCATGTGTCACATATACACAATCTGAATAGCTCATGTAGGCATCACATATACACAATGTGACTGGCTCATATGCACATCATGGGTTCACATGGTGACTAGGTAGTAAAGGGAAAGGTTGCAACCATACTACAAGAATTTTCCCCTTGCCTGATTCACTAACCCATAAGTCCTCAAATATATCCCCAACAAAAATAGGCAAGTTGGTGTATCTAATGGTACACCATGGGTTCCATCATTTTCCTAATTTACAGCTAACTATGATGACAAGAAATCATCCCATACTACTTGTGGTCATCACTAGCAAGGGCTCAAGTGCAACAATGCACAACACATAAGATCATTAATACATATGCATACAGGGATTGACTTGCCCATACATAGTGACCAACCAGTGATAGGAAGTGGATGCAACCTACTACATGCATCTTCCCATTATCTAGTTCACTAACACATACGCTCATAAATAGGTCTCCTATCGAGAAAAATAATAATAATGGTGCATCCCATAGTACACCGTGGATCCCATCTCTTTTCTCAATTCACAACCAACTAAGATGACAAGCAAGCATCACAAACTACTTGTTGTCATCACTAGCTAAGGAGAAAGCCTAATAACATTCATATCCTCAACCAACTGTGATGACCATCAAGCATCCCATACTACTTCTTGTCATTACTGGCTAAGAAGTAAGGGAAACAACATATATCACATATGACCATTAATAAGATTTCCATAGTTTGTTAGACATGTTGAGTCAATGGATCCAACATCTATTGCCTCCATGCCACTAGCGAAAGTCAGTCCAACTTGGTATGGGGTAGCTCCTAGCATATATCACCTGCATGGTACTAGTGAAAGCTGACTAACCCCTATCATACCAAAGGGTAGCTCTTGGCATCTTTCGCCTTCGTGGTAGTAGTAACAATTGGTTAACCGTAAGATATGGCAAATAACACGTGGTATCTGTCACCTCCATGATACTAGTGACAACTGCCTAAAACGCACATGTATCATACCATGGATGGCTCCTAATATCTATCACCTCCTTGCTATTGGCGACAAGTGGTTCATCCTAAGATACGGAAAATAGCACCTAGCATCCATCACCTGCAGGGTACTGGTGATAGTTGGGTATCCACACCTGTATCAGAGTTAGTTCTGACATGTGGATAATCTTATAGCCAGGTATACACAATAAGGATATCACAAGGATTCTCCAACACAAGTCAGGTTCACTGGGTTAGATTCCATATAGACGTCCATAAACCAATACATAGGGTCTTTTATGTCCAAGGCTCTAAATTATAGGTCAACACTCAACAAATATATTGAACCCACATGAGATGGATACTATCTGGTCACATATGCATAATCATATACAAACTCATGATGTAATATCAATGGTCATTCCATACATTCAATTGTCACTTGGAAACACAGTACACATCATACAAAAGTCAAACCCACAATAGTAATTTTAAACAATACTCTATTTCTAAGTGCATAACATTTACATATTAATAATCACAAGCTCAATATACAATTATGTTGGCAAGAGACACTATATGGATTCATGGTTGTTGTCATTGATGGCAACAAAGGTCATCCCACATATCCGCAAGTCATGATGTGTCTCTACCGGAAGTCAGAATAAAGAATGTTGTGGTCCGGTGAACAAGAACAGAGCATGTGGCAAGGTCCGACAGATAGGTCCGGATCTCTCAGAGGAAGTGTCTTGGTGCAGTGCAGATTTGGGGAAGTCAAGAGGACTACCTTGAGTGGTATATTCCAAGGATTTAGCCTCCGGTGATGGACAAGGAAAAAGATATGAACAGTTGAGTACCGGATTCCTGAGAGACAGTGAAAACAGAGGAAGAACTGACTGACAGAGTATCAGACTACTTTCCGGATGTGTTACTATTGATGATAGAGGTTGTGAAGGCATGAATCATGTTTGGCCGACATGATTAATGATATCTACAAGTATATGCTTGATCTGCATTGCTTGGTGAGGAAGGATTCAGCCGACAGAACAAGAGATTGTAAGAAACTAGACTGTTCCGGATGCCGACTAGAAAGGTGATGAAATTACTTGTGCGGATATATATAGAGGATGGATTTAGTTGTGAAGGGTGTGATGATGTGAAGATATATGCGAATAAGTCGAGAACAGAGCAGAGGTAGCAAAAAGGATCCGGTATGTGAAAGATAGCAGAATAAAGAACAGAGGAAAGATGAAGTGCAGCAGATCAGTGTACTGAGCCTAACTGGAACTGAACTCCAGCATATGCAGATGCTTCCAATCAGTTCAAGACTGTGATTCTTATCACTTTGTAGACAGTGTGTCTTCTTGTAGGCAGTGGGCCTCTTGTGAGCAGTGTGCTCGGGCAGTGAGCCCTAATTGGCAAGTGCCATTTTGTAATTTCCTATTCTTCTAACAGAGAATAATTTTGGGTTAATCACCCCGTGGTTTTCTCCCTTAACAGGGTTTCCACGTCAAAAATACTGTGTCATGTGTTTCTTATTTCATGATTAATGTTTTTGTGTTTGATTATGCTGCATCAATTAAAAAGAAAGTTCAATAAGGGAAATAATTAGGATAACTGATTCACCCCCCCCTCTCAGTTATCAACAATTGGTATCAGAGCTAAGTTCCTCCAAATAGAGCCTAACAGCTTGAGGAAGATCTGGGATTTCAAATGGATGCATATGGTTTAAGGGAGCAACTCAAGACTGCTCTTGAGGATCTTGAACAGTCAAATTCTGAAGTCAGTGAATTAAAGGAAAGACTCAAACAGGCTGATGAATTCATGAGAGAATTAAAAGACAAATTAAGTCTCTCTATGAAAAAGAGAAAGGAGCTGCTCCAACAGTTGGCAAGACAAAGTGAAGAAAGTAATACAAATGAAGAATTGACTGAGCAAACCAAGTTATGTGAAAAGTTATCAAAAGAAGTCATTATGTTAAGACATGAAATGGAATCAGGAACTATAAAGTTTACTCAAGAGATTGAAGAAAAAAGAAAGGCTGAAGACAATCTAAGACAATCTCTTAAAGAAAAATTAGAAGAATGCCACCAGATGGACAGGATTATCAGACATCTTGAATCTGATCTTGAAGATGCCAAAGATAATGAAGAAAAACTTGAGGATCAAATTACCTCTCTCAAAAGAGACCTTCAAACAGCAAATGAATATAAAGAGAAATTCAAGATAAGTTCTGCTCAACTTGAAGTTCTTCTTGGAAGTCAAAAGAGGACAGATGACAAGTATGGTTTGGGATATGAGAAAGGAGAAAGCTCCGGATCCGGTCAGAAGAATCTTGGATCAGAAAATCCAAGGAGCAGGCCTAGAAGACCTCCGGTAAGACAGCCAAATGCTCAAAGATATCCATCCTTCAATGGATACTGCCACAGCTGCAACCACTTTGGTCACAAAGCTAATCAGTGCAGAATGAGAATGAATCAGATTAATTCATCCTTCTCCAGACAGTGCTTCAACTGCAAAAGGTATGGACACAAATCCCATGAATGCAGAATTATGCAAATAAACAAATCATTCAAAGGTAGATGCTTCACATGCAATAGAGTAGGTCAAATGGCTAATCAATGCAGATCAAGAGGATATTAGTCAAATATGCAAAGAAATGTTATTTGCCAAATCTGCAATAGGTCCGGTCATAATGCTAAAGTCTGCAGAAACAAGTATCAGGACAAAAGAGGTCCAGTGTATAATCAGAATCAAGACAAGGGTAAACAAAAGATGAATGCGGATGAAGAGGAAACAGAGTCAGATGAGGGAGTAAAAGAAATAAAGAAACAGAAGAAGAAAGGATCCGGTAAGCCCTCCACAGGCCAAGACAAGGATGAAATGGCAGAGGTATCTGTTGAAAAGCCCACTCTGTCTCTAGAGAGCATAATCAAGTCGGTCACGGTGGATGGAAACCTTCAACCAATGACTGAATCCTATGATGACTTCAGTGAGGCTGACCAAAAGACTCTGCGGGAAGCCACAGTTAAATATCTGAACATATATAATAAGGCTTTCATTGAGATCATATCTCTTATTCCTAAAAGCCTAGAAAAGGAATTGGAAGTAAGAAAGAATAATGCTCATGCTAAAGATCTTGAGATCCGGGAGCAGATAGCTATTCAGCTATATCCTCAAATTGATCCCAAGACAATGGACATTATCTTCAAGGACTGCAAAGATGAGTTCAGAAGCAAAGCCAGGATGAATCAACTCATGCTTGGTGAGACTGACAAAGTGGCCCAAGAAACAGAAGAGATCCTCCGGAAGGCCTTCAAAAGGTTCAATCTTCCTGTTGTAGAGGACTTAGGTACAGAAACAGCTGAGGACTTGGGACCCTCTGCTCCAGAAGAAGTGGCCCATGAACAAGCTAGCATCTCTCCTCCGGTTTCCCCTACAGTCTCCGGATCCAAAGAAGAAGAGCAATTACAGGAGAAGGAAGCAGTGGTGAAAGACAAAGAGGTTGACAGTTCCAAGACTGCAGAAGAAAAGAAACATCTGTCTCCGGCAAGAGACACTGCACAAACTGTTCAACAATTTTTGAGCAAAGAAACTTTAGAGATTGATGAACCGGAGCTTCTAAAAGGCCCATTCGACTTTGACTCTCTCTCTCCGGTACAAACAATGAAGATAGCTTCATTTGCAAATGCCAAGGCAAATGAAAAACTCCTGAAGTCTCATATGGAAGACTGTGAGTTGATAGAGGCTGCTTCCGGAGTACTTGTAAAGATTATGCCATCAATCCAGATAGATCCGACAGCCTCCACTTCTGGTAATCTGAAAACCTTAGTCAGCAGTGTTGATACACATTTTGATTCTCTAGAAAAATCAGCTGAAGAAAAGGTCCGGAAGGAATTTTTGGATAAGAGATTTTCAGAAATATTAGAATTAATCTCTAAAGATAGGAAGATTGTAAGCATTGGAATAAAGAGCTTAGAGAATGCTCTTAAGGATGGCGGTGACATCTACAAATTTTGTATATCCTGGTCAAAGGCAACAGCAGCATTTGACAAGAAAATAAAAGAGGAACAGGATAAGCTACAAAGCTTATCTCAAAGTTTTGATCCTCTCTCTTCCTCTATAATAAATCAAGAATGTCAGACTATTGCAGTCTTGAATGAAATAAAGAATCTTGAGAAGGAAAGGAAGAACATCACTAACCGGATGGGAGAACTTAGAAGGATTATAATCCCTAAGTTGGAAACTATGCATGAGGCCATCAGTGATGCTCAGACCACCGCCCAAACAAAAGATCCGACAGATCTCAAGCGGGCAGAAGCTTTTGCATTTTTGTTGAGTGGTCACATTTCAATTTTGGATAGAATGAAGCAAAGTTGGGCTACAGAAATGATCCAATTGCAGACATCCTTTGCAGACATTCTTCAGTATATGTGAGTATGTAAATATGCAGCTATGTATAGAAAATTTTTGAAAATTTTGGTGTGCGGACCCCACCCTTTGCCATTGATGTCAAAGGGGGAGTGAGGAGCAGTGAAAAATGAGGAATCCAACTAAGGGGGAGTTCTGGAAATTGTATATAAAGACAGAGCATCAGCAAAGGGGGAGCATAGTGAAAACACTTAGTCATTTTTCACTAAGTGTTGCCATCAATGCCAAAGGGGGAGATTGTTGGCAAGAGACACTATATGGATTCATGGTTGTTGTCATTGATGGCAACAAAGGTCATCCCACATATCCGCAAGTCATGATGTGTCTCTACCGGAAGTCAGAATAAAGAATGTTGTGGTCCGGTGAACAAGAACAGAGCATGTGGCAAGGTCCGACAGATAGGTCCGGATCTCTTAGAGGAAGTGTCTTGGTGCAGTGCGGATTTGGGGAAGTCAAGAGGACTACCTTGAGTGGTATATTCCAAGGATTTAGCCTCCGGTGATGGACAAGGAAAAAGATATGAACAGTTGAGTACCGGATTCCTGAGAGACAGTGAAAACAGAGGAAGAACTGACTGACAGAGTATCAGACTACTTTCCGGATGTGTTACTATTGATGATAGAGGTTGTGAAGGCATGAATCATGTTTAGCCGACATGATTAATGATATCTACAAGTATATGCTTGATCCGCATTGCTTGGTGAGGAAGGATTCAGCCGTCAGAACAAGAGATTGTAAGAAACTAAACTGTTCCGGATGCCGACTAGAAAGGTGATGAAATTACTTGTGCGGATATATATAGAGGATGGATTTAGTTGTGAAGGGTGTGATGATGTGAAGATATATGCGAATAAGTCCAGAACAGAGCAGAGGTAGCAAAAAGGATCCGGTATGTGAAAGATAGCAGAATAAAGAACAGAGGAAAGATGAAGTGCAGCAGATCAGTGTACTGAGCCTAACCGGAACTGAACTCCAGCATATGCAGATGCTTCCAATCAGTTCAAGACTGTGATTCTTATCACTTTGTAGACAGTGTGTCTTCTTGTAGGCAGTGGGCCTCTTGTGAGCAGTGTGCTCGGGCAGTGAGCCCTAATTGGCAAGTGCCATTTTGTAATTTCCTATTCTTCTAACAGAGAATAATTTTGGGTTAATCACCCCGTGGTTTTCTCCCTTAATAGGGTTTCCACGTCAAAAATACTGTGTCATGTGTTTCTTATTTCATGATTAATGTTTTTGTGTTTGATTATGCTGCATCAATTAAAAAGAAAGTTCAATAAGGGAAATAATTAGGATAACTGATTCACCCCCCCCTCTCAGTTATCAACAAATTATCCATCATCTAGATGTAAAGGATAAATACCATGCATAGATGGTAATTCCCCACCATCAATTGCCCATGGCATTTAACATATAATTATTGAATATTATTATTGACTGCATCACCCAACACAGTCACAAATACCAATGATAACTTAATAAAATTTGCATTGCAGATAATAGTTAAAGCCTACTAATTAAATTCGAAAGTATAAGGATCATTGAATGGCAGCGAATTAAATAACAAAGAATGCACTGCCCATTACATGGGCATCGGCCTCCATAAAGGAGGCTGTGTGGGGCTTTACGACCCTCCCCACAGGCTATTAAGCCTATGGGGAGCATCATAACTCCCCATGGCCCCTTATTAAGGTCGCAACAACTATTACAACTGCTTCTACATTTCACTTCAAAATTTTCATTATAAGATTTCAATATTCTTAATATATTACTACACAGATCTTCATTAATAATTACTATTATACAGTATGATTTAAATTCTAGTATAAATTGATTAGCGATAATAATGTTCGCAGTCTAAGTTTTAGCATATATTGTATATATATACAATATTATTATACATATTAATATTGTTTATATATACAGTATATCACATAATTACAGTAACTATATATATAGTAGCATATACATTGCTATATATTATATATATTATAATAATAGAAATAAATATACATATATATAATTTTTAATAGCAATTTATTTGACATATATATGACATAATTAACAGTGGTAAAATATCAATATATGTATATAGGATATATAGTTACACAACAACAAATAATACATATAAAATATCATACAGAAATATTGATATCAAATTCATTATAATTTTGGTACTTATATAATCAAACTTATAATAACAATGAATTTATCATTTCACACAGAGATAGAGATTGACCAAACAAGCACTTATTCATGCATATTGAGATAAAGACATTATGGATTTTCTTAAAAACTTGTGAATACGCTCTCCAACCATTGTCTTTCCTGTTCTCCACTCTTCTTCTTATTCCTCGAATGCTCCATTTTCCCAAATTTGAAATCTTCTTCCTATGCCCTTCTTCAAAATGAATATTGGGAAAATAATGGATCTTCTGTGTGTGAGAATGAGGGTTTTCTCCTTTTTATTATTTTATTTTCTTTCCTTCTTTCTATCTTTCTTTTTCTATTTTTATTTTTCTTTGTTTTTGTGTTTTATTTCCTAAATTTAAGTCTTTCCTATTTTCCTATTTGTTTTTATCTTATTGTTTTGTTTTCTAAATCTTGCTTTCTTTTTCTAAGATTTATCTCTAATTTATCGAATAAAACTCATATTTAATATATAACATGATTTATTAATTAACTTTGCATCACAATTGTTTCAAAAATAATAAATAATAATAATTCTAATTTTGAATAAAAATCAATAAATAATTTAAAACTACTTTTTTATTTTTCTATGAACATTTTAATATCAACTAACAATTAATTAAATAATCAACCATAACATTGTTGTAAACAATCCAGATAACTAAGAGGGGGGGTGAATCAGTTATCTTATAACTTTTCTATTTTTCTTTTCTTTTCTTAACTTATCATTTAATGTTATATCAAAGCAAGGCAATCATAAGAGCTGAAAAAGAAATTAACACATAACACAAGGATTTTTACATGGAAACCCTGTTAAGGGAAAAACCACAGGGTGACTAACCCAAGATTGTATTCTCTATTAAAAGAATAAAGAGTACAAATTTGGCACTTTCCAATTAGGGCTCACTGCCCGAGCACACTGCTCACAAAAGGCCCACTTCCTACAAGAGACTTATAGTATACAAATGCTTACATATGATACCAAGGTGTTTGAACTGATGAACAACATCTATGAATGCATAATTTCAGTTCCGGTTAGGTATAGTATACTGATCTGGCACATTTCATTCTTCGTCTGCTCAATATTACTTTCCTGTCACATTCCGAGCTTGAATTACTGCCTTTGCACTTGTCTCTGCTTCTCGTTGCACTTAACTATACATTCTATCACTTCCTCACACTTACAAGCTTGAATCCATCAAGTATATATATCCGCATCAAGGATTTCCAACAACTTCTTAGTCAGCAACAAGAACACCTAAGATATTTGCAAGTTATTGATCTGTCAGCTGAATCCATGCTTGATTAGTGATGCGCATCAAAAACTTAGACATAGAAGTCATTAATCATGTCGGCTAACAATTTATAATATCACAGATTGCTTGATCAACACCTTTTACACATCTGGATTGAAGTCTGATATTCTGTCGGTCAGTTCTTCCTTTGTGTGCTCTGCCTGACTAGAACCCAACACTTAGATGCTCATATCTTTTTCTTGCTTTATCACTAGAGGCTAAATCTTTCGAATACAATAGTCATGATACCCCTCTTGACTTGTCCAAGTCTGCAACTTACTGAGTTACACCATCTGAGAGATCTGAACCTGATTGTCGGACCTTGTTACATACTCTATTCTTGTTCACTGGACCAAAACAATCTTCAATCTGACTTCCGGTATAGGCATATTATATAGTACGTATGTGTGGGATAGACTTTGTTGCCATCAATGACAACACTTATGAAGCCACACAGTGTCTCTTGCCAACAATCTCCCCATTTAGCATTGATGGCAACACTTAGTGAAAAATGGCTAAGTGTCGCAGTAACTCCCCCTTAGCTTGTACTCTGTCTTTTGTACTATTTTACTGAAGCTCCCCCTTTGCTGGATTCCATATTTTTCACTACTCTTCACTCCCACTTTGACATCAATGGCAAAAGGTAGAATCTGCATACCAAAATTTTGCAAAAATTATTCTATACATGGCCGCATAAGTATATACAAATCATATGTTATACTTACATATACTTAAGTATATCCGCAAAGGTTGTCTTCAACTGGATGATTTATGTGGCCTAGCTCCTCTTTATTATGTCTAAAATGGAGATGTGTCCACTTAACAAAAACATATATGCTTCTGCCCTTTAAGTCTGTTGGATCACTGGTTCGGACTATATTTTGTGCCTCTGTCAAGGCATCATGCATTGCCTCTGCCTTAGGGATGATTATCCCTCTGAGCTCACCCATTCTATCCATTATGTTCTTTTTCTCCTTAACCAGTTCTTTAATTTCATTTATTATAGCAATAGCTTGACATTCATGATTCACTAGAGAGGTAGTAGGGGGATCAAATTTCTGAGATAAACTTGACAGTTTTCCTTCTTGTTCTGTCACTTTCTTCTCAATGTCCTCTATCACTTTGGGCCAAGTTAAAAAAAATTGTATATGTCCCCACCATCTTTAAGAGTGTTTTTGAGGCTCTTTATGCCAATGCCTAAGGTTCTTTTATCATTAGCAATTAGCCCTTGTACTTCACTGAACCTCTTTCCCAAGAACTCTTGCCGGACCTTAGTTTCTGCCGATTTCTCTAAGGTTTCAAAATGAGTGTTAACAGAATTGACTAAGTTTTTCAGATTACCAAATGGAGAGGCAGAAGTATCCTTTTGATAGGTTGGCATAATCTTCCCCAACATCCCAGATGTAATCTCCAATAGCTCCTAATCCTCCATGTGAGATTTTAGAAGTTTCTCTTTTGCCTTGGCCCAGGAGAAAAAGATGTTATCTTCATTATCTAAACTAGAGATAAAGAATCAAAGTTTAGTGGCCCTTGAATTAGCTCAAGTTCATCCAGCACCATTATTTATTTGTCCAAGAAATCTTGTACTGTCTCTATAGTGTCTCTTACAGACTCTACTTCCTTCCTTTTGGGGACATCCAAACTGACTTGCTTATTGATCTTTCTTTCTTCTACTAGTCCTTCCTTTTTCAGAATAGAGGAGTCTAATGCCTCAGATGGCTCTTCATCATTTTTCTTTAATCCTTTGACATCCTTGTCAAAAAATGTTTCTTCTTTCTGTCCTTCCTCTTCCAGAAAAGAGGAATCTAATGCCTTTGATGATTCTTCATCATTTTTCTTTAATCCTTCAACATCCATGTTAGAAGGCTCTCCATTTGTTTCCTCTACAATGGGAAGATTGAATCTTTTCAAGGCATTCCAGAGAATTTCTTTTGTTTCATCTACTATTTGGTCAGTTTCTCCAAGCATGAGTTTGTTCATTCTGGATTTGCTCCGCAAATCATCTTTACACTCCTTGAAAATCATGTCCATTTGTTTTGGAGTGATAGAGGGACATAGTTGTACATCATTATTTGCTCCCGGATCTCGAAGTCTTTAGCCTTTGCGTTCACTTTTCTTTGTTCCAATACTTCTTCTAGGCTTTTTGGAATTAATGAAATTATTTCAATGAATGCTTTGTTATAGATATTCAAATACCTTATAGTAGCTTCCTCCATAATTCTCTTGTCAACATCATTGTATTCATCATAGAACTCTATCACCGGCTGCAGGTTCCCATCCATAGTAATTGCCTTGATGATGTCATCAATGGAAAGAGTGGGCTTTTCAACAAATTCCTCTACCTTCTCTTCCTCATTTTTGTTAGTAGAGAACTTCCTGGATGTTCTCTTCTTCTTCATTTTCTTGATTTTCTCATCTGATTCTATTTCTTCACCATCCTTATGGTTTGTATATGTCCTTGTGGCTTTGGTATTCATCCTCTTTTCTCCTTTTCCAGATGTCCTAACTTCCAGTTTGGTAGACTTTGAGCTTTTATAAGCGATAGGAGTAGAGCTCTTGGAGGATCTAGTCAGAGAGGAGGTTTGCACAGGAACACTTTCTTTCTTTGCTTCTTGTCTTTCTTTCTCTGCCTTCCCCATTTTCTCTCTATTAGCATCTACAACCTCTTTTGATATGCCAAATCTTTTGGCAATTTCTTCAACTTCCTCTCTTACTTTTCTCTTCATCTCTGACTGTCTTAACTCAACATGTATTTTTATGCTTAGCTCTTCAAAGGTGCCAAACCTTTCTGCTTTAGTGTCCTTAGGCTGGCTCAGCAGGTGTTGAATATGTAGCTCCAAGATTTTTTTATCGACCTCATAACCCATAGGCATTATCAATATAGTTCTAGGCTCAACTGCCTTCATTAGTGGTGCAGGAGCACCTACCTGACAGCTGGCCTTCATGAGGCAGTTAGTTGTTTTAGGTCTTGTTTATGTTTCCAAGAAGGTCTGATAAGACCAAATGCATGTAATAAGGTCATGCTGATCATGATAAGATCATGCTGACCATGCTTTTACTATTTTTAGGTAGTTTGTTAGGACAGTTGTCATGATGTATGTTCGGTTGGATCTCCCAGCCGCCTGGAGAGTTCCCAGCCGCTTGGAGTCGGGTTAGTAGTACTCATAGGAAAATCTATTTAAGCATGAGGATCGGTTGACTGTAGATCATCGATCGGTAGTATAGTATTGCATTGAGCAGAGGAGTTAGAGTGTGCTGTGAGAGAAACAATATATTGTATTGCATCTTTGAAATCAATAAAGATCCTGTTTTCATCTTCTGTTTGATCTCCTTTGTGTAATCGATTTGCTGGTTTGGGTGGTTTCATGGATTCACTGATCCATTCCACCGGTTGATTCGTCTGATCGGTGGAATGGTTATGTACAGTAGGGTAGGTGTTAGTTTGTTTGTTTGCATGCAGGTGTGCAGGATCGCGGCTGAAAGGTGTTGAAGACCCTAGCATGGGCATGTGCTAGGTCGAGCTGATAAAGTGTGGAAGATCACCCTGGAAGTGGATCGAGTCATCCCAGGAGGTTCGGCGGATCAGAACAGTGAAAATCCGCTAAGGTTGAAAAGTTGTTAAAACGACATCATAAGGATATTTCTGCTTATATCCTGCAGTCGCTTCGGGCATCATCATCCGAGTAAGAGGAGATCGGCATGATGCAGTTGAGTGCATGAAGTGAATGTGCGTCGGGGTGATCATCATCAGGAGGAGCCGAGGAGGGGTGCATCGGCATCAGGAAGAAGATCGGGTTGATCACGGGCCGAAAAAGCTAAGTTTGGCCAACAGCAGGATATGACGTCATCATCATCAGGATATACGTCATCAGGATATTTCGGAGCAGCAGGATATTGAGGAGCTGCAGGTGACGTCATCGTCATCAGGATATACGTCATCAGGATATCGGGTGACGTAAGCATCGGAAGGGAAGGTGCGAGGAGTTAAGGTTCGTCATCATCAGGATAAATGGAAGGAACCGGATGTTCTTTATCCTGTTGATTATCATGATGTTGAATATCATGATGCTGAAGATAGTGAAGACGGAAGTTGTCGCTGAAGTGAATAGTGGACGTCAGGAGGATGTTCGCGCTGGTCGAACATGATGATGCTGTCGATAATCGAGTAAGGTGATGCTGTTGGCAGGCGAAAGTGTGAAGGCTTGTCTGCAGGTGAAATATGATGATGATGCTGACAGTGTTAAGTCAAATATGATGATGATGATGATGATGATGATGGGCTGCAGACATCCATGCTGTATGTTAAGGTTATAGTGTGGATGCCTCTGCATCATAGTGGTATCAGAGCTCAGCAAAAGGTCTGGGCTGTTGTGTGTTGATTCTGTCACCGAAAGGGCAGAGGTAGAGTTGATTGTGTGTTGTGTGTTGAGTGAGAGGTTGATAAAATGCCTCCGAAAGGTAGTGGTACTGCAAGGGAATTGCAGGAAATGAAGGAAAAACATGCCAGAGAGATGAGGAAGATGAAGGAGCTTGCTAAAGCACTTCAAGCCAGGCTTGTAGCCCTGGAAAAGAACAAAAAGAGGGAAGTGGCAGACAGTGAGTCTGAAGAAGATGAAGATACTGTTGAAGAGTATGAAGAGGTAGCTGAAGATCTGGATGCTGAAGACCAGAGACTTGCAAAACTATTAAAGGCAGTGCAGAGTGATAAACCTAAGGTAAAGGTTGATGTTTCCAAGTATACTGGAAGTTTGAATGAAGATGAGTTGCTGGATTGGATTGCTGCACTAGATAATCACTTTGAATGTGAAGATGTTGCTGAGGATCAGAAGGTAAAGATTGCAAAGACCAAGTTAGGAGGTCATGCTTTGGTATGGTGGGATTATGTACAATCTGAGAGAAGGAAACAAGGGAAGTCAAAGATCACTTCATGGGATAAGATGGTAGCAAGGATCAAAGGTAAATTCTTGCCAAGGGATTATGAAATCTAGATGTTTAAGAAGCTGCAATTTTTAAGGCAGAAGGAAAGGGATGTGAAGGCATATACTGAGGAGTTTTATAAATTGAGTATGAGATCTGGTCATCATGAGAATGAGGTAGAAAAGGTTGCTCGGTACTTGGCTGGTTTGAGATTTAACATACAGGATGAGTTAGTTTTAGCTAACCCTAAGAATGTGGAGGATTGTTATCAAATGGCAATCAGAATTGAAGAAAAGATGAATAGAGGACATGATAAGTCCATGAGAGGAAGAGGAAACCATATGAGGGGAAGAGGAGCAGCCCCTACACAAAAGCAAACCAATGAGGGTCAAGAAGACACTGGTAAAGGACAGGGACAGTCTGATTTCAGAGGTGGATGGAAAGGTAATAGAGGAAGATTTGGAGGTGGTAGAGGTTCTACTACATTTTCAGGAAAATGTTACACCTGTGGTGAGTTTGGTCATCCATCTTTCAAATGTCCAGAAAACAAAGGTTCATCATCCAGACATGATAGAACAAATGACAAGAGAGTACAACTTGTACAAGAAGAGACAGTAGAGCAAAGTGTGCAGAGTTCAAACACTTATCACAAGGATAAGGAGCCTAATAATTATGCATACCCAGAGAGTGGAGAATCTCTGATGATGAGAAGAACAGCAACTACCATGAAGGTACATGACAAAGAATCCCCACAAAGAAGAGCTCTTTTCAAGACCATCTGCAAGAGCAAAGGTAAGGTATGTAAGGTTGTCATTGATACTGGTTCAACAGACAACATGGTATCTCAGGAGATGGTGGATAAACTGAATTTGGAAAGGATTCCACATCAACACCCTTACAAGGCATCTTGGGTGAGTGATAGTCAATCACTTTTTGTCTCTGAACAGGCATATGTGGATTTTCAGACTGGAGCATATCAGGATAGAATTTTGTGTGATATTTTGCCCATGGAATGTTGTCACCTACTGTTGGGTAGACCATGGAAATTTGATAGAAGGGTACGGTATGATGGGTATGCTAATACCTATACCATCAAGAAAGATGGGAAGACTATGAAGTTGATGCCATTGCAGGCAGATGCTGCAGCACAGGGGGCAGCCAAAATCATTTTAATGGGAAAGAAGGAGTATGTGCAGATGCCTATGGGAGTAGGCATAAAGGCAGTTGAGGATACTGCAGGAAAAGAAGTTGTTCAGGACAACAGGTTGAAGAAAGTTTCAGTTTTGACTGATAGAGGTCAGCAGTAGGTGCAGAAACAGGTTTGCCCACAGCAATCAGTTGAGAGGAATGACAAGGATGTTGTCATAGTTGGGACTATTGTTTGTCCTATAAAGGTTGACAGGAAGATAGAGTTGAACATTGCAGAAGTTCAAGAGGCAGTTCAGACAGAGGTTCTGGTCAGACAACCTGACAAACACAGGGTATGTGAGAAAAAGGCCTACATCAACAGGCATGAGGATTTACTTGCCAAAAAGCAAGTTACAGTTCAGAAATCTGGGAGCAGTCAAGAGCCAGCAGAGGACAAAGCTGGAACAGTTCAGCATATTGCACAGGCAAAGTGTAAAGGTGGAGGATTTCCACATACTAAACTCATGGGACATGAGTTCTTTTCTGTTGGGGAGTATGGTGCAGGAGCACCTACCTGACAGTTGGCCTTCATGAGGCAGTTAGTTGCTTTAGGTCTTGTTTATGTTTCCAAGAAGGTCTGATAAGACCAAATGCATGTAATAAGGTCATGCTGATCATGATAAGATCATGCTGACCATGCTTTTACTATTTTTAGGTAGTTTGTTAGGACAGTTGTCATGATGTATGTTCGGTTGGATCTCCCAGCCGCCTGGAGAGTTCCCAGCCGCTTGGAGTCGGGTCAGTAGTACTCATAGGAAAATCTATTTAAGCATGAGGATCGGTTAACTGTAGATCATCGATCGGTAGTATAGTATTGCATTGAGCAGAGGAGTTAGAGTGTGCTGTGAGAGAAACAATATATTGTATTGCATCTTTGAAATCAATAAAGATCCTGTTTTCATCTTCTGTTTGATCTCCTTTGTGTAATCGATTTGTTGGTTTGGGTGGTTTCATGGATTCACTGATCCATTCCACCGGTTGATTCATCTAATCGGTGGAATGGTTATGTACAGTAGGGTAGGTGTTAGTTTGTTTGTTTGCATGCAGGTGTGCAGGATCGCGGCTGAAAGGTGTTGAAGACCCTAGCATGGGCATGTGCTAGGTCGAGCTGATAAAGTGTGGAAGATCACCCTGGAAGTGGATCGAGTCATCCCAGGAGGTTCAGCGGATCAGAACAGTGAAAATCCGCTAAGGTTGAAAAGTTGTTAAAACGGCATCATCAGGATATTTCTGCTTATATCCTGCAGTCGCTTCGGGCATCATCATCCGAGTAAGAGGAGATCGGCATGATGTAGTTGAGTGCATGAAGTGAATGTGCGTCAGGGTGATCATCATCAGGAGGAGCCGAGGAGGGGTGCATCAGCATCAGGAAGAAGATCGGGTTGATCGCGGGCTGAAAAAGCTAAGTTTGGCCAATAGCAGGATATGACGTCATCATCATCAGGATATACGTCATCAGGATATTTTAGAGCAGCAGGATATTGAGGAGCTGCAGGTGACGTCATCGTCATCAGGATATACGTCATCAGGATATCGGGTGACGTAAGCATCGGAAGGGAAGGTGCGAGGAGTTAAGCTTCGTCATCATCAGGATAAATGGAAGGAACCGGATGTTCTTTATCCTGTTGATTATCATGATGTTGAATATCATGATGCTGAAGATAGTGAAGACGGAAGTTGTCGCTGAAGTGAATAGTGGACGTCAAGAGGATGTTCGCGCTAGTCGAACATGATGATGCTGTCGATAATCGAGTAAGGTGATGCTGTTGGCAGGCGAAAGTGCGAAGGCTTGTCTGCAGGAGGATATCGGTCGGCAGGTGAAATATGATGATGATGCTGACAGTGTTAAGTCAAATATGATGATGATGATGATGATGATGATGGGCTGCAGACATCCATGCTGTATGTTAAGGTTATAGTGTGGATTCCTCTGCATCAATTAGGCATTGATCAATGTCAACCATGAAGCATACTGTATCTTTGTATTTGTCAACTATTGTTTATGGTATTCTTTCCCTAATATGCATCAAGCTTTGGAAATTCTTAAAATAACCCCAGAGGGCTGTGTTTTGGGCTTGAGCATCACCAAGTCCATAAATTTAATCTCTGATCTAAATTGCAATGGGTTTATCATTTTGCTAGACCCAACCATTTGATCCAGGCAACTCATTCATATAATAGAAAAATAGACACAATATTAGACTACCATATTTGAAGGAGTTTTTATTATCCTTTTTGATCTTCTACAAGTTCTCCATCAGTTGATTCAGTAGAAGCTCACACAGATCATAATCTGCATCTTCCTTTAACATCTGATATGCAACATAGATTGTTGTACCAGACACAGAATTCTCACTGTTCGAGTGGTAGATTTTATAGCCAATTATCATTTAAGCAAACTTGACATCCGGATCCATGATGTCATCTATAGTCATTGGTCTTTTGTCAAATTTTGATCTAGTGGCTTCAGTTATCATTTGGTTCTTCACAGATTTAAGTGCGGGTAACCCACCAGATGAATGCAGTTCAGTCACTACCCTGATGGCATCTTTAGTTATCTTGAATGGTCTCATTAGCCACATAAAATTATCATGCACCCTACTTAGAACATATCGGACCCAATCGTCTTCTGCAAAAGATGGAAAATGTATGCAATGTCTGAAGTGTTTGTCCTGGAGGGTCTTGAATTCAGGTCTGAGTTCAAAATTCTCATCTATTAATTGTTTGTGATAAATGTCGATCAACTTTGAGTCTCCAAAATCTTCAATGTTTGCATGGATATAAACCCTAACATCTTCTACATGCAAGACACCATGCAGAATACTAGAAAACACACCCAAGGGATCAACTTCTAGAGATTTGGTAAGGGTGTTTCTTAAATTTTGGTCTCGGCCTATCAAAAATATTAACAACCATTGGAGTAGCCATTTTTGCAAGAGATCCAAAGAGAGTTTTCAGATGGGAAGTACCTTTTTCATGCTTTAGGGTTTGAAGCAGAAGTCAGAGTGATTCTCTAGTTGAATTCAATCTTCAGTTGAACTTGAGTGAACTATAGGATCTTCTTCTTAGATCTCTTCTTTTCTTCTTCGTGAGTGCAAGTGTGTAGATAATGAGTGAAAGAACTCTTTTATCTTTGTGTAAACCCTAATTTCCTTTTGTAATAAATGCACAAGTTTTTAAGTCATCTGGTTACCCTGCTTCTCAAATGAGCTTTTCTTATATTGTCTTACGGATCTTCAAATCATTGTCTATGAGGATTGACAACATATCTTCACCTTTTTCAAACATGCCAAAAGTCCACAGATTAAAACATTTCAATTCTGGATCATATCGAATCTGTCTGTGAAATTTTGCTTTACCGGATAGTTGTCAATATAGTATCTCCTCATAACTTCTTCAAATCTACATGTAGATTTGTCATGTTTTGACTGGACAAATTCTAAATGAATCTCCTTAAACCCTTTAAACCACAACCTCTTATTCTGACTCAATGTGCTAAATTTAGGCACTCATTACCTGGATGGGGGAAAAGGATCTTCTCTGTAGCTCCTCGTGAGCCAGAGCTTACCTCTTAGTTTCTAGAAGGAATATCAGCACTAGATTCTAGTATGGATCCATCCCCAATATTCATTGTACTTATTTTTACCCAAATCTTTCTCATCTCCTTTTGAACTTCATCCACATTTAATTTACCTTTGCCTTTATCTTGTTTGTGATTATATTCCACCGAACCTTTTCTATCCTGATTTCTGCTTCTGCAAAATTTGGCAATATGACTGGATCTATTGTAATTGTAACACAACATTTCTTTGCTTATTGAATGATATCCTCTTGATCTACACTCATTAGCCATATGTCCAATTCTATTACATACAAAGCATTTACCATTGAAAGAATTGTTTATTTGCATATTTCTACATTCATGAGATTTGTGACCATACCTTTTGTAACTGAAACATTGACCAAAGAAGGATGGATTGAATTGATTCATTCTGTTTCTACATTGGATTGTTTTGTGACCGAACTTGTTGCAATTGAAGCAGTATCCATTGAAGGATGGATATCTTTGAGTGTTTGGTTGCCTTACTGGAGATCTTCTAGGCCTGTTTCTTTGATTTCCTAATCCAAAGTTCTTCTAATCGGATCTAGAGCTTTCACCTTTCTCATATCCCAAGCCCCGCTTATCATCTACCCTCTTTTGACTTTCAAGAACTTCAAGTTGGGCTGAGCTTATCTTAAATTTTTCTTTGTATTCATTTGTAGTTTGAAGATCTTGTTTAAGAGTATCTATCTGATTCTCAATTTTTTCTTCATTATCTCTAGCTTCTTCTAGATTAGATTCAAGATGCCTGATTATTCTGTCCATTTTGTGGAAATCCTCTATTTTCTCCTTGAGGGATTGTTTAAGATTATCTTCAATCTTTCTCTTTTCTTCAATTTCTTGGGTGAATCTCATAACCCCTGATTTCATTTCATGCCTTACCATAATGACTTCTTTTGACAACTTCTCACATAGTTTATTTTTCTCATTCAGATCCTCATCAATATCATTGACATCACTCTGATTGGCTAATTTCTGGAGTAGTTCCTTTCTCTTTTTCACAGAATTACTAAGTTTTTCTTTTAGCTCATTTATGAAATCATCAGCTTGTTTGAGTCTTTCTCTCAAATTATTGACTTCAGAGTGGGATTGTTCAAGATCATCTAGGGTAGACTAAAGTTGTTCCTTCATAACATATGCATCCATTGAGATTCCCAGATCTTCCTCAAGTTGTTAGGCTTTTTTAAGAGGAACTTAGCTCTGATACCAATTGTTGGAAACAATGCAAATAACTAAGGGGGGGTGAATCAGTTATCTTATAACTTTTCTATTTTTATTTTCTTTTCTTAACTTATCATTTAATGTTATATCAAAGCAAGGCAATCATAAGAGCTAAAAAATAAATTAACACATGATACAAGGATTTTTACGTGGAAACCCTGTTAAGGGAAAAACCACGGGGTGACTAACCCAAGATTGTATTCTCTATTAAAAGAATAAAGAGTACAAATTTGGCACTTGCCAATTAGGGCCCACTGCCCCAGCACACTACTCACAAAAGGCCCACTACCTACAAGAGACTTATAGTCTACAAATGCTTAGAGATGATACCAAGGTGTATGAATTGATGAACAACATCTATGCATGCAGAATTTTAGTTTCGGTTAGGTACAATATACTGATCTGGCACATTTCATTCTTCCTCTGCTCAATATTACTTTCCTATCACATTATGAGCTTGAATTACTGCCTTCACACTTGACTCTACTTTTCTTCACACTTAACTATACATGCTATCACTTCCTCACACTTACAAGCTTTAATCCATTGGGTATATATATCCACATCAATGATTTCCAACAACTTCTTAGTCGGCAACAAGAACACCTGAGATATTTGGAAGTTATTGATCTATCGGTTGAATCCATGCTTGATTAGTGATGCGCATCAAAAACTTAGACATAGAAGTCATTAATCATGTCGGCCAACAATTTATAATATCACAAATTGCTTGATCAACACCTTTTACACATCCAGATTGAAGTCTGATATTCTATCGGTCAGTTCTTCCTCTATCTGCTCTACCTGACTAGAACCCAACACTCAGATGCTCATATCTTTTTCTTTCTTTATCACTGGAGGCTAAATCTCTAGAATACAATAGTCATGATACCCCTCTTGACTTGTCCAAGTCCGTAACTTACTAAGTTAGACCATCTGAGAGATCTGGACCTGATTGTTGGACCTTGTTACATACTCTGTTCTTGTTCATCAGACCAAAACAATCTTCAATCTGACTTCTGGTATAGGCATATTATATACTACGGATGTGTGGGATAGACATTTTTGCCATCAATGACAACACTTATCAAGCCACACAGACTATCTACCTCTCACTCGCTTTGTCTCTATTAAAACAATTAGTTGCATCACCAATAACTCTATATTTTTGAACTGGGTTTCTCTGAGATTTTTCAACAAATTCATTTTATGCATATCCTACGATCATTGTTTTCCATCATATGACTCTCTTTGAGGCATTCTACCAGTCAATCTACATGCCTTGTCTATGCTTTCACATTTTGCATTGTTGGTAGCTTCTAAAGCCTTCTCAACAAATTCATTTTGTGTTGATCCTATCATATGCATGTGGTTAAAAGTGTGGTAGATTTGATGAAGATGTTAGATCTATAGGAATGTTTTGTTGTTCTGTATTCCTTTCCTCTCAAGCTAACCTTACAACAAGGTTCTTTCATTGTAGCTCTGAGTTTTGCATCTTGTGATTCTAACTAGTGTAAGATATTTATAGCATTATAATATTATAGGCTTTTAGCCTTGCTTATATAGTTATATTTAATAGTATTTACAATTTTCTAGATTATTAATGAAATCTACATCAGTGTAAATAGTGTAAATAATTGTTGTGTTTAATTTGTATGCTTTAGAGTTATTTGTAGTTTGTTCGTAGTCATTTCAATTAAATGAATTTAACATAAGTCTTGGGAACTAATAGTTATAATATTGTTACTCGTGGACTCTTATATCTCATGATCATAAAAGTAACTGTTACTAGTGGTTGGAATATGATAGTTCTATATTGTTGAGGAAGATTCACTTTATGATTGTTAGATGATCGATCATGATTCAATTAATGTTACATTCTTTAAGACCCATAATTAGTGCATTATGTCATATGTAGCAATTGTGGTGTTGTATTTGAATTATTGATGAAGGATCTTAGTTTGGTCTATTAGATGATGATATGAATTTGAGAGTGAATGTGATGTGAGACCATAATGTTTAGTGTGTCAAGTGTTTGTGTCATTTGGAAAAGTTGATTCCAGAGGCCAAGAGGGGTAGTTGTGGATATGACTCCTGTGATTATGTAATCTTGCTAATGGTTGAATATGTATTGGTTATATGTTGACTCCACTCTATTTATGGATTCATGTGGTTATGATGACTGTGCAAGATGGATAATGCCTTTCTCAGTGTACCTATTCATGTGGTTATGATGACTGTGCAAGATGGATAATGCCTTGCTCAGTGTATCTATTCATGTGGTTATGATAACTATGCAAGATGGGTAATGCCTTGCTTTGTGTAATGTGAAATGATTTATATTTTGTGTTGTAAATGTATCATGATAAGAATGTGGTAGTTCATGCTTGGATTTTGTTTTGGGCTTTGAGAATCTAGATGCAATGAAGGGGGAGTGGCTTTCAATGTGGGGCCGACGCCCAAAGTGGTTTGTCAAGGTAACCCATTGGAAGTTGTTAATCCAGTGATAACTTAATAATAAATTTAGAGGGTTGGGTAGTTTTCACACTAATCAAGATAATTGGATGCCTCACTTATGCCTATAGTGCTCATTTAGGTTAAGGATGAGATGAGAAGGTTGTGGTTGGCAAAATCAACTTCCTTGTCCTCATGAAAGGAATGTTGGTTCTGCATGTGTCACCCTATGGGGCCAGTGTCTAGTGAGAGACTGTCAGGGTAACTATAGATGGGGGCTGGCACCACTGTCAGGGTAACCCATGGATGGGGGCCGACGTCTAGCTAGAGACTGTTAGGGTAACCCATGCTAGGACCATGCGATGACACTCATCCCTACTACAGTCTAGCATTCTCTAGTTGTGTTATCCTCTTTGTTTTGTGAATGCCTCTGGAAGTGATGTTTGAGTTACTTATGATGTCCTTATTGAATGGTGTTGTTTTGGAGTCATGTGGAGTCCTTGCACCTGTTAGTCTATTGTCTTTTTTATTGTTGGAGGAAGTGGTGACTCTGTTGTGAATGTCATGTGTATTTGTATGTTGGAGTCATGTTAGCCTTTTGTGTTGTGTTCCTGTCTTCTTAACTATTTCATGTTGTGGGACCTTATTGTTATCTCTTAGCACGGGGGTGGACCTTAGGGTTCCACATGGTTGGGTGGTTGTGCTTATATCTCCATTGGTTTCTCTTGCTGCTATTCATGTGTGAGAAGGATGTACTTTGTGTAATAGATTTTAGATCTTGTTCTAGCTTGAAGAGATAGATACTTATGTTCATGTTTCTATCTTGTATATCAGTTGAATCATGTGTTATTTTCTTGATGTATGTACTCCAATGTAATCAAGAAAGTGATATTGTAAACAATGTAATATTGTACTCTCTTGTAAAGGAAATGGTATATGTACTTGTATCCTTTTTGCAGGATCTTCATGATTACTTATATGATTATATAATATGGAAATGTATGTGTTTTTATATTTGATGCAATTAGATTAGAATGAACCATCGTTGTTAGTTAATTCATAATGTTTGGTAGATCATGTTAATAGTTATTAGTATAGAGGATATAGCTTAACTTGATGTATGATTAAATATGATTTACATTTCTTGTTATTTCTTTCTTTAAAAAAAATTGGTCCTTTGTATATCATAGTTGAGCTGTTCTGTAAGGTTTCTTGGTAGGGTGTTACGTTTGGTATTAGAGCCAAGTTGCAACACTAGGATCTTTGGATTGTTGTTGTTGCTCTAGATTAAGCATTTATCTCCTTGTGGCGATTTGGTAATAATACCTCTCACCTATGTGCCATAGTATGACATTAGAAAGTTGATAAATTTAGAGACTTGTTCTTTGATTTTGGAAGAAATAAGTTCTTTATGCCTTGTTTTAATTATGTGTTTGCTATGTGTTCTCTCTCCTTTTCTAAAAATGTGATGTTATATCTGACAATATGTGTTTCCTGAATGTTAGTGCTTGCTGATTTGTTGAGGCCTTAAGTCCCTCTTGTGGTCTCTAGTGCTTTAGAAGAAAGAAGCATGATTACTATTAGTACATGTGATAAGGAGTGTGGTATATGCCCCCTCTAGTGATGCGAATATCATGTACTCATTCTATGTGGGGTGTTGTGAAAGGCCAGTGGTGTTTTGTGTTTCCTTGTTTGGTGAAGTAATCATACTTGGGGGTTATGTTTAGCTATGGGTGTAGAAGCACCATACCATCTTTATGTTAGTTGCATTTCTTTTATATGTGTAAGTATTGGAATGATTTAATCACTTAGTGGCATCATGCATCACATGTGATTTATGAAAGTTAACATTGTGTATGCCTATGTAAGAACCATGTGCAGGAGATCAAATTGGAGCTTGTGTTGGACCCATGAGATCATGAATGTGATAATGTAGGTCAATTAGAGTTTTGAGTTACTCTTGTGTGTGACATCATACATTTCCTCTATAAATATCTTCTTGCATAAGGAAGTAATTGTATATGTTCATAGCTTGGTAAAAAGAAATTGTACTGCATTAATGATAGAAATTTTTTGTATATAAGTAGCGACTGTGTTACCTTAAATTTTTGTATAAAAGTTGTTTAGATATGAAGATGTAAAAAATTTACTTGTCCATGTGTTTGGTGTACATTCTCTAGCACATTCTGGACTTTGAGTCCTGGGGTGTTGTGTAGCGGATGCTCCCTTTTGTGGCTAAAATTAGTCACACCATGATGTGGATTTGTTTGTAATATTGGTTGTTTTGGAATTTTTGATAGTTGCTTCATGTGTTGTTGGTGGGATAAGAATGAATTTGTTTTCTTTGAACTCTCTTATGATAGGAGTGGTCACCAAAAGTCTTTTCTTTATACTTGATTTATTGTTGAAAATTGCCAGCATTTTGTGACTTAAGATTGAATTTGATTATTTCCCCACTTGGGTTTGCATTTTTTTTTAATTTCTATGGTGGTTATTCTGAATGTTTGTTTCTATTGGCTCCATTTCGTGTTAAGTGTTGTTTCTATCATGTTCATTTCAAACCTCTAATAGTGTGTTCAAGGGAGGACTCCACGGAGGATTGTACTTTGCATGTTCGGTAATTAGTTGGAACCATAGTGGAAATAAGAGATGAGATGTATTTTTCTTTGTTAATATGTGAATGCAATTCTCTAAATTGTATGAAATTCTCAAAATATGTGTGATTGGTTATAAGTAGATCACATGATACGTCTAAAGGTGAGGAATGGATGTCCTTGTCTTTATTGAACGATTGTGCCTGTCTTATGAACAATTGCTTAGTATGGATGCATATGTTGGCAATAGAAAATTGCAATACTAATATGTTGTGTTTCCACCCTAGTCTGTGACTTCCAAGAGTAAGTCAAGTTTTAGGGGGGAGGATGTAGTGCCCCTCCATTCTCACCATGGATGTGCAGGTGGTCTAGCTAAGGAGCATGAAGTTGAAGGTAAAATAATAGGAATATTTAGGGTATGTTAGACAGTTGATGTTGTACGTAGATGCTATATTCATGTTGGTGACATTCTTGATTATCCTCATGTGGTTTCATATGATAGTTAGTATGTTTTATCGATAATCTTTGTTGCGACACTGATATTTACTTGAGTTATGCATATGTTATGAAAACTTTATTGACTTAATTGATTATGTGGATCAGTCTTATTATGTGCATCACACGACTATCTGATGATGTTTCTTATCTGGTTGATCAGCTATTGATTATCATACGTGATGTGGTTACTTGTTTTATGTGTGTTTGTGAGAGGAACAATGTTGCATTACTCATACGTGATTTCCTTTCACGATGTGTTTGATTGTATGATTATATATAGAGCTATATGTTCAATCATTTTTTTTGGTTGCTACAGGTTGCAGATATTAGGCATCGACTTCACCTAAATTGACAGGTCTGAGCATGCCTTAAATCTAATGGAAACTATTAAATGGAGATGACATATGGTCCCCTAGTTAGCCGTCATCCTTGAAAATGATGAGTATCCAGTTTTGCACCCAGTCAATGTTGTCTGTATGGGCGTAATGGTCAGTCACTGTCATTGTGGTCATGTTTTTGATTGTACATTGTGTTAGGTATTGTTTGGCATTTGGGTTATTTAGTTTGGCATTGTTTGATTGCTGCTTTGGTTAATTGTTGCATTAAAATAATATTATTAGTTATGAAAGTATTTTTGTTAAATACTTAAATATATAAATACTTTTATGAGAATTTGAGTTTATGGAAATAAATAATAATAAATGTAAATGCTAGCTGAAGATAAATAAATAAATTAATATAATTAAATGTTGTGTTAAGTGGCAATAAAAATAGATAATATTTATGAGTTGTTATAAAACTCATATCTAGTAAATACTAAATAAATAAGAATAAAAATGATTCTTGTCTAGTTGTAAAGGAAATAAATAAGATAAATAATATATATTGTCTAGTCTGGTTGTAAATGTTTAAAAAATATTAAATTGTAAGAAAGAGATTTAGGCAGAATTTATTGTCTTTAATGGGGGAATCTTCTGGAAGATATTGGGGGGATTTCTCTCTCATAATAATCTTAAGCATATGGAACTTTTGGGGAGAGAGGAGATGGGAGAGACTAGTTTGTGGCTACAACAGTTGAACTTGGCATCAAATCTTCAGCCCAGTCAAGCAAGTGTAATTAGGTTCCTTTGGTTCTAATTTTTGTTTTAGTTTTCTGTTGAAGCAAATGTTTGATTTATGATTTTTCCCGTTGATTGTAATTTGATTGGGAGGTTAGAAGCCTTGTTATCAGATCCAATTGTGCATGTCTGTATCATTACATTTCTAGGAATCACTGATTGAAGTTTCTGTCTATCTCTCACCCATTGCATCTTTGTTTTTTCAGTCTATTGCATTAGCCATAATTTGTGAACTGGGTTTCTCTAATTTTTTTATATATGGTTCATGGCCTGGATATTTAAATCATATCGAAAAATCAGCCATACCTAGTTTGTTGTTTTTGAGATATGAATATTTTGTGACTATCTACCTCTCACCTATTTTGTCTCTATTTTAGTAGTTTGTTGCATTAGTCATAACTTTTTTTTATGAACTCAGTTTCTCAAATATTTTTATAAATAGTGCATGACCTGGATATCTAGATCATATCCGAAAATTAGCCAATTTGCTATTTTTGAGATATGAATATTTGGTGACTATCTACCTCTCACTTGCTTCGTCTTTGTTAAAATAGTTAGTTGCATCACCAATATGTAAAGTACCCAATTTTCACAACACACAAAACTTAAGAGAAACATAGAATTAGTGCAAGTAATTTAGATTAAAGTAAAATAACTTCTATTCATCTTTCATAAATAAAGAAATCAAGATATTTCAAGAGACCAAAATAACTTTTCATTTCATAAGTTCAAGTACAATTAAAATTACAAATCATATGTATACATCTGAAATCATTTACAGAGTATGCAATAATCAATAATATTACAAGTGTCAAATATTGGCATTAAGCCATACAAATCTTTGAAATAATGGAAGTATAAAATGATCAAAAATCATAAAATAATGACAAAAAGTCCTTGTTCACCATCGACCATCTAATCATCTTCTGAATCAAAGGACAACAACATGGTTTAGGTGCTTTTTCTGCCCAACCACGAAGCTTGCGCTTTCCTAGTATCCTTCAAACTGAAGGATGCCCAACCCTGCTCGAAAAGCCTAGCAATCTCTAAACATATGTAGGGTGGAATCCGGTGTGTACCTATCAATCTACATGCATTACTATCATGAATGTAGCATCTCATCAATAGGATATGGTAGGGAAATATACAACTAGGCTATCAACCATTCATTCTATAATGGTACACATGTCTATTTCAACATTCTCATTAGCTTTGGCTAAAGCATAAATCTGTAAAATGGCATATAGGTTTTGAAAAAGAAAACCTACTTCCCTATTATTCTATACTCGACACCCGTCCTGGAATGTAATCTTTCCAAAATACACAATAAGAAGAACAAACATAGCACATGCAAGCATCTTTTTGCTTTCTATAATTCTGATAATAAGTTTACATAATCTATTCTCTCTTCTTTCCAAGCATCAAATACACAAAATATACCATGAAGCAGTTCATTAACTCAGATGTTTAATTCTTTCTTTAAATAATAAATTTAGTTCATAGTTTTGCCTTACTGTCATTTCTGTGACAGAAGGTCTATTCAAATACATTTTAACACACATATAGCCCTCCTGTCACTGTGGCGACAGGAACTACTACAGGAATTCAAACAACGAATAACTAACAATAGATCATCTAATTAACAGCCTTCAAGAAGTAAGAAATAATATCTATAGTTTCTATTCATCCGTTTAAGAACATTTAAACAAGTTTCATAATAGAACTTTTAACACAGCTACAGGAACTTACTGGTTGTTATAGGAAGATACTATTTTCCAGTTTATATAATTTATAAAGTTGTTCTATTAAGGAATCAAAATATAGAAACTATAGTAAGTCTAACTTTTTATAACAGAGGTCGATCTCTTCCTAAGTTTTTATCTCAGTCAACAGAAATGCATAAAATATAGTCATAAGATCTCTTTACCAGTCGACTAAATGGTAATATATAGGGTTCTAGTTTAGCTTAAATTCAAGATCTAAGAAATTCAAAATCCATGTCTAATTTGATGTCTGAGATCAGGTAGTTTTTGTGACAGCAAAAAGAGGGTAATCAATCTATATGGATCGTTCAACTTACTCAAATTGGCTATGGACAAGGTCGACGGCCTGCACAATATTGGGTAGTCAGCCTGAAGTTAGGATAGCAATCTAGGCAATTGTGACCCAAAAAGAAGAAGAAGGACTGGATGAGGAACATCGGTCTGCAAGAAAGATGTTTAGAGATTGACTCAAGAAAGTAAGTCAACAACCAGTATAAAAGAAAAGGCTAAATGACTCAGAACAGAGGGTCAATCAAGCCAATAAAATAAGTGGTCATGAGTACAATGAAAATGATCTGCAATAAGTAGAAATGACCTTAGAAGGTCAATGTCCAAGAAGATTCAGAGGTCGACGCCAAAGATAATGAAATCGGCCATCAAGCAAAGACCAAAATACAAAAAGTAAGAATAGCGGCCAGAAAGATAAGTTTTCAGTCGGAGGTACACAATAAGGATGGACTTAATACATGGGTTGATTTAGCACAAAAGAGACGCCAAAACCAGGCAGAAAAAGATATCTTTTTAAAATGCTAATCATTCATTTAATATAGTAATAGTAAAACCAGAGAAGAACCTAGGTAAAGATGGCAATGGTGAGGAGATAAGCTGGTGAAGACATTGCTGATCTTTTCTTCCTTCTGTCACCTGCACTCTTCCTAGTCTCTGTCACCAAAACATAATCTTTTTCCTCCAGCAATTGATGGTTTCTCCCTGAGTAAATTGTGGTCTCTACAATTCGTGGTAGTGAGACTCCTCCCCCTACGATTCCCTTTTTACTCCCATTTTTCCTTTGAAATTGGCAGTCAGCCAATTCAAGTATTTGAAAACTCCCCATTCTCTCTTCCTTTGCATGAGATATATAAATTTAAAACTCTTACTTTTCCCTATTTTAAACATAATTATCAATTGTTTAATTCCATTCCTGTCGCATGGGCAACATAAACTATTATTTTAATAGTTTTCTTCAAAACTCTAAAGTTAATAAGGCTATTTTAAATATTATTTGACTATTTTATTTAAACAAACTATTTTAATTAATCAAGATTAGAACAAAATACAATATTGCATGAAAATATCTCATTTAATATATATTATTTAATTTTCAAATAACATATTGTCTTCCAAACATCCATTAATAATACTTTATTATTCAATTTAAAATACAAACATAGTTATCCTTATTTAAATATAAAACATCATTTAAATATAATTTGAAAACAATTAACCACACATCAATGCATTTAAATCTATTTTATTATGCATATGTAACTATGTGAAGTGTGTGAAGTAACCAGATAAAACCCATCACATGTTTTCCATAAAGCTAGATCTCTTCTACCTGAGCCATGCTCTTGTCCTTCGACAAGACCTGTAAAACTCAAACTCATCGCACTATCAATAAGTTAGCCCAAAAATATAGCCAAGGAAACAAAATCTTTAATGAATAACATATCATTTCCAAAATAAATATACTATTGTTCCATAATTTCACTTGTAATTAACCAATGAGGTAAATCTGTAAAGTCTATGAAAGTTTGAGACGTGACATCCTTCCCCAGTTGGAAGTGACATCGTCTTGATGTCTTATTACATCAAGCAACAATAAAGTATCAAATCAATAATGTATCATCATCTGAGTATCAAGTATTTGAATATGCATAAAATAAAACATCTACTCTATTTTTCTAAAAGTGAAAAAGATCATTCAATATCAGAAGCATCCTCCCAAGTGGCACTATCCATTGAATATTGGTCCCATTGGAACCTTATACTGCACTATGTCTCGATTACGCAACTTAACGTTGCACTTCTCCAAGACTTGAATGGGCTCCACTAGCACCACTCCTGGATCCTGTACCTATAGAGCACGCCAATCAAGAATATCCAAAACATCAGGATGATAAGGTTTGAGCAAAGACACATGAAAAACATTATGGATCTTGGTGAGAGCTAGTGGCAGTGTAAGTCTGTATGCAACTGGATTGATCACTTTGAGAACATCAAAAGGTCCTATGAATCTTGGAGCTAGTTTAGATGCCTTGCCAAATAAAATTGAACTCTTATGAGGCTTGACCTTCATAAACACCTTGTCACCTACTGAAAACTGTCGAAAAGTCTTATTCTTGTATGTATAATTTTTCTATCTATCCAAGGCTTGTTTCAATTTCTCTTTGATTAGCCTCATCTAATCTTCCATCTCCTTCAACATATCAGGTCCAACTACTATTCGATCTTCAACCCTGTCCCAACTGATTGGAGTTCTGCACCTGCAACCATAAAAGCCTCAAAAGGTGTCATTCCTAAAGATGCATGGTAGGAATTATTATAATAAAACTCTACCAATGGTAGATATTCCTCCCATTTGTACTGTTGATCCATACAGTACATCCTCAAAAGATCCTCTACTACCTAGTTGACACTCTCTGTTTGACCATTTGTTTCAGGGTCGTAAGCTGTACTAAAGTTCAACTTAGTCCCCAAAGCTGCATTAAGTGTGGTCCAGAACCTAGAGGTCATGCAAGTGTCACAATCTGAGATGATCATCTCTAGAACTCCATGTAGTTGAAATATCTCTTGGACAAACTTCTTTGCTAAGGTCAATGACCCATCCGAAAGATTTCCTGAAATGAAATGAGCCACTTTTGTCAATTTATCAACCACTACTAAGATAACATCATGCTTGTTCTTTGACATGGGCAATCCCTAAATAAAGTCCATGCTAATCACCTGCCACTTGTACTCAGGTACACTATGTGGATAAAACAATCCTGTAGGATGGACATGTTTTGCCTTAACACATTGATAGTGCGTGAACAATGGCAGACAACTCGAGATCATGAGGTGTATAATTTGACTCATGTTGTTTCAGTTTTCTTGATTCATATGCCACTACTTTCTCATTTTGTATCAACACTCCTCCCACACCTTCACCAGAAGCATCTGTAATTACTGTGAAATGTCCATTAGGATCAGGTATGGTTAGAATAGGGGTTGATGTGAGTTTTTCTTTCAACAACTAGAAAGCTTGTTCACATTTATCTGTCCAATCAAACTTTTTACCCTTCTTCTGCAACGAGGTTATGGGTGGTGCAATTATTGAGAATCCTTCTACAAATTTCTTGTAATATCCTACAAGCCCCATAAAACTTCTAACCTCAGTTACAGTCTACAGTGTAGGCCATTCCATTATTACCTTTATCTTTTTAGGATCTACTACTATCCCATCTTCTGAAATTATGTAGCCAAGATAGTGCACTTTACTCTGATAGAATGTGCATTTAGATAACTTGCCAAAAAGTTTCCTTTCTCTTAAACGCTACAAGACTATTCTCAAGTGTCTTTCCAAATTTTGAATAAATCACAATGTCATCTAGGAAGACCAACACAAACTCATCAAGACAATCTTTGAACACACTATTCATTAAGTTCATGAATGTTGCTGGTGCATTAGTTAATCCGAATGATACTACTGTGAATTTGTAGTGACCATATCATGTTTTGAATGCTGTTTTAGAAATATCCTCGTCCTTAATCCATAATTGATAGTAACCATATCTAAGGTCTATTTTAGAGAATACCTTTTCACCTCTCATTTGGTTGAACAATTCATCAATCCTTGGAAGTGGATATTTGTTCTTAATAGTTGCCTTGTTGAGCATTCTATAGTCAATGCACAACCGCAACGTTCCATCCTTCTCCTTAATGAAGATGACTGGTGCTCCCCAAGGTGACACACTAGGTCTGATAAAACCTTGCTTTAACAATTCTTCTAACTGTGCGTTGAGTTCATACAGTTCTATTGTGGTCATTCGATAAGGTGCTTTAGACTGTGGTTTAGTCCCTGGAATTAGATCTATAGAGAAATCAAATTCTCTTTTAGGTGGTAGTTCTATCAATTTATCAGGAAAGACATCTTTAAATTCTCTAAGGACAAGATACTTGTTAAAAAAGGGTTCGTGATTATCTAGATCTCTTATCTTCACTGCATAGATAGAACAACCCTTCCTTTTAGCCTTTTTCAATTGCATAGCTAATATCTATCTTAGTTTAAGGGGTGTTCTAGTTCCATGTAACTCTACCTGATTCCCAAAGTCATCAAGGCATTTCACTACTTTCTCTTTGCAATCCACTAAAGACTTATGTTCTGACAACCAGTTGATTCCAAGAATCACATCATAAGATCCTAGAGGTACAACATAAAGAATGACTTGTGTTTGGAAAGTAGGAAGATCTAATTCACTGCATACAAGACAGGAATCTACTCTTTTCTCTGCATTGTTACCATACTGCACCATCCACAAATTTTCCATGTGTGCAGGTTTAATAGTTAACTTAGCTACAACTTTTGGATCAACAAAACATTGTGTAGCTCCTGTATCAATTAAAATAGAAATTAGAAGGCCAAAGAGCTTATCAGACATCTGTATAGGTGTAGCTTGGAAATCTGCTTGTCGATGATCTATAGCTGCATGTATCTGGTGTTGAGGAATTCCCTGTCGATTTCCATCTCTCTGATTCTCTGTTCGACGGGGACATGCACTAGCATAGTGCTCTCCTCCATAATTCTAACATCCATCCCTGGGTCCTCTATGTCTAGTTAGATTATCTCTCCGGTTATTGTTCCCATAACTACCTCTCTTATTGCTATTTCCACCTTGGTTCCCATTGTTTTGTTCCTGGTAGTTATTGCCTTTCTTAAGATTCCTTATCTGGCGCTTACTATTTCCTTGATTGCTACTGTCATTCTGATACATTTTATTACCATTCTTTATATCCTGACTCTTACGATAATTTGAAATCTGCTGCAACTTCTGTTCTTGTTTGGTAGCCTTTTCAAACACTTCATCCATGGTTAATGGATTATGCATATCAACAACTGATCCAATCTATGGCCTTAAGCCCAAGATGAACTTACGAATTCTAAACCTTTCATCAAGCTGATACTGTGGAACATATTTCAACAAGTGAGAGAATTTTTCCCAATATTAAGTCACAGTCATACCTCCCTAAGTGAGGTTTTGGAATTCTGTCATTTTCCTGTCAAAGTAGAGTTGTGGCAACCACCTCTTCCTGAAGAGTTCAAGAAAATGATCCCATGTGACTTCTCCTGGTAGCGGTTTCTTTTTAGCTTTCTCATTGTCCCACCAAGTAGCTGCTTCCCCAGTAAGCTGATAGGATCCCCATATAGCTTTAGTTTCAACAGACAAATCATGGAGATCAAAGTATTTTTCCATATCGATGATCCATGCTTTTGCTCCATCACCTATAGTCTTACCATCGAACTTAGGGGGTGTAACCTTTTTGAGATCCTTTCCTAATTCTTCAGCAATCTTGTTTCTGTTGTTTCCATTCACTTCACCCTCAGGACCTCCATCTTCTTCTCTCCTATCCTCATTATTATTTCCTCTTATTCCTCTCATTTCATGTTCCATAGTATTCATTCTAGTTCCTTGCTGAGTCAAGAGAGTTCCTTGCTGAGTCAGAAGAGATAGGATTTGAGTCAATTGGTTATTCTATCTAGCATTGTCGTTATTATTTCCCTCATTGTTTCTAGTATTAGCCCCTCCTGCATCAGTGCCAGCATTGTTCCCAACATTGGCTTCTTCATTATTTCCAGTATCGGGGTTATTGCTAGATCCTAGGGTTGCTCCCCTATGTCCAAAGTTTCTAGTGTTCATGATGAACTATCTGGAAAAGAGTTTACAACTTTAGCGTAATGGTTCCATAAAGTCCTAGAGTAGAACCATCACTCTGATACCAAATGTATAGTACCCAATTTTCACAACATACAAAACTTAAGAGAAATATAGAATTACTGCAAGTAACTTATAGTAAAGTAAAATAACTTCTATTCATCTTTCATAAATAAAGAAATCAAGATATTTCAAGAGATCAAAATAACTTTTCATTTCATAAGTTCAAGTACAATCAAAATTACAAATCATATGTATACATCTAAAGTCATTTACAGAGTATGCAATAATCAATAATATTACAAGTGTCAAATATTGGCATTAAGCCTTACAAATATTTGAAATAATGGAAGTATAAAATGCTCAAAAATCATAAAATAATGAAAAAAAGTCCTTGTTCACCATCGACCATCTAGCCATCTGCTGAATCAAAGGACAAGAATGTGGTTCAAGTGCTTTTTCCTATAATGCCCCTCGCTTTTTGGTTTGTGTTAGATGTTATTTCTATTTTTGCTCTCTGTCAGTGTTGGAACAATTGTTAGTCTTATTTTGCATATTCTTAGTTTTGAGACTTTTGGACTAGTATGTGATGGTTTATGTTTTCCTGGATCTTGATGGATTATGTTCGATGGATGTATTGAGACAGGTATTATGAGTTTTGATGACATTATGATTACTTCGGTTATGATGAGATGGATTTGATTAGTGATGGTTAGAAAATATCATGTTTATGCATCTGATTATAGTCTTGTTTTGGAGCGGGGACGGTGTAGTACTGCTCAGATCGAGCACCCTACTACACCGTGATTCCCTGTCTCGGTGTGAGTGATACTTATACTTTTTACAGTTGATCATAGATAACCATTGATTTTCACGCAGGTTGCAGGTACCAGGCCTCGACTCCACTTGATTTAGCAGGTCTGAGCGGGCCCTACACCATGGATACTGTGATGGAGATAACATGAGCTATTATACCGCTAGGACAATTCCAGTCCTTGTCATAGTCTTGTGTTCTTGTCGCCATCTTGTGTACTTGTCGTAGTCTTGTGCATGATGCAACGTTGCTCCTTAGTTTCTATTGTTGGTCATCGCGTGTAGTGAAGTGTTGTTGAAGTTGTTTATACTTGTCTATGTGTCCCTTGTATCTTTATGACCTTATAGTATTTGGTATAGTCATAAAAATTGGAATATTGTTTATGTAAAGCCTTTTATTGACATAATCAGTTATTGTAAGGTTTTAATGTCTATGATTCTTAACTGGTTGTTGAGAGGTAATTAGTATATATTTGATTTATTATTTATTGTGGGTGAATAATTTAAGGTTGTTAGTTGCCGGATATAATTAGAGATTTGAGAATCTCTATGTTAGGAAAAAATTTCAAATTTTCCTTATGGAGTGGGATTGTGCAATTAATTGGGAGTTATTGGAATTAATGGCCATTGCTTATTTCTGGACTCGAAGAAACTGGCATGAGGGGGTTTTTATGTCGGTGGTTACGTTCTGTTTAGAGGGGGTTTTTGGAAAAAGAAGGGGGTTGCTGGAGAGAATTATTGGCAGGAGAAAGGGAAGGAATTTGGAAAAGAAGATTCGACTCCAGTGCCTGAAAGTACGGGTATGTCAATATTGTTGTATAGCTGATTTCTGTGAACGCTTTTATTCTTGTTCTGGTTGTACTCTGAGAAATTAGATTGTTTTGTTGCCTAGTTTCTTGTCATTAGTTCTTTGAGCCTAAGTCATCTTCCTAAGCATCCTAACTCCTCTTTGGATATCAACCCGTAGTTCATTTATTTTCAAATCTATAATCTAACTGCTCTCTGTAGCTCATGTTTATTCTGAGTAAGCTTGCCTTTCAGCAAAATAATAATAGTTTAGCTTAAAAACAAATTCTTTTGCTTTTTAAGAGATCCTTGGTAGTTGCTCTTGCAGGTCGAGTCGGTAATGTTGCTAACCTGCAAAATTATGTCATTGTAATACTTAAATCTATCTTCAAGAAATCCAAAATATCCTTTACCCTGTAGCCAAATCAAGCATAGGGATTCATAGCCGAAATGGATTACCTTACTTTCGAATTCCCATCTCCTAATTTTCACCACCGTTCATTACTTCCCTTGAATGTCATATCATTTGTAACACTGTGGAAATATGAGATCGAACCTTGTGTCCCAAGGCTTTCTCAGATATCTCAGTCTGTTGTATTCCTTGAGCTTTTTAATCAAATCCTTTAAACTCTGAGTGATCTCTTTAGACTCTTGTTCAATCATTTGCTTTTATGGTCCACCTTGTGTGGGAATTTTCTTCTTGCTGCAATAGATACTTAACCTCGTTAGAAGCTCCACTTTGGCGCCCACAAATATTCCAACCTAGAAAAATAAATCTGCTTGATGCACGGCCATAGCACATAGTTCATCTCTGATGTGTGTGACCTTCTTCACCCTAGTGATGCCTATGTCTTGTCCAAAATTTCTATTTGCTCGTCTAACTATTATAGTCATTAACTTAAAATTCTTGAATGACTCTAATCTATATCAATGATTTTTTTTCATCAATGGTAACTGTTCCTTTCTTGTTGCCTGTTTCATATGGCAGTTGTGTGCCATTAAAAGACCTCTAAACTTGCAGACTTAATCAATTAGAAGCAGCCTGGCTTAAGGTCGCTCATGTAGGATTTGTATCTTTGTTTTTGTCTATAGATGCTTGGCGCTCCAACAAAACCTTCTAGGTTGCCTCTTCCAAACCATCGATTTGCCTGCTCATATTCACGCCTGTCAATCTGAATCATTATGGTCATTTCTCTAAAAAAAACTTAATTGCCTGAATAAGTCAGTTCCTATTTATAAGAAACTAGTTGCATGATGAGTTTTGTTTTAGGAAGAGTCTATCCATATATTTCAATGAGTGTATGTGTGGGATCCATCACAGATTTGAGTACTCCACTTGTCTTAAGTTAAAATGTATGTCATGGCTAGTCCAAAATTAGCACCTTCTATTTCATTCGATAAGGGCTTGTTCTGTACTTAGTTAATTGATTATAGAATGGAGGAAATAGGTAACTTTAGTTTTACACTGTTATTTCATTTTCTTCTATGCATAGTCCGATCCTTTTCTTGGAGTGTTGGTATTATTCTTGGTATTGCAATAAACGTTTTGTGAATATGATAAAATTTCCTCTTGGGTGGGTAGCGTAGAATTAATGTATAGGCCTTCCTTGTTAATTTTAATGTGGGGTTTGAACTTTATGTAATTAAATTTGGTCTTGCTAGTAAGCGGCACTTTGGTTATAGAATTTTTAGTGGGTAACATGGGAATTGTTCTTTAGTTATTGTTTGAAGCTTCATTAGGTTATATGTTCGAATAAGAGTAAAATTTTGTTAAATGTTTAGGAGAAAGGGTGAAGACATCATCAAGTTTTGTAGATAGTTTTGATTTACGTAGATTATCACAGCTACCCTGATGTAGAGTTGTTATGTCTTAGTATATTGGTATTTTAATGTTAGAATTAAATATACTAAGTTCAATATTAGTTAATCACACTAAATTGGTTTAAGTTTTAAGTGGATGGAAACCATTTTAAAATTGTTCTTTTGCTGGGGTAAGAGATGCAATAGCTTCTTGATCTAGTTAGTTAACTTAGGATTTATTAGAAGGGAATAAATGTGGTTGGCACAGTAATGTTATCATTTTACTTGTTTTCTTTTCGGATCCTATATAGATATTTTCTCTGTATTAGGTCATGAAGGTTTAGTAGCTTGTAGGATAAGGTATTACAAAGGTTAGATTAATAATGCGAATTCTTTTCTTTTAGGTATTGAATACCTCGTTGTATGCAATTATATGTATATCTTGAATTTCGAATAGAACATTGTTGTCTTGAGAAGGTTAGGGTTTAACTAGATAGAAGTCTTTTTTTTTGAAAACATATTATCTATTTGTAAAGTGTTGAAGTAGTTGGGTATGGAATATATGTGTATTCTTTGATTGTTTATTACCGATGAGTATCACCGATGCAAGCGGGCAATTGCATGACTTTTGGTTTTGAGTCTTGTTGTGTTGTCTTGTCTAGTTAATACTACAGTGGGCATGTGAGTTTCATAGGGTGTAAAGATTGGTAAGCATCATGTTTTGACTAGTTGATTATTAATAGTCGTATTATTATCTGCATGACTCCTGAATCTAGTCACCTTGGAATCTAGTGTGTTATAGTGACATGAATACATTGGGGTAGTGTTGTTTTCGTCCTCTTTATCCCTTGTGATCTTTTGCCATTGTCATGATCAACCAAGCCTAGTTCCATATCAGGAAAGGTATTGTTGTATCTTGGTAAAGTGTTTAGTTACCGACTTCAGAGGCCTGATTGTTGATATTCCTCTTGATACTTGTACCCTATTGATTCTTGTGGATTGCTCCCAAAATTTTGAAAGGGTTATGGGAACTCATATTGTTGTGGCTTGGTGAATGAAATATGTTCTGTGTTAGAACTGATTTGTAACCCTTATTCTTATTTGTTGTGGTTTGTATGGATGATCAGAGAATGCTAAGGGAGTGGCTTTCATGGTGGGGCCGGTGCCTAGTGAGAGGTCACCCGGGTAACCCCATGGAAGTTGTAAGCAAGTGGAAACCTAATAATGTATTTAGGAGGGTTGGGGTAGTAGTACACTTAACAAGATAAGTAATGTGACCTCACCCATACCTTGAGTGCTTTTGTAGGCTAAGGGAGGGTTGAGAACGCCTGGTTGGCAAGGCCGACCTCCTTGTCTTCATGAGAGGACATGTTAGTTCTGCATGTGTCACCCTATGGGGCCGACACCTAGTGAGAGGTTGCCAGGGTAACCATAGATGGGGGCTGGCTTCTAGTGAGAGATAGCCTGGGTAACCCATGCTAGGGCCATGCAATGACACTCTCCTTATGCGATTCATTACCTTCTCTTTTTCTTGTTGGTACCTCTGGAGTGTAATTTTTGGCTTCCTGATTGATCTAGTCTATTGTTTTGATCTGTCTCATTGAAGTACTGTCGGGTCTGTGCAGTCCTGTCATCCTGTTGTTTTCTTGGAGTCTGGTGTTAGTATTGTGTTCTTGGCTACAACCTTGTCCTGGTGGTACACCTCAATGTTATCTCTTATCTTGGTGGGGTGGACCTTAGGGTTCCACATGGTTGGGAGGTAGAGATATCCATTGGTGTTCTTGGAGGTTTGAATTTAGCCTTGCGGAGATGTTCCTGTACCAGTTGGCTTTATATCTTCAGCAGTGTTGTATACTTTCTTATGTACTCTTTTGTAAATCGACAAGATCGATCTTGCAATCTTGTAATTTGGAACTAAGATCTTGTATTCAAAATATATTGCTATTGTAAAAGTTATTGGGTTCTTTATTTCGACAATTCAATGCTTATTACTCATATGATTTAACTTATATTCTAATGTAGTTATGCTGCCCTAGGGTGGTTAGAAGAGTATTATCTTTATGTTGTGTTTTATGATATCTTTGGATACTGTTGTTGCACTGTATTGCTTTCAAAAAAAAAATATTCTGTAAATTTACACTTGTTAGCCTAACACTCTAGGGTTGCATGACAGGGCATTACATTTCCACCCAACCACGAAGCTTGCGCTTCCTCGGTATCCTTCAAACTGAAGGATTCCTGACCCTTCTCGAAGAGCCTAGCAATTTGTAAACATATGCAGGGTGGAATCTGGTGTGTGACTATCAATCTACATGTATTAATATCATGAATGCAACATCTCATCAATAAGATATGGCAAGGAAATATACAACTAGGCTATCAACCATTCATTCTATAATGGTACACATGTCTATTTCAACATTCTCATTAGCTTTGGCCAAAGCATAAATCTGTAAAATGGCATATAGGTTTTGAAAAAGAAAACCTACTTCCCTATTATTCCATACTTGACACCCATCCCAGAATGCAATCTTTCCAAAATACACAATAAGAAGAACAAACATAGCACATGCAAGCATCTTTTTTCTTTCTATGATTCTGATAATAAGTTTACAATAATCTATTCTTTCTTCTTTCCAAGCATCAAATACACAAAATATACCATGAAGCAATTCATTAACTCAGATGTTTAATTCTTTCTTTAAATAATTAATTTAGTTCATAGTTCTTCCTTTCTATCATTTCTGCAACAGAAGGTCTATTCAAATACATATTAACACACATACAACCCTCCTGTCACTATGGTGACACGAACTACTATAGGAATTCAAACAACGAATAATTAACAATAGATCATCTAATTAACAGCCTTGAAGAAGTAAGAAATAATATCTGTAGTTTCTATTCATCCGTTTAAGAACATTTAAACAAGTTTCGAAATGGTTTAACACAGCTACAGGAACTTACTGGTTGCTACAGAAAGATACTATTTTCTAGTTTATATAATTTATAAAGTTGTTCTTTTAAGGAATTGAAATACAGAAACTATAGTAAGTCTAAACTTTTATAACAGAGGTTGATCTCTTCCTAAGTTTTTATCTCAGTCAATAGAAATGCATAAAATATAGTCATAAGATATCTTTACTAGTCAACTAAATGGTAATATACAGGGTTCTAGTTCAGCTTAAATTCAAGATCTGAGAAATGCAAAATCTATGTCTAATTTGATGTCTGAGATCAGGTAGTTTTTGTGACAGAAAAAAGAGGGTAATCGATCTATATGGATCGTTCAACTTACTTAAATCGGCTATGGACAAGGTTGACAGCCTGCACAATAATAGGTAGTCAGACTGAAGTTAGGATAGCGGTTAGGGCAACTGTGACCCAAAAAGAAGAAGGACTGGATAAGGAACAACGGCCTGCGAGAAAGATGGGTAGAGATCGACTCAAGAAAGTAAGTTAGTGGCCAGTATAAAAGAAAAGGTTAAATGACTCAGAACAAAGGGTTGATCAGGCCAATAAAATAAGCAGTCATGAGTATAATGAAAATGATCTGCAATAAGTAGAAATAGCCTTAGAAGGTCAATGTCCATGAAGATTCAGAGGTCAATGCCAAAGATAATGAAATTAGCCAGCAAGCAAAGACCAGAATACAGAAAGTAAGAATGGCGGCCAGAAAGATAAGTTTTCAGTCAGAGATACACAGTAAGGATGAACTTAATACATGGGTCGATTTAGTATAGAAGAGACGCAATACAAGGCAGAAAAAGATATCTTTTTAAAATTCTAATTAGTCATTTAATATAGTAATAGTAAAACCAGAGGAGAACCTGGGTAAAGATGGCGATGGTGAGGAGATAAGCTGGTGAAGATGCTACTGATCTTTTCTTCCTTTTGTCACCTGCACTCTTCCCAATCTCTGTCACCAAAATAGAAGCTTTTTCCTCCAGCAATTGATGGTTTCTCCCTGCGTAAATCATGGTCTCTGCAATTCGTGGTAGTGAGACTCCTCCCCCTATGATCCCCTTTTTACTCCCATTTTTCCTTTAAAATTGGCGGTTAGCCAATTCAAGTATTCAAAAACTCCCCATTCCCTCTTCCTTTGCATGCGATATATAAATTTAAAACTCTTACTTTACCCTATTTTAAACATAATTATCAATTGTTTAATTCCACTCCTGTTGCATGGGCGACATAAACTATTATTTTAATAGTTTTCTTCAAAACTCTAAATTTAATAAGGTTATTTTTAATATTATTTGACTATTTTATTTAAAAAAACTATTTTAATTAATCAAGATTAGAATAAAATACAATATTGCATGAAAATATCTCATTTAATATATATTATTTAATTTTCAAATAACATATTGTCTTCCAAACATCCGTTAATAATACTTTATTATTCAATTTAAAATACAAACTCAATTATCCTTATTTAAATATAAAACATCATTTAAATATAATTTGAAAACAATTAACCAAACATCAATGCATTTAAATGTATTTTATTATGCATATGCAACTATGTGAAGTGTGTGAAGTAACCAGATAAAACCCATCACATGTTTTCCATAAAGCTAGATCTCTTCTACCTGAGCCATGCTCTTGTCCTTTGACAAGACCACTAAAACTCAAACTCATCGCACTATCAATAAGTTAGCCCAAAAATATAGCTGACACAACAAAATCTTTAATGAATAACATATCATATCCAAAATAAATCTACTATTGTTCCATAATTTCACTCGTAATTAACTAATGAGGTAAATCTGTAAAGTTTATGAAAGTTTGAGACGTGACACAATAACTCTATATTTTCAAACTGGTTTTCTCTGAGATTTTTCAACAAATTCATTTTATGCATATCTTACGATCATTGCTTTGCATCATATGACTCTCTTTGAGGAATTATACCAATCAGTCTGTGTGTCCTGTCTATGCTTTCACATTTTGCATTGTTGGTAGCTTCTAAAGCCTTCTCAACAAATTCATTTTTTACTGATCCTATCATATGCATGTTGTTAAAAGTGTTGTAGATTTGATGAAGATGTTAGATCTATAGGAATATTTTTTTGTTCTGTATTCCTTTCCTCTCAAGCTAACCTTAGAACAAGGTTCTTTCATTGTAGCTTCAGGTTTCATATCTTGTGATTCTAACTAGTGTAAGATATTTATAGCATTCTAATATTATAGGCTTTTAGCCTTGCTTATACAATTATATTCAATAGTATTTACAATTGTCTAGATTATTAATGAAATCTACATTAGTGTAAATAATTGTTGTGTTTAATTTGTATGCCTTAGGGGTAAGTGCAAGAAGATGGGGGGCCAAAAAGTGGCCAAATTAATTTCAAAAAAAATTAAGTCATAACGCGAGTGCATTATGGCTTGGTAATGACAAGCCTTAGGCTCATCATTACCAAGCCATAATGCAAGCGCATTATAACGCGCTCACGTTATGACCTGTTATAAATTAAAAAAAGCATTCCAATTTCATTTCTTTCTATTTTCTCCTCTGCCCGCGGCTTCCAAACCCTCAAAAGTGCGCTCGCAATTTGTAAAACACCAATCAACACAAAAAGCTTATCAATTCATCACCAAAATGCCGCCGCGACGTCGAGTACGCCAAAGGGGTGAGTTATCTTTTTTTTGTTTGAATTTGTTTCTAAATAGGTAGGTTTTTGTTGATTTTTGATGTATATTTCATTAATTGTTAGGAAATGTTAATGCACCTCCTCCTCCTCCTCCTCAAAATCCACAAAATCCTGAGGAGGAAATACCTATAGAACAACAACCTCCTCCATTCATTCCTCGACATGCCCCTAGAACACAAGATAATATAATGGGGCAAATTGAAAACAACAAAAAAGAAATTGAAGATATAATTGCAAGGTTGAAAGATCCTTCCACTTCAACCTTGCATAGGTCCACGCTTGCTGAATCTCTTGAGTCTATGTTATCAAATGTAGATTCAATTAGCAAGCAAATAACTAGTTGGACGGATAAAAAGAGAGAGTTTAGAGATTACTATGCAGACAAGTTATCATACCAAGATGTCAAAAAATTACAAATTACAAAATTAGACTTGTGTTCAATTTTCACAAACCCACAAACAAATCAACCTCCACCCATTACATGCAAGAGGTTCCCTATCCATTGGTGCAACCACCAAGCGATAAGGGACAATTTCGGGTAGAGGTGGTGGATGGTTTTTGACCATCCTCCATGAAATAATAATGAGGTCCCACAATACTTTTTGAGGAAACTCTACTGCGAGTTTGTCCTCAATAAAGTGCCAAACTATTTTGATATGCGGGACTTCCAGGGTAGAGGTGGGGGGTCAGCACAAGATAGACCAGGGGCACGTCTTGACCCAGAGTGGGTAGTGAGACAAGTAATCAACAGACCAGCCCACGAGCATGTTTCTATCCCTTCCATTGTGAAGGAGAGTGTTGAGGTCGATATACTTCAGTTGATTAGTGCCTTGACCTAGAGCATCATAGAGCATGCTGGTCTTACAACACAGAGTGGGTTGGGAGATAGTGTGCGGAGTAGGGTCCCATCGCATACTTGCCAGGCTTGCGGGTCAGCCTGTGGTTATGACCCCATGGACAATTAGGACGCAGGTGCACAGGCTACATTTGTAGCTGAGCAGATCGTGATGACAGATACCCTCCTGAGTGAAACTTTCGGCCTTGATACTCAAGTAAATATTAGCAAGTTTATTGAATTTAATTTATTAAATTTCATTTTTGAAATACAAGACTAACTAATTTAAATTGATGATTTTAATGAAATTTCAAGGTCATAACGTCGATGCAGTTTTCAGTGGTTCTCCACTTGCATTTTTTACTAGATCATCTACTGTTAAGATATGTAACTAGTAAACCATTATAAATATTACATGTGAATAGCATTGTTATATGAATGGTATTCTAATTTCTAATTTTGGATGTTGAATAGGTTAATACTGTAGATTTCATGGCAACACCTGCCAGCGGTGGTGGACTTCAAAGCTTTACGGAGGTAATAAAATAAATAGTTTAATGAATGAATTGTACTTACTAAATTTTTGTATGTGATTTGTGTGCTTTACTGTGTGTACTTCCATGTTTAGATGAACGTGTGTGTATGTTAGGAGCCATGATTTGCATCACTATTATAGCTTTCATAATTGAATAATGTTGTTTTATTTCTAGATGATGTAGGCTGCGGAGACACCTCCCCATGTTCATAGGGCAATGGAGCAGGGTGTGGCCTCTGCGATTCATAGCTCCATGGCATTGACAAGGGTATGAGGTAGATTAGTAAATTTCAATTTACATTCATTGTTATAGTTGTCTATTTTTGAAAAATGAAAAGATTATTGATTTGAAGTTTAATTTCTATTTGGATGGTTTCTATAGGACATGACATCACCAAGGCCTATTCCTGCTACTGAGGCAAGTGAGGAGACAGATTATATGGTAGCAGTAAGTGATTATTTTGTTAAATGTTTCATTTTTTATAACATGTAATTTCTATATATTAATGTCTATACTTTTTATTGTAACAGGTAAAGATGCAGGAAGAACTAAATAGGAGGAGCAGCCCTCGGGTTCGTAGCAGATGAACCACATGCGCGTCTCCATCCCCCAGAAGATCAAAGGCTGCTTGTGATCTATTCTCATCACCAGCCAAAGGGGAATGAATTTTTATTGTGTTCCTTTGTTGTATGCCTATACGGCATTTGTGGACATATATTTTGTATTGTACATAGTTGACATTGTATGCCTATATGGTATTCTTGTAAGCATATATGGCTATTTTGTATATATGTTATACTTATATCGACAGATATTGATGTATGCCTATATGGATATTTGGTTAATACAAATCTTTTTTATTGATGGTGTCCATACTTGCATTATAAATCCACGTTTGAATGGATATTTGTAGATGGCTACTTCAAATATTTAAAGTCTGATTGTATTACATAGGATGTTTGCATTTTCTTTGATAGGCTTGATAGGCCATGGATTAAATGATGGTGTTTGATGGAAAAGTATGGTACTAGAAGACTCTAGTTCATTCTTAATAAGCTTGTGATTGATAATATCTTTGCATGACTGCACTTGATCTTGGATCATGGGCATGTTGTTATGATTTTGATTGCATTGTGGTGTTTGATGGATAGGCATGGTACTATGTGACTTTTGGATAGGCTTGGGAGAGGTAAACTAATTGAATTTGTGATTTCTAGTTTGATATTTTTCCTCCATTAGAAGTCCTTGGAGGAAATCTAAAAAGGATGATTTGGATGTAGTGGGTTTGGATTGATGGGATAAGTTGGAATGTAAGGATTATGAGATGGAGGATTTGAATAGGATACATAGGATAAATATTTCTCACATGCAGTGTTGGGATTGGAGATATGAATTGAATATGAGGACCTTGGTCTAAAGTGGTTCTTCCCTTACTAAAGGTACCATAAGGATGACCATTAGATGTGTATTTAGGATTGGCATGATAGCTAGTGCTAGTCATTTCTTGTTTGAAATATTCTTGCATGTTCATGAGTGGGAGATGAAGGTTTATGGAAAGTTTGCATGTAATGATCTCATAGTTAATGCTATTGTCATCTTGATATCATCTTGATCTACAAGACTATCATCATCATCATTGTCAAAGGGATTTTTTGATTGATTTGGATAAAAGATCTCATTTAAAGGATGCATGGTTTGAGGACCTATTTTGATTGTGATTTTGGGTTTTGCATGAGCCTCGCACAAGGTAATAGGCATAGGGTTTTTATCTTGCATAATGATTTTTTCAAACCAAGGGTCTATGATGGAAATGATTATGATAGAATGTTTGGATTTTGGACTTTGAGATGTTTATGGTTGTAAATGTTTATTGTTTGGACTCAAATTTTGTTAAATGGTTGTTTGAAAGAGGACACATCAAACACAACAATAAGATTGGTTTAAGTATGGATGCAAATGATGTTTACTAGTTTATTAAATGAAGACACATCAGGTACATTAATTGCCTATTCTATTAAAGTGGGTGTATCAATCTCCATGGGCTCAGCAATATTCTGGTTTGAGGACATGGTTGATACATGGTGAGACTAGGAGTCTTGTTTTAGTGGGATTTGAGCATAGGTATAGCAGTGATGATAATTATGGTGTCATGGATATGTAGGTACATTTGAGCATTGGCAAGACTTGACCATGTTTGTAGTTGATAGGTATGGGTTATGATGTTTGATTCATGATTACAGGTTGTGTTGTGGTTTAGTTTTAGAACATTGTTCTTATCTCTTAAATGCTTGATTAGTTCCTTGACTATGGTTACTCATTTGTAAACTTGTTTGGAAAGTTGAATCTATGATTGATTTGGTGAAGTCTATAAGTTATATTATTTGATATCTCAGTTTGGAAGTTACTAATGTGATGATGATTTTGCATGTTTTCAATGGTTGGGATCTACAAGTTATGCATTTTTTTGGGATGCACACATCATTCATTGTAGTGGGATGACTTGAATGCATATTGCCTATATCCACGGGATTGATGCAGTGTTGTGTAGACTTTGTTATTTTTCCTTGTCTATGCTCATTTGCGCATTGGTATGTTGCATTGGGATGAGAGGATGGATGATGAGAATGATTGGATAGTTGGTTATTGGGAGTTGTAGCATGTTTATCATGATGTCATGGCTATCGTAGTTGCATAGTTTAGTGTGAGCTTTTGACATTAATGATGGTTTATCTTCTTAGATTGGAGATCTTGGTTCTACTTTGGAGTTATTAGTATTATAGTTGAGTGTGTGTGGACCATGGTGATCTTCATTTAGGAGATGGTTATAACAATGCCATGTGTAGTTCATATCATGGTTCATTGGGAGCTTTGATAGTGATGTGTATTCGTCACCTAGTGATGGATGATCTTATATAGTGGTTGGGTGTAATGGACAAACTCTTGGATTATGATTATTATTTGTAGTGAGAGTGCTTTGACATCTTGGCTACTATTTTTAGGAGATGGTTATCTTCATGTGGTTGTAGATGTTGATCCTTGGTTTAGAGGTGTTCGGTAGTGTGTCTTGGTGGACTCTTGATTCTAGATTAGAGTATTAGCATGATACAAGTTCTCTTGAGACTAGGATTTCTGTATTGGTGCATGTGATCTTCTAGGAGGAGATGTTAGATCATGATGTCATGTTTGGATACCTAATTTTGTAGTTGGAGTTTTGACAGTGGTCTTGTTGGTTCTCTTGGTATTGAGTACATTGGTCATGTGCTTGGGAGCTTCATGATAATGTGGTGTTGCATTTGGAGCTTAACATGGATTGATTGGTTGTAGGTTCTCATACATACTTCGAGACTTGGGTGAGGCTAGAGTTCTCTTGGGATTAGAGACACTTGTTGAGATGGTTACCCTTTAGAGGTTTTAGCAGGAAGACCAAGGAGACTTTCACTTGGATATGGGCGTGAGTTAATTATGGACCTAGAGAAGATTCTTATTGGAGAGAGTCATTTTGGCTTGGTGTATCTTTGAGGAGCATTCTCATTCCCCACTCTTGGTCTACTCGACAGACTATCATCTAAGAGGTATTTCCCATCCTTTAGATAAATTTTTTTAATGCTTTATCTTCTCATGGTTATGGATCTTGAGCTATGGTTATTGGTTCTAGAGGGTTCATTCGAGGGGTGTCTCTAAACATGCTTTTTCTCAGGCGCTAAACTAGAGTTGTCTAGATGCACAAGTGCGCTTCCCTCAGTGAAGTTCATTTTGTTAACTTAATTCATCCTAGTAACTCAAAGGGTTGTTATATTATTTAGGTGCAATCTTTCATAGACTAAAACATTCACTCCATGTTAAGGTGCTCAAAGGAGGCTATAGAGATGGAAAATGGCGCCTTAACTCACTTATGTAAATTTTGGACTTTTAGGCAATTGCAAGATGTCTTGGAGGGCTCAATTCTTCAAGGCACCCATTTTGTTCACCACTTGTAGCATCACTTGTTCAAGGTGCATGTTTGGGATTCTCCAGTGTGATGTGTGATTTCATCACAACAGGCACCTAGAGTGAATAGGCTTTCATCCTGACTTAATACACTACCTCCTTCTGACGATTTTTGGGGCAGCAGAAAACCTTTCACCATGGGCAAATGTCTCAGAGGTATAAAAAATTGAGAGAGGTTATTGTAGAGGCACTCTACGTGATCGCGTTGCCTTAGACAAAATATTTGTAGGTGACATAGTTTTCAAGTAACATCTCGTCAAAGATTTCTGCCTTTTTGCACTTTGGACTCTTCAGGGATATCGTCGATACAATGTAGCTCAGACTGTTTCGACATGTTTGGGTGAAAAATAGGACAATACCTAGCGTAAATGTACCCATTCAGATGTGTTGGAATAGTCAGTTTGGTTGCATCAGGAGTAGGACAAAAGTTACACCCCTTTGCAACTTTACACTGCCTCCTTCTGACGATTTTTGGGGCAGTAGAAAACCTTTCACCACGGGCAAATGTCTCAGAGATATAAAAAACTGAGAGAGGTTATTGTAGAGGCACTCTACGTGATCACATTGCCTTAGGCAAAATTTTTGTAAGTGACATGATTTTTGAGTAACATCTCGTCAAAGATTGCTGCCTTTTTACACTTTGGACTCTTTAGGGATATCGTCAGTACAATGTAGCTCAGACTATTTTGACATGTTTGGGTGAAAAATAGGACTATGCCTAGTGTAAATGTACCCATTCAGATGCATTGGAATAGTCAGTTTGGTTGCATCGGGAGCAGGATGAAAGTGACACCCCTTTGCAACTTTACACTGCCTCCTTTTGATGATTTTTGGGGCAGTAGAAAACGTTTCACCACGGGCAAACGCCTTAGAGATACAAAAAACTGAGAGAGGTTATTGTAGAGGTACTCTACATGATTGTGTTGCCTCAGACATAATGTTTCTAAGTGACATGGTTTTTGAGTAACATCTCGTCAAAGATTGCTACTTTTTTGCACTTTGGACTCTTTAGGGATATTGTCGGTATAATGTAGCTCAGACTGTTTCGACATGTTTGGGTGAAAAACAGGACCATGCCTAGTGTAAATGTACCCATTCAGATGTGTTGGAATAGTCAGTTTGGTCGCATCAGGAGCAGGACAAAAGTTACACCCCTTTGCAACTTTACACTGCCTCCTTCTGACAATTTTTGGGGTAGCAGAAAACCTTTCACCACAGGCAAATGCCTCAGAGATATAAAAAACTGAGAGAGGTTATTATAGAGGCACTCTACATGATCATGTTGCCTTAGACAGAATGTTTCTAAGTGACACAGTTTTTGAGTAACATCTTGTCAAAGATTGCTGCCTTTTTGCACTTTGGACTCTTTAAGGATATTGTGGGTACAATGTAGCTCGAACTGTTTTGACATGTTTGGGTGAAAAAAAGGAGAATGCCTAGCATAAATGTACCCATCCAGATGTGTTGGAATAGTCAGTTTGGTTGTATCAGGACTAGGACAAAAGTTACACCCCTTTGCAACTTTACACTGCCTCCTTCTGACGATTTTTGAGGCAGCAGAAAACCTTTCACCACGGGCAAATGCCTCAGAGATATAAAAAATTGAGAGAGGTTATTGTAAAGGCACTCTATGTGATCGCATTGCCTCAAACAAAATATTTGTAAGTGACACAATTTTTGAGTAACATCTCGTCAAAGATTACTGCCTTTTTGCACTTTGGACTCTTCAGGGATATCGTGGGTACAATGTAGCTCAGACTGTTTCGACATGTTTGGGTGAAAAATAGGACCATGCCTAGCATAAATGTACCCATTTGGATGTGTTGGAATAGTCAGTTTGGTCACATCAGGAGCAGGATGAAAGTTACACCCCTTTGTAACTTTACACTGCCTCCTTCTGATAATTTTTGGGGTAGCAGAGAACCTTTCACCATGGGCAAATGCCTTAGAGATATAAAAAACTGAGAGAGGTTATTGCAGAGGCACTCTACGTGATCATGTTTCCTTAGACAGAATATTTCTAAGTGACACAGTTTTCGAGTAACATCTCATCAAAGATTGCTACCTTTTTGCACTTTGGACTCTAGGGATATCGTGAGTACAATGTAGCTCAGACTATTTTGACATGTTTGGGTGAAAAATAGGACAACGCCTAGCGTAAATGTACCCATCCGGATGCGTTGGAACAGTCAGTTTGGTCACATCAAGAGCAGGACAAAAGTTACACCCCTTTGCAACTTTACACTGCCTCCTTCTGACAATTTTTAGGGAAGGAAAAAACCTTTCACCATGGGCAAATACCTCAGAGATATAAAAATTTGAGAGAGGTTATTGTAGAGGCACTTTATGTGATCATGTTGCCTCAAACAGAATGTTTCTAAGTGACACAATTTTTGAGTAACATCTCATCAAAGATTGCTGCCTTTTTGCACTTTGGACTCTTCAGGGATATCATCGGTACAATGTAGCTCAGACTGTTTCAACACGTTTGGGTGAAAAATAGGACCATGCCTAGCATAAATGTATCCATCCAGATGCGTTGGAATAGTCAGTTTGGTCACATCATGAGCAAGATACCAAAAATGCAAAAGTTGCTTTGTACAACTTGACAACATTGACACTTTTTTGCAACATGACTCAAAGACTCAAACTAACCCCAAAGTGACTTAAAATCACCTTGATTTTGGTGCCCGATATACATTATAGAGGTCGAGGCACTCCTTATCATTCACACATCTTAGATGAGCGCATAGGAAAGGAAAAAGCTCTAAGTTTCATCATCATAAGCGCCTAATATCAAGACACTTTAATGGCTCAAACCTTAGCATGGAGTCCTAAGGCGCATTTCATGTCTCCTTTCATCCAGTTTGGCACCCTTATGTAGATTTTTCAACTTGATTTGGGGCCTTGTATGTGAAGGAACATCTAAAGGCATGAAAGTGGATGTCATATTGCAAGAGTTTGGATCATCAAAGTTGAAAGAAATAAGTCTATTAAGCTTGGGCGCCCTTGGTCTTCTTTTCATTTATTATGAGGGCCTTGGGAGAATGGTATATAGGTCATCATTGTGATTAGGCACCCTGGATCTAGAGTGTTGGAGAGATCATCAAATGGTGTATAGAGGAAGTAGCGTGAGTTATGAGTTTGGTCGCATCAGGAGCAGGACACCAAAAATGCATAACATGATGATGTAAAAATGTGTACATATGTGTAAAAATGTGTACATATGTGTAAAAATGTAGGAGGAAATAAAAAAAAGACAAACCTTACAAATTAATGTGCATACTTACAACTCAATGTAACATAACTTTACAAAATCAATGTGAATACTTACAAATTAATCTAATGAACCATCCGGGTCTGCTCTACTCTTTATTGTGTCAAGTATTGCTTCATGGTCAGACTCACGCACCTTCCACAATATTTTGTTCAAAGGTCTACCTCGATACTTTATCAAATGAACATTGGATGCCACAATAAGGTTCGAGTAATGAAGAATCTTCTGATGTGTGTCAAAGTCTTGAAATAGCCAAATATTAACACTCTTATGTGGGTACCTTCTAAGCCATGTTCCAGTAATAACCACTGATCCTGTAGGGTATTCGATGTTTTCTCCATCTATAACAGGGGCCACTAATTTATTTTTGGCCTCAACACAATGACATAAGTAATAATCTATTCCCTCTTCATTATCTTCATCTGCAATAACTACATATACGTGCCCTACATTGATATGTGTAGCAAATTAGATGAAATTAGTCAACATTACAAAAACACTACAAAGTAAGATGACATTACCTGGTTGAACTAGATGAAATTAGATGCATATACGTGCCTATTACCTGGTTGAACTAAATCTGATATGTGGTCAAAGTCAACTGACGATTCCATCTGTGTTAGTTCCAGTGCCATCGGGGGTCGATACGTGTCAAGTGGGCTAAGATAACTTAACCACCATTTGTCAACCCACTCCTTTGACTCGCACTCATCCCAGACTTGAATTGTACAGGAAGAACAAAAGCATGACATCTTTCGTGTATGGATACTCCATGAACCTGCAATTGAGCTTCTGAAAGATTGCATCTCATTTGATCCTGTCAGTGTACAACAATCCTCATATGGTGCAATGTTAGTATCATCTATCAACCAAAAAAATCTATGAACTAAAGACTTACCTTTATTACCTAGACCCATGGAAGCATTACACCACTCAACAATTGATTTTGCATCTGTCAACTTTGCATTATCTTTATACTTTAACTCTTCTCATGCTATGGCCCTTTTGATACATGCTCCTACACCATCATGCTCCCCATTTCCATGCTTAGCCTCACAAAAGTTCCACATATGTTGAATACCTGTAAAATTATGCCTCCTACTCAGCCAATAGAAATTCTGCAAGTTATTGAATTGTGATGCACAGTTATCTGACCATATGATATGCTGACTGAATGATATGCCCCTTCTAGCCAAATCATTGTAGAACACCTGAAAGCAACTTGCACAAACTCTGTAGAAAGCGTGTGATCATCATTAATATAGAAATTATACTCCCTTATGATCTTTCTGTCATCCTCTGTACTATCATTCATATGAATGAATGCGATGTGCACAAATATAGAAACCTATGTGGAGTTGTAATATTGTGACTGCACCTCACGCTGTGGCTGTAAAGTGTAGTTCTCTGCAAAGTCGATGATTGAAACAATGCTACCAACCAGAAATATGTCCTTGCATAACTTGAATTGCAAGTCCAACCATCGAGCTCTATGGGCATGTCTTGCATACTCATACACTATGCTGTCACAAAATATAGGCATAAACTGATACACTGGAATCTTTTCAATAACTAATTCACACCTCTTTGCTTCTTTACCATCATTTGTATTGTATGCCACTATTTTATACTTGCCAAACTCTACTAGTTTGTTTCCAACCGCATGTGTTATTTCCATATGTTCACATATTGGCAAATGTTACAAGCCACCGCAACGATGACATGTGCCATCCAAGCATAATTTCTTGTAGAATATTTGACCTTCCTCTCTTTCACATAAAATTCTTGATATGAAGTCTCTTAAAGATGTTGGTGGGGCACATATGGCACAACCCTGCAAATCATTGTTAGTATGCATATCTAAACATATAGACCTATAAGCATCAAAATGGTTAGAAAATTCAATATGTAATCTACAACAACAAGTAGTGCGTGTGTGATTTATCTTAACATAGAAAGGTTTTAGCAATTCAAAATATCTTTGACAAATTTTAATTTGAGGATACTTCTCTAGAAATTTACCATAAAACTATGTTTGAGTCTCATCCAAAAAACGCTTTGGATGTGGCTTGCGGTTCTGACTACTGATTCTCCTTCTTACCACATCCCTTTGATTCAGAGATACCCTTGTGTAATTCTTCCAAAAGTCTTCAATTAGTGATCTCAATGCTTCAACAATTGGTTTATCTTTTCGTGGTAGTCTCCCTGAGAATGCCTATAATTCATTGGCATTAGTGTCCTCAATTCTTTGGCATCTTCCAATGGCTCTTGATAAAGTTTTCCTATTAATTCTCAAATCTTGACTTGTCTTTCTAATGAGATGAGTTTTCCTCGTTTGACTACTTACTATAGTCGATGTAATCACACGTCGTGTTGCATTACTATCTTTTGTGCATGAGGTGTTACCCACACTCTCATACGCACTCATTAGATTCTTGACAATAGATTTTTCACTTGAATCCTCTGATGTTCTCAACCCAAGAATCTTCATGATAGACCTATACTTTATACTTCGCATCATTTCAATGAATAGTTGACATCTTGCAGTCTCATTTAACTTTTCAAAGAACAATCTCCAAATCTTATTAGCATATCTTCTACAAGTGCATTTTGGAATCTTACCTTCCATTATCTACAAAATATTCTCATCAATATCAATCAAATACTTTGGCTTTCTATGCAAAATTATAGGTGGTGTCAAGTTAGGTAAATTCATCTCAACATTAGGAATTTCATCAATATTTAAATGAGATGGGTTAGATGGCATACCTTTGATCAAAGATGGAATAGATGACATACCTTGAGGTTGAGGTGGGAATGATGGTGTACCTCCTTCATCACATGTGAGTGATGATGTACTCTCAACTTGAGATGTGGTAGATGGTGTCCCTATATGTTGACTTGAGGTAAAGGACGTGTCTCCAACTATGGTATTCAAATCTCTCATACCATGAAGTTTTTGCATTCATTCTCTTTGTGCCGCTAATACCATATCTCTTTGTGATGGTTGTGGTTCCTCTTCAATTGGTATGTCTTCATTTATCGTGTTTAATTTCCTCTTCTCACAAAGTTCCCTCATAGCCACTGCTTTCTTTGCATTCTTAGCTTCTATCTCTTCCTGTGTTGGTTTAATTCTTGATCGTTTCCTCGGCATGACGGAGAATTTGTCTGTAGCATGATAAAGAGACCAATATTAGTTCCTAAGAAATGAATACAAGATAATAGCGGGATTGTATTTTTTTTATGTTGTAAGGATTTATTCTTGTATAGTTTGACATCATGGTATGTTAAGGTTTGTTTATTACACATAATTATTAAAGAGCCCAAGTGTAGAAAATATACATGGCATCATGTGAGATTGTAGGTTGCTTTCTTGATTGGGAATGTGTCTATTTTAAACATGTATGATAAAGCATGATAAAGTAATTCAATCTGAAATAAGGAAAATGTAAAGAACATGCATGTAAAGACTTGACATACCTAAGAAACAAAGATTTGAATGGAGAGAGTACCTAATTATGTAGTGTTTTTATCTTCTTGCATCAAACTCCTCAACAATTTGAGTTTTTCACCACTTGCTTCCTTTTCAATGTTAAATTGAATAACACTCAAATATCATTACTAACAACAATACTATTAACCAATCTATAATGTTAAATTCCTAAAATTGAATCACAATTAACATTGTAACACTACAAAAATTGAAACTTGAATAGATATATATCAAACTTGGTGTGAAAACTATGTTATTTCCTCCTTCTCAAGTTGGTAAAGCAGAAAAGGTGGTGGAAAGATCATGCAAAGGTGGTACAATGTGTCAAATGTGCATGTGAACTTCCCAACAGCATGAAAGCACTTCTTTTTTGTCAGAGCACGCGCAAAATTAGTAAAAAAATACAGCATGTGGGCCTGGATCACGGGGGTAACCACTTTTTTACCATTTCAATAGAAAGACAGAACGTGAGCACGTTATAATGCACTCACGCTATAATGTGCTTGCGTTTTATCCTGCTATAGATTCATCACATCCTTTGCATTGATCACATCTCTTTCCTGCAAGAGCTTGCCAGATGCTCCGCCATATGATAGGCATAACAATGAAGGGGCAAGCCCTCATAATCAAGTTCTTGATAGAAAATGCCCTCAAACCTCAATGTCAAACACTAATCCCTCAACCCTTAACTCTAATCCCTCGACCCTCAACCCTCAACGTCAAATCCTAATCCCTTAACCCTTCACTCTAATCCCTCAACCCTCAACCCTATCCCTAAACCCTCAACCCTCAATGTCAAATCCTAATCCCTCAACCCCAATATGTCATCCCTCAACTCTAATCCCTCATCTCTAAACCCTAAATGCTATCCCTAATCTTACAACCCCAACAGACTCGATACTATACCTTAAACTCTAATCCCTTATCCCTAAACCCTCCAACCCTATCCCTAATCCTTACACCCTCCACACTCTACTTTAACCCTAATCCCTTCAACCTCAACCCTATCCCTAAACCCTTGACCCTTGAACCTCAACCCTCAACCCTTGACGTCAAACCCTAATCCCTCAACCCTTAACTCTGATCCCTCATCTCTCAACCCTAACCCTAAACCCTAAACCCTAAACCCTCAACCCTCAACCCTCAACGTCAAATCCTAATCCATCAACCCTTCACTCTAATCCCTCAACCCTAAACCCTATCCCTAAATCCTCAACACTATACCTTAAACCCTAATCCCTCAGCCCTCAACCCTAAACCTTATCCCTAAACCCTAATCCCTCAACTCTAATCCCTCATCCCTAAACCCTAAATGCTATCCCTATTCCTACACCCTCAACAAACTTGATACTATACCTTAAACTCTAATCCCTTATCCCTAAACCCTCCAACCCTATCCCTAATCCTTATACCCTCCACACTTTACTTTAACCCTAATTCCTTGACCCTCAACCCTATCCCTAAACCCTTGACCCTCGAACCTCAACCCTCAACCCTCAATGTCAAACCCTAATCCCTCAACCCTTAACTCTGATCCATCGACCCTCAACCCTATCCCTAAACCCTCAACCCTCAACATCAAATTCTAACCCCTCAACCCTTCACTCTAATCCCTCAACCCTAAACCCTAGCCCTAAACCCTCAACACTATACCTTAAACCCTAAACCCTCAACACTATACCTTAAACCCTAATCCCTCAACCCTAACCCTAAACCTTGTCCCTAAACCCTAATCCCTCAACCCTCAACCCTAATCTATCATCTGTCATCCCTCAACTCTAATCCCTCATCCCTAAACCCTAAATGCTATCACTATTCCTAGACCCTCAACAGGCTCGATACTATACCTTAAACCCTAATCCCTCTACCCTCGACACTCTTATTTAACCCTAATCCCTTAACCATTAACACTATCCCTCAACCTCAACCCTCAACCCTCAACCCTCAACTCTCAACATTAAACCCTAATTCATCAACCCTAAACCCTAATCCCTCAAACCTAAACCCTATCCCTAAACCATCAACCCTCAACACTATACCTTAAACCCTAATCCCTATCCCTCAACCCTTAACCCTTAAAATTTAAAACCTATCCCTACACCCTCAACACTTGACACTATATCTTAAGCCTTAAACCTTCATCCCTAAAGCCTCATCCCTCAATCCTTAAACCTTCAACCCTAAACCCTATCCCTAATCCCTCTACCCTCGACACTCTAACCCTAACCTCAACATTAAATGCTAATCCATCAACCCTAAACCCTAATCCTAATCCCTCAACCCTAACACTATACCTTAAACCTTAATCCCTCAACTCTCAACCTTAAACCTTATCCCTAAACCCTAATCCCTCAACCCTCAACCCTAATCCATCATCCCTCAACTCTAATGCCTCATCCCTGAACCCTAAATGCTATCCCTATTCTTAAACCCTCAACAGACTCGATACTATACCTTAAATTCTAATCCCTTATCCCTAAACCCTCCAACCCTATCCCTAATCCTTATACCCTCCACACTCTACTTTAACCCTAATTCCTCAACCCTCAACCCTATCCCTAAACCCTTGACCCTCGAACCTCAACCCTCAACCCTCAACGTCAAACCCTAATCCCTCAACCCTTAACTCTGATCCCTCGACCCTCAACCCTATCCCTAAACCCTCAACCCTAAACCCTCAACCCTCAATGTCAAATTCTAATCCCCCAACCCTTCACTCTAATCCCTCAACCCTAAACCCTATCCCTAAACCCTCAACACTATACCTTAAACCCTAATCCCTCAACCCTAACCCTAAACCTTGTCCTTAAACCCTAATCCCTCAACCCTCAACCCTAATATGTCATCCATCATCCCTCAACTCTAATCCCTCATCCCTAAACCCTAAACGCTATCCCTATTCCTAGACCCTCAATAGGCTCGATACTATACCTTAAACCCTAATCCCTCTACCATCGACACTCTTATTTAACCCTAATCCCTTGACCATTAACCCTATCCCTCAACCTCAACCCTCAACCCTCAACCCTCAACTCTCAACATTAAACCCTAATTCATCAACCCTAAACCCTAATCCCTCAAACCTAAACCCTATCCCTAAACCATCAACCCTCAACACTATACCTTAAACCCTAATCCCTATCCCTCTACCCTTAACCCTTAAAATTTAAACCCTATCCCTACACCCTCAACACTTGACACTATATCTTAAGCCTTAAACCCTCATCTCTAAAGCCTCAACCCTCAATCCTTAAACCTTCAACCCTAAACCCTATCCCTAATCCCTTTACCCTCGACACTCTAACCCTAACCTCGACATTAAATGCTAATCCGTCAACCCTAAACCCTAATCCTAAACCCTCAACCCTAACACTATACCTTAAACCCTAATCCCTCAACCCTCAACCCTAAACCTTATCCCTAAACCCTAATCCCTCAACCCTCAACCCTAATCCATCATCCCTCAACTCTAATCCCTTATCCCTAAACCCTAAATGCTATCCCTATCCCTAAACCCTCAACAGACTCAATACTATACCTTAAACTCTAATCCCTTATCCCTAAACCCTCCAACCCTATCCCTAATCCTTACACCCTCCACACTCTACTTTAACCCTAATTCCTTGACCCTCAACCCTATCCCTAAACCCTTGACCCTCAAACCTCAACCCTCGAACCTCAACGTCAAACCCTAATCCCTCAACCCTTAACTCTGATCCCTCAACCCTCAACCCTATCCCTAAACCCTCAACCCTAAACCCTCAACCCTCAACGTCAAAATATAATCCCTCAACCCTTCACTCTAATCCATCAACCCTAAACCCTATCCCTAAACCCTCAACACTATACCTTAAACCCTAATCCCTCAACCCTTACCCTAAACCTTGTCCCTAAACCCTAATCCCTCAACCCTCAACCCTAATCTATCATCCATCATCCCTCAACTCTAATCCCTCATCCCTAAACCCTAAACGCTATCCCTATTCCTAGACTCTCAACAGGCTCGATACTATACCTTAAACCCTAATCCCTCTACCCTTGACACTCTTATTTAACCCTAATCCCTTGACCATTAACCATATCCCTCAACCTCAACCCTCAACCCTCAACCCTCAACTCTCAACATTAAACCCTAATTCATCAACCCTAAACCCTAATCCCTCAAACCTAAACCCTATCCCTAAACCATCAACCCTCAACACTATAACTTAAACCCTAATCCCTATCCCTCAACCCTTAACCCTTAAAATTTAAACCCTATCCCTACACCCTCAACACTTGACACTATATCTTAAGCCTTAAACCCTCATCCCTAAAGCCTCAACCCTCAATCCTTAAACCTTCAACCCTAAACCCTATCCCTAATCCCTCTACCCTCGACACTCTAACCCTAACCTTGACATTAAATGCTAATCCGTCAACCCTAAACCCTAATCCTAAACCCTCAACCCTAACATTATACCTTAAACACTAATCCCTCAACCCTCAACCCTAAACCTTATCCCTAAACCCTAATCCCTCAACCCTCAACCCTAATCCATCATCCCTCAACTCTAATCCCTCATCCCTAAACCCTAAATGCTATCCCTATTCCTAAACCCTCAACAGACTCGATACGATACCTAAACTCTAATCCCTTATCCCTAAACCCTCCAACCCTATCCCTAATCCTTAGAACCTCCACAATCTACTTTAACCCTAATTCCTCGACCCTCAACCCTATCCCTAAACCCTTGACCCTCGAACCTCAACCCTTAACCCTCAACGTCAAACCCTAATCCCTCAACCCTTAACTCTGATCCCTCGACCCTTAACCCTATCCCTAAACCCTCAACCCTAAACCCTCAACCCTCAACGTCAAATTCTAATCCCTCAACCCTTCACTCTAATCCCTCAACCCTAAACCCTATCCCTAAACCCTCAACACTATACTTTAAACCCTAATCCCTTAACCCTAACCCTAAACCTTGTCCCTAAACCCTAATCACTCAACCCTCAACCCTAATCTATCATCCATCATCCCTCAACTCTAATCCCTCATCCCTAAACCCTAAACGCTACCCCTATTCCTAGACCCTCAACAGGCTTGATACTATACCTTAAACCCTAATCCCTCTACCCTCGACACTCTTATTTAACCCTAATCCCTTGACCATTAACCCTATCCCTCAACCTCAACCCTCAACCCTCAACTCTCAACATTAAACCCTAATTCATCAACCCTAAACCCTATCCCTAAACCATCAACCCTCAACACTATACCTTAAACCCTAATCCCTGTCCCTCAACCCTTAACCCTTAAAACTTAAACCCTATCCCTACACCCTCAACACTTGACACTATATCTTAAGCCTTAAACCCTCATCCCTAAAGCCTCAACCCTCAATCCTTAAACCTTCAACCCTAAACCCTATCCCTAATCCCTCTACCCTCGACACTCTAACCCTAACCTCGACATTAAATGCTAATCTGTCAACCCTAAACCCTAATCCTAAACCCTCAACACTATACCTTAAACCCTAATCCCTCAACCCTCAACTCTAAACCTTATCCCTAAACCCTAATCCCTCAACCCTCAACCCTAATCCTTCATCCCTCAACTCTAATCCCTCATCCCTAAACCCTAAATGCTATCCCTATTCCTAAACCCTCAACAGACTCGATACTATACCTTAAACTCTAATCCCTTATCCATAAACCCTTCAACCCTATCCCTAATCCTTACACTGTACACACTCTACTTTAACCCTAATCCCTTCAACCTCAACCCTATCCCTAAACCCTTGACCCTCGAACCTCAACCCTCAACCCTCGACGTCAAACCCTAATCCCTCAACCCTTAACTCTGATCCCTCATCTCTCAACCCTAACCCTAAACCCTAAACCCTAAACCCTCAACCCTCAACGTCAAATCCTAATCCCTCAACCCTTCACTTTAATCCCTCAACCCTAAACCCTCAACACTATACCTTAAACCCTAATCCATCAGCCCTCAACCCTAAACCTTATCCCTAAACCCTAATCCCTCAACTCTCAACCCTAATCCCTCATCCCTCAACTCTAATCCCTCATCCCTAAACCCTAAATGCTATCCCTATTCCTACACCCTCAACAGAATCGATACTATACCTTAAACCCTAATCCCTTATCCCTAAACCCTCCAACCCTATCCCTAATCCTTATACCCTCCACACTCTACTTTAACCCTAATTCCTCGACCCTCAACCCTATCCCTAAACCCTTGACCCTCGAACCTCAACCCTCAACCCTCAACGTCAAACCCTAATCCCTTAACCCTTAACTCTGATCCCTCGACCCTCAACACTATACCTTAAACCCTAATCCCTATCCCTCAATCCTTAACCCTTAAAACATAAACCCTATCCCTACACCCTCAACACTTGACACTATATCTTAAGCCTTAAACCCTCATCCCTAAAGCCTCAACCCTCAATCCTTAAACCTTCAACCCTAAACCCTATCCCTAATCCCTCTACCCTCGACACTCTAACCCTAACCTCGACATTAAATGCTAATCTGTCAACCCTAAACCCTAATCCTAAACCCTCAACCCTCAACACTATACCTTAGACCCTAATCCCTCAACCCTCAACCCTAAACCTTATCCCTAAACCCTAATCCCTCAACCCTCAACCCTAATTCATCATCCCTCAACTCTAATCCCTCATCCCTAAACCCTAAATGCTATCCCTATTCCTAAACCCTCAACAGACTCAATACTATACCTTAAACCCTAATCCCTTATCCCTAAACCCTCCAACCCTATCCCTAATCCTTACACCCTCCACACTCTACTTTAACCCTAATCCCTCGACCCTAAACCCTATCCCTAAACCCTTGACCCTTGAACCTCAACCCTCAATGTCAAACCCTAATCCCTCAACCCTTAACTCTTATCCCTCAGCCCTCAACCCTATCCCTAAACCCTAAACCCTAAACCCTCAACCCTAATCTGTCATCCCTCAACTCTAATCCCTCATCCCTAAACCCTAAACGCTATCCCCATTCCTAGACCCTCAACGGGCTCGATACTATACCTTAAACGCTAATCCCTTATCCCTAAACCCTCCAACCCTATCCCTTATCCCTTCACCCTCATGATTAATAGCCTTGAACGTAAAAAAAATTAAGCAGAACATAACGCGAGCGCGTTATAACGTGCTCGCATTATGTCAAACATGACAAACAATAGACTTGCAGGAAAGGAAAAATGCAAAGCAAAACATAACGTGAGAATTATAACACACTCGCGTTATGTCTTGCTTTGGGAATCCCAAGCCTTGGGCTTGGGATTTGCTTTAGATTTCCAACCCAAAGGCTTGGAGTGCCTTATGAATAGTCACAGACGTGTTTTTCTATATTCTTCAAAATTTCACATAATTTCGTTCGTGCTAACCCTCATATTTGCATGTGTTTCAAGGTCAAACAAATCGAACACATGGGTAATGTTAGGCTTTCTCTTAGCTATTTGACGATGTGATTTTTTTCACATTTTAACAATGTTAAGCCTTTTATCTTTAATTTCTTTTGTTTGTGTGTCCGTTTTTAGGCAAAAACCACTGTTTGGTCTTTTTTTCATTGTAAAATAACTATTCATTCAAATTTAAAAAAATATATATATTTGGAAACTAGACTCCATTCTACAAATATTAAAAAAATAAAAAAATGATTTTCAATTAGTTTTCAAAATTTATAGGGGTAGCACGGCCAAAATTCTATTTTTTAGGATGTGTCCACTTTGAAAATTAGTAAAAAATCAAATATTCATCAAAAAATTATCCAAAAAATCAGGCATAAACTACATGCTATTAGCTAATTTCTCACTAAAGCAATTTTAAAAATACCAAAAAAAAGTTGACCTTTTGAGGGAGCCACAAAACATGCTATGTTATGTTTTTTTGACAGAAACAACACCAATTTCTGTGGCTCCCTCTTTTGAACCCCTTAATCTATGCCATTTTCAAAACAAAATAGTAGTTTAGAAAGTAGACACGAAGCACTACGAACATTGTTTTGGTTGCATCTCCAAATTTTGAGTGTAACTATGCTCAATTTCTCATCCAAGGCCAGTATTTCCTGATTTCAAAAAAAAAGTGGCCACTTAAGACCCCTTTTTGGCCCCCCATCTTCCTGCAGTTACCCTTAGAGCTATTTGCAATTTGTTCACAGTTATTTTAATTAAATGAAATTAACATAAGTCTTGGGAACTAATAGTTAAAATATTGTTAATCATGGACTCTTATATCTTATGATCATAAAAGTAACTATTACTAGTGGTTGGAATATGATAGTTCTATATTATTGAGGAAGATTCACTTTATGATTGTTAGATGATTGATCATGATTCAATTAATGTTACATTCTTCAAGACCCATAATTAGTGCATTATGTCATATGTCACAATTGTGGTGTTGTATTTGAGTTATTGATGAAGGAACTTAGTTTGGTCTATTAGGTGATGATGTGCAATTGAGAGTGAATGTGATTTGAGACCATAGTGTTTAGTGTGTCAAGTGTTTGTGTCATTTGGGAAAGTTGATTCCAGAGGCCAAGAGGGGTAGTCGTGTATATGACTCCTGTGATTATGTAATCTTGCTAATGGTTGAATATGTATTGGTTATATATTGACGCCACTATGTTTATGGATTCATGTGGTTATGATGACTGTGCAAGATGGATAATGCCTTGCTCAGTGTACCTATTCATGTGGTTATGATAACTATGCAAGACGAGTAATGCCTTGCTCTGTGTAATGTGAAAAGATGTATATTTTGTGTTGTAAATGCATCATGATGAGAATGTGGTAGTTCATGCTTGGGTTTTGTTTTGGGCTTTGAGAATCTAGATGCAGTGAAGGGGGAGTGGCTTTCAATGTGGGACCGGCACCCAAAGTGGCTTGTCAGGGTAACCGATTGGAAGTTGTTAATCCAATGATAATAATAAATTTAGAGGGTTGGGTAGTCTTCACACTAATCAAGATAATTGGATGCCTCACTCATGCCTGTAGTGCTCGTTCAGGCTAAGGATGAGATGAGAAGGGCGTGGTTGGCAAAATCAACTTCCTTGTCCTCACGAAAGGAATGTTGGTTCCGCATGTGTCACCCTATGGGGCCAGCATCTAGTGAGAGACTATCAGGGTAACCATAGATTGGGGTCGGTGCCTAGTGAGAGACTATCAGGGTAACCCATGGATGGGGGCCGATGTCTAGCTAGAGACTATCAGGGTAACCCATGCTCTAGGAACATACGATGACACTCATCCCTACTGCAGTCTAGCATTCTCTAGTTTTGTTCTCCCCTTTGTTTTGTGAATGCCTCTAGAAGTGATGTTTGAGTTACTTGTGATGTCCTTATTAACTGGTGTTGTTTTGGAGTCATGTGTAGTCCTTGCACCTATTAGTCTATTGTCTTTTTGACTGTTGGAGGAAGTGGTGACTTTATTGTGAATGTCATGTGTATTTTAATGTTGGAGTCATGTTAGCCTTTTGTGTTGTGTTCCTATCTTCTTAACTATTTTATGTTGTGGGACCTTATTGTTATCTCCTAGCACAGAGGGTGGACCTTAGGGTTCCACATGGTCGGGTGGTTACCTTAGGGTTCCACATGGTCGGGTGGTTTCTCTTGCTGCTATTCATGTGCGAGAAGGATGTACCTTGTGTAACATATTTTAGATCTTGTTCTAGCTTGAGGAGATAGATACTTATGTTTATGTTCTATTCTTGTATATCAATTGAATCATGTGTTGTTATCTTGATGTATGTACTCCAATGTAATCAGGAAAGTGATATTGTAAACAATGTAATATTGTACTCTCTTGTAAAGGAAATGGCATATGTACTTGTATCCTTGTTGCAGGATCTTCATGATTACTTATCCGATGATATAATATGGAGCTATATGTGTTTATTCATTTGATGCAATTAGATTAGAATGAACCATGGTTGTTAGTTAATTCATAATGTTGGGTAGATCTTGTCAATAGTTGTTAGTAATGCAGCCATGGAATCCCTAGAGGATATAGATTAACTTGATGTATGATTAAATACGATTTACATTTCTTGTTATTTCTTTCTTTAAAAAAAAATTGGTCCTTTGTATAGCATAGTTGAGCTATTCTGTAGGGTTTTGTGGTGGGGTGTTACAGGTTTTAATTGGGTTTATGTTGTTTTACAGAATCTGATGAAGTAGTTACTATTTGTAAGTGGTTATAACTTACAACTATGGCTGTTGTGGCCTCTTTTGTGCACAATATTAGTCCTCACCCAATGTTGGGTTGTATTCTAGAAAATATTGGGTGATAGAGGCCTCGCTTCTCATGTAGATGTACCAGTAAGAAATTTAATACCTTTGGCTTATTATATGGAAAAAAATGATTTTGATGATTTTTTGGTAGGGTTACTTATACTTCTATTTGTAGAGTTTGGATATTTGATAGGGTTATAAGGGAGAAGCAAAGGAATTGGTCGCAGATGAAAAGAGGGCATCAAGAAAGAGTAGCAGAAGAGTAGTGTATGCTCCAGAATTTGATGATTTACATTGCTATGAAAATTTAATTTTTGGTTGAATCATTTTTTAATCTTTCTAGTTGAATCTTTTTTTAATCTTTCTCCATGAGGAGGCCTTGAATTCATCCATTCATTATTCTTTTCCCAACGATTCTTCCATTGGCTGTATAACATACTATTTCATTCAATCATTGAACTGTAACGAATATATTCCAATCAATATTTATTGATACTTTGCCCTCCATATGTAATCTAGGTTGACATTTAGGTAGGAAATGTATAAAATGAGAATAAATCTGCACCTTTGTAAAATAGGGATTTGAAACTTTTTATTTTCGACAATGTTTGCATTCATTGTTTGATACAGAATGTTCATCCAAACTTTATTTTATATTATTGTTATCTTTCAGCCATATGAAGTTATGCCATAGGAAATAGGGACCCATATATTGAATATTCTAATCTTTTAGAACAATTTATCCTTGTGTCTTTTATTAAATTGTGATATGACTGGGCTATGTCTGGGCAAAATTTGGCTCATTAAGTTGTATAGAGACTAGATATGGTTGGAAAACAAACAATGTAAGTATCTTGACAAAATTTGGTTCATTAAGTTGTATAGAGACTAGATATGGCCTAGAAAACAAACAAGGTAAGTATCTTGACAAATGAGTGCCAGAATAATTGAGTGTATTGATCTTATGTCACTGTTTGTGGAAGGAAACTTGCAAGAAATGTTATATATATATATATATATATATATATATATATATATATATATATATATATATATATATATATATATATATATATATATATATATATATATATATATATATATATATATATATATTCAACAATAGATTTTCATTGAAGGTTTCTATTTTTAAGAACATAATTTCCCTCAATATCATCATCATTTGCATAATAAATGTACAAGATTGTCAAGAGAAAGAAGATTATCTTATTGTTTACCCAGAGTAGATCTTACTGGATTCACTCCTGTTGTTCTGTTTTTGTCCACATCAAGTTCATACATTGTTTGAAGCAGGCATCATAATATTGATCACCTAACACTTCAAATTCTTATAGTACATTGAAGTGGGCCCAACAATTTTTATCATCTACTTTCTCTGAAGGTATTAAATCTCTTCTAATTATTAGCCTACTTGGTTGGAGTAGGGGTCATCAAGTCACTTCAAACTTGGACCTTTCTCTTAGCAACACACATTTTTAACTACTAGTCCCAATTCATTCTATTTAGGTTATTATTTCAGGAAGGAGGCTACCTAAAAATTTTAGTGGGTGCTATTGAGAATTTTTATGAATCTTTGACAATTAGGTGGTCCAATAAACATTATAGCAGTATGTAATTATGTAATGTTAAAAATTTAAGCTTGGAAATTTTAGGAAGATGATGGTTCTATAAATTTCTTAACAGAAACTAATGCTAATAATTTGCAAATGTCTTCTAATGACAACATGATTCATAAGGGCCTATTTTTTATCTTTCATCTCACCCTTTTTTAGGAGGAAATGTCATTCGCAGTCAAAATTTGGCTCCACATTGTTCGTTAGCACTCTCTCAACCGTGCCAATATGAGGGCTTGGAGAGGGCATTCTTCAAAGCATAATGGGGAGGGATTTTTGTTTGTGAAATATTGTAGTTGCAAACCTGTATGCAAAATGGAGGGACGTCCACCATGTTGTGATCTGTTTGACAAAACTGCTCAAAAAAATATATTATTTTGGAATTCCATAATTGCAAGATCTGGACCAAATGGTTTATTGAATTTAGTTTTCTATTCTTATTATATGGGGTTGTGCGGTGGACCTCTTAATTCTTTCTCATGCCAATATTTTATTTTAATTCATTTTTCATTAATTATATGTGGTTTATTTATATTTCTATACATTAAAAAATTTAAAAGATTATGACAAGTGTGAGATTTGGGAAAAGTATTTGTCTTTCAACTATGGTTTCATGGAATGCCATAGTTGTAGGATATGTTTAACATTTATGTGATAAAAAGATGCACATTATATTCGGAAAAGTACATAGATATTTATAAGATTAGTTTTTTAATAATTAGTTAAAGTGAATTTTATCTTTTTAGATTAAATAGTTTGTTAATGTCAATTAGCTCTTTAATTTATAGATTTTTTTTGGTTAATATATAATAGAAGATGATGCTATGTTATATTTGAATGCAACTGAAAATATATGAAAAAGTGAAAGAAAATTGAATATTATATATATAAACTTAAATATCATTATAATGTCTTCAAATTATATTTTCATAATTACTTGATTATAATTATATTTGGACTTTAGTTTATATTTGCAAATCTTTTATTTAAAAAAAAATCTACAATTTATTTAAATATTCTATTGGCTACTTGATTAAGGGTTTTATTCTCCCTTATCTTTCTTAAATGTCCCTCCACTCTTTCCTATATTCTCTCCATCATTCTCTATTTTATGGGAAAATTATTCTATATTTATCTTCACTTATACCCTTATTTTAAGAAAATTTTATGACAATTACATATTATAATTTTTATTTCTGAATTTCTTGCATGTACAAGCTTTTCCTTTAAGAATGGAACTAGTATACATATCTTAAATACATATATCTAAAAAATACCTAGAGATATCAATTTGAAACTATTTTATTTACTTCGCATTCCAACCATTTTATTAGTACCTGCCTTCAACTGGTACTATTGCAATGAGTTCACACTTACCTAGTTATTAATCTATTGATTGCAAACCAATCAAAAGATAGGATTATTTTTCTTGTTGGACAAATTTGATTTAAATTTTTACTTTCCTATGTCAACATGATAAATTTTTTAACAAAAAATTATTTAGAAATGACCTCTTCTCTGCGGATTGTCGGATTGTCTGGAGAGTGCAACAAAAAACTATAAATGCGGAGAGAATTTTCATTTGAGGGGAGCACATGGCAAGTAAACAAATTATGGACACAAATTTTGTCTCCCACTAGTTAAGTCATGCCTAAATGGATGGCGATTAATTTTTTGCTTCATTAGCTAAAAGTAATTTAATTTTAATTTAGTTTTTAGGGTTCTACACATTTTATTTTATGTAATTAGATTATTTTAGGGATTTCAATTTTATTTATTTAAAATTTAAAAATCTTGGATTTCAATTTTATTTAGTGATGTAAATATGAATATGTTATTGTTATTATATTATGTAAGTATTCTTCAAACTTACAATATATTTTATTACATTTTAATATTTTAGGTAGACATTTCAAATCTATCCACACCTAGCTAGGGTTAGGGTTCTACACATTTTATTTTATGAAATTAGATTTTTTTGGGGATTTCAATTTTATTTAGTCAAGAGTTAAAAATCTAGGATTTCAATTTTATTTAGTCAAAAGTTATAAATCTATAGTATCACAAAAAATATTTCGCCATGTTATTACATTTTTTATTTTATTTTTAAAACTTACAATATTTTAATGCATTTTAAATTATTTAAAAGTATTATTAGTATTATTACATTTTAAGGAAATATTTTTGTTATTTAATAGACTTTGTAAAAGTTTAGTTTTATAATTAGGAAATATTTTAGTCCTATTTTATTTTTACTAAATTAGATTATTTTTGAGATTTCAATTTTATTTACCAAGACATTTCAACACTCTTCAAATATTATTTTTTCATTTATTGGAATGCAATTTGTCTCTACAACCAATACCTAATCAGCAAAAAGAATTACAACTAAACAATTACTATATACAACCAATAGTTAATCAACAAAAAAAATAACAACTAAACAAATACTATAATAACAACACTACAAGGCAGGTACTGGCCACTACGTGGCACTTGTTTACTATATGTTAATTATTAATTATTTAAGGTTTATATCTTGATCATCAAATTAATTAACAAATCAAATTTAAACATTTTATTGATTAAATTACACTACTACATTTTTAATATAAATTAATTAAGATTCAAACCTTGATTTTCTAACATTATTTTGAGTTTTATTTTCTTTCATGCTAGTGTTATGATGGCATATCTTTGTTTTACCTCCTTATTTTGGAAATATTATGTTTATTATTAAATATTAATATTAAATGTCAAGAAATATTAATTTGAAGTTATTTTATTTAGTTTAAGTTATCAATTTCCCAACTATAATTAACAAATTAAAAAAATATCAAATTAAGAAATCCAAATATTTTCTAAGGTAATAGTTTTTTATAACATGCTCAGGCCATTACACTCCACCCATTGTAAAATGCCTCTCCACATTAATGAGGAGGGTTCACATAGTTGGGAGTTTTAAAGATGAATAAGATGAATTACACTTGAAAATTTGTTATATTATTAAAATATGTTAAATTTTATGTGAATTGTGAAATGTATAAATAGTATATTTGCAATATAGCAATAAAGTTTATTTTTTAACATCTTTATTAGTTAATTGGATTTTGTTTGGATATTATTAGTATTTTTAAAAATTAATTATAATTATGTTACGAAACTTAAAAATAATAAATAGTTGTTGAATTTTTGTCTATACAAAAAATATTTATTCTAAGAAGAAAATTAAGTCAAATATTATCAATTAATATTATACTATATTATAGCAGAGATAATATTTATCTCCGAGGATGTGCAAAACTAGTGCAGGCAAAATATTATCAATTAATATTATACTATATTATAGCAGAGATAATATTTATCTCCGAGTATGTGCAAAACTAGTGCAGGCAGATGTGGTGAGGGCAAGTAGGCAGATGTGGTGAGGGCGAGCAGGTTGGCGAGTAGCTGTGCAGATTTGGGGTTAGTACTTAGGGAAGGGGCAAAAATCACCTTGCCTCTGGTTCAGCAGGGAGGCATCAGTATGCTCTCTGTTCTGGCACCTCTAGGGAGGACTGGAGCAATCTAGTCCTCCCTCAAAAACCCTAGATGCATCCCCTGTAGGGAAATCTTCAGTGGAGAATGTTGGGGATGGTGCGGGGGCTTCTCCTGGCGCAGTGCCCTTCGCTCCAGTTGATGGGTGCAAAAATAGGGCTAACCCTTTTCATGTTTGCTCAGATTATTGCCGTGTGCATGCTAATCAAGTTAACCCTCTTTTGTTTATTCATCCAGCCTTTGTTGATATCCCCCCTCCTTCGAATATAGATAGCATCTCTCAACCTGGCGGCTCTCACTTTTCTCTTGGGGATTCGATTGTTTCTTTCTCTGACGAACCGCTAGATTTCAGTATTTTGGATGAATCTATTGATGCAATAGCTAAGGACTGCAGTGCCTATTCTGTGATCATGAAGATGCATGCATAGGCGGCCTTCGATGGATTCAGTTCTTGATTGGATTAAATGCACCTAGAATAATCTGTCTCTCCTTGCTATGGAATCTCTAGATTTTGGTTTATTCCTAATAACCTTTTGTTCTATGGAGGATTGTAACTTTGTTTTGTAGAATGGGCCTTGGTTTTTTAGGCCATCTGGTCTCTTTATTTCTCCTTGGGACTTGCTCTTCTTTGATCCTACCACTGCCAAGATCACTCTTATTCCTGTCTGGATTAGGCTATATAATTTACCCTTGGTGCTGTGTAACGCGGATCTAATGAGCAATTTGATCAACCAAGTGGGATCTTTTGTCAAGATGGATTCAGTTCCAACAATTTTGAAGGGCAAGCTCTATAGGGTTTGTGCCATGGTGGATATCTCTAAACCCCTCTCTCATTCCATCCAGATCCATTCTTCTCATGGCATATGGACCCAATTTTTAAACTATGAGGGTTTGCCCTTTCGTTGTTCCCGCTATAATATGTTGGGTCACAGAATTGAGGCTTGTTCCTTCCAAAATATGGCTAGGGTGAGGAATTTAAATGTGAAGAAATGAGTAAAAAAGGGACGTGCTCTGGATTCTAATTTCATTTGGAGGAACCATGGTAAGTTCTTCACTCCTCCTCAGGTCCCTGCATCGAATCTGGTCCAGACGGAGGCTCCCTCTTCTCTCCCAATTGTTCCTATCCTTGAGAGTCCACCTGGCTCTTCTTTTGAGTCGAAGGAGGATGGCTCTGATTCTGATGGTGCCTTTCCTTTCATGGATGACTTGGAAGAGCAGGATCAGGATTTTTTTGATGATTTTACATTGGCTCCACCTCAGAAACTTGGGATTCAATAGCATTCTAATGGTAAATTAAAATATGATTGCGGTCCAAAATGAAAGGTTGGGAGGAGGTCTGATGCTAAAAAACTTCACATCGAAGGTTCTAAAGTAGTGGAAGCTGGATCCCAATGGACTTTGGATGTGCTTCTCCTTCGTAACACTCATAGGGTGTAATTTTTGTTTTACATTTGTGCTTGTCTCCCTCTCTTTGAGAGCCATTGTATTGACATAGGATTTTCTCTTAGTTTTTGTTCCTCTATGGGTTTCTTTTGTTCTTCTCTTTCCTTACAGATTTAGCCTTTGTTCCTCTATAGGTCTCTTTAGTTCTTCTCTTTCATTCCTTACAATATTAGCCTTTCTTTGTTCCTTCACTATTGCGCGATAGTTTTCTGTAATTTTTTATTATTTTTAATAAAGGGAGTGGGCCCTTATCCCCACATATTATGAATCAAAAAATAAAAATAAATACTTGTCTATTTCTAATACCTAAAATTTACCTTTAACTATTTAAAGGAATGCTATATAAGAAGTACTGATTAGAAAATAATAATTAATTACATAGGAATGAAATAACAATTTTATATGTACAAATAATAAATATAATAATTAGTTTAATATAAAAAGTTGTATTAATCAAACTGTTAAAAATATTATTATTTTTCAAATAATTGTAAAGTTTCCAATTAAAAAACCCTTCCATTGATTAAAGGATTATTGTAAAGTTAACAAAATATGATGATAAGGATGTACAATTGGCTAATTATAATAATAATAATGATGATGATGATTTAAAATCATTGGGGTTTATACTAATTATGATTTTAAATAGCTAGGGTTTATTATAATTAATATTATATCAATAATATATTATTTAAAAAAATTATATATAATTATATTATATTTATTAATATATATAATAATACAATAATAAACATAAATATAATAATATATAATATTATAATAATGTAATACATATATAATACTATTATATTTAATAATATAATAATAATATAAATACTAGTATAGATATCTTAAAAAAATCTATCTAAAATAATGTAGAGAGATATCAATTTGAAGTCATTTTATTTTAGATTAGGACTCTTTTATTTACTCTATGCATGGACACATTAATTATATGATTTATGCATAGTGTTTTAAAATTTAGAAAAATAAAGTATATATTATTTATTTATGTAAAATTTTAGATTTAAGTAGAAATAAAATAATAAGTAAAATCAAAACATAGTCAACAAATATTTTAAAAAAGGACTCCCTGACAAATGGTTCCTCCCAGAAGGGAAAGCCTTCATAGGAGGGTGAAATTCTTTCCAGGAGCATGGACTTTCCTAGGATTTTTTGTTGCCAGCACCCCTTGTGGAGCCTAAGGCAGATAAGATTGTTGTTGACCATGTTGGGTGTGCCCAACCATAGTGTCTCTAGCCACCTTTGTTGGGCCTTCAGCTCCATTATTGGACCCATCTGCTACGGGTTGGAACTCGTACTACTTTGTTGATCCCTGTTTCATCTTCTGCATTGTTGGTTTCTAACTCTATGCAAAAATTCTCTTTGGTTGCAGTGTCTATTGAGGATTCCCTCCTCTTACCTTTCTCTAAGGATTTAGACTTACAGTTTTCCTGGATAGTTGTTCAAAGAAAGAAGAAAGGACTCCCCAAATATGTCGCTGCTTTGCGACTAAGGGTTAAGGGATTTAGATTTATACCCTCAGGGTCTAGTGTTGTTTAGATCCCTTATTTTGGTTTGTAGCTAGGCTATTATTTTTTTGTTGTTTCTATGATTTTTCTAGCCTATTTGTGCCCTGTTTTACTCTACCCTATGGACCTTTGCGTAAAGAGATCAACACCCTAGTTTGTTGCTTATCTTAATCAAAAACAAATATTTAAAAAAAAGAGTATAATAAAATAATGTGGAAGTAAATTAAAATTCTAAAGTAAAATAAAATAACTCTTAAATAAATTATAATTTATGTGTATATAAAATAAATAAAATAACTCTTAAGTAAATAAAATTTAAACAATGTAAACAAAACAAAATAATTTTTAAATTGCCATTAAGGGCGTGGTTTAGTTGTTAAGTCTCTTGATTGTAGTGGTGGCCACCAAGGTTCAAACCCCCGCTGGGCCAATGAGCTCAGAGGTTTTACACCCAGAGGGGGTGTCATGCCAAGTCACATTAAAAAGTTTAACAAGCACACTTAAAAAAAATAATTTTTTTTTTAAAAGTGCTCTAAATATAATAAAATAACTCAAAATTAATATCTTTAAATAAATTTATTTAAAATATTTAAATATTAATATTTTGACATGTAAATGGATGTCAAATTTAAGGTAAAAGGTAAGAGATAAATTTATTTAAAATATTTAAATATTAAAGTTTTGACATGTAAATAGATGTTAAATTTAAGGTAAAAGGTAATATTTTTTTAAACACACTCACGCTATTACACTCCACCCATTGCTACCATTGTAGAATACCTCTCGACATTAATTATATTATATTATAATTGTAATTATAATTATGATTTAAAATAATTAGGGTTTATGTCGCCACAGTAGAGGTACATTTTGGATTATCCTCAATGCAATTTTTTTTCAATTGCTTAGGTTTTAGGGTTAGAATTAGGATTACAATCAGAGTAGGGTTAGAATTAGAGTTAGGGTTGGCATTACATTTAGGATTAAAGTTAGGACTTAAAATTAGGGTTAACATTATAGTAGTATTGAGGCAAGAGTTAGGGTTACAATTAGGGTTATCATTAGGGTTAGCATAAGTGTTAGGATTAAATTTATGGTTAGGGTTAGGATTAAGGTTAGGCTTACGGATAAAATTATGATTACAATTAAATATAGGATTAGAGTTAGGGGTTAAAATTAGGGTTACAATTAGAGTTAGTATCAGTATTGGGGCGAGGGTTATGATTAAAATTAGGGTTAGGATTAAGGTTAGGGTAAGGGATACTATTAGGGTTATGAATAAATTTAGGATTAGAGTTAGGGTTAAAATTAAGGTTAAAATTAGGGTTATGGTTAGGGTTAGTAATGGGGTGAGGGTTAGGGTTAGTAATGGGGTGAGGGTTAGGGTTAAAATTAGTTTTAGGGATATAATTAGGGTTATTGTTAGGGTTAGGATTAGTGTTACAATTAAGGTTAGGGTTAGGGTTACAAAATTGGATATCTCAAGATTAGAATTATAATTAAATTTAGGGTTAGGTTACAATTAGAATTAGAATTAGGGTTAGGGTTAGAGTTTAGGTTAGAATTAGGGTTAAAACTATGATTACAATCAGGGTTAGGGTTGGGACTATAATTAGGGTTAGTATTAGCCTAAAAGTTAGGGTTAGTGTTAGGGTTAGGGTTATAATTATTGAGGAAGGGAAAAAGTTACCAAGCATGTCAAAAACACACTACAGCCAACCCTAGCTCCCAATGGAGTGGAAATAAGCTACGAATCAATCAAACAAACATGAAATAAATACAAATTCAAAGCTAACTAATGACTTATCTCCATTATTCTTCTCAATCTTGCATAGGCATGCATGATTTCGAAGGGTTGTTTGTTGGTTTCTCACTATTTCAGAAGCGTAACATTGGCATAGGATGATTCTAGAGGAAATTTGATAGCATAACAATACTCGAGAACTAGATGTTCAAATGGCTTGTGAGAGGGTTTATTTATAGGAAAGGCTAATTTGAATGAAGGGTTGTGATTGCAATTTGGTTTGAATGATGTGGACGGCTAGGATTGATTAGGTTTTCCCACTCCATGAGGAGTTGTAGTCATGTCACAAGTGTGTGATGGAGAATAAAGGGGACCTAATTCAAATATTTTTTTTGAATTAGTTTGACATGTGAAGTGTATTAAGTGGAAGTTGTAGCATGTGACATGTGTTGCAATGTGGTGAGAGGTGAGGGAATAATTCAAATATTTTATTTGAATTATTTGGGACACGTGAAAGGGGAATTAATTAAATGAATGGGATTTATTTAATTAACTAGCTAAGTGATTAAGATGGGATTATGAGTGGGATTAAGACAAAATGTCATGATTTCCCTAGTAATGTATCGACTAGGTAATGCTCAAGACATGGAAAAATTTAAGTATCTACATTTTCCCCTCTTTGAGATGATGTTTGAGATGATGAAATTTGTGTCGAGTAACATCATTTCAAAGAATCTAAGGTATGGATAGAGGAAAAGGATGATGATGTAAAGAAAGGGGATGATGATGCCCCCTTAAGAGGATAGGTAGGTTGGACAAACACAAGTAGGCTCTCGAAATGAAATGGATTGGTCAAGGAAGAAAGATAAAGGAATGGAGAGAAGAAATGAATGAGACATTATGCTACAATGAAGGTGAGCAACCATTATGTTTGATTTATCACTAGACATTATGTACCAAGGTATAAGGACCAAGGTGAGGATGTGTCTCGTGCCCCAGTGTAATACAACCTTGTCTAGATACAAGATATGAATATTTGCTAGGTCAGATCCGGATTTGATACAAATGCAAGACAAATGATAACACACACAAGAAAGCAAGCAAGCTTGTACAAATGATTAAAATAAAAAGGTATTGCCCTTGTCAAGATATAAACCAATGATTGGTTAATTGATTGATTGATAGATTATGATAATGATGGTGTCTGGTTTCAAGAAATGAAACATGTTTAAGATGCCTAGTCTGGTTTCAACAATGCAACATCTTGTCTAAAATGCCTAGTCTGGTTTCGACGATGCAACATCTTGTCTAAGACAATTGATTGATTGATACTAGTGTTGTTGGCCATGCGAGCAACACCAGGGTTTGATTATGATTGATTGATTTGGTTTACATCAAGATTAGGATCAAGACCATTGATGCAATTGGATAATTTGACATGATTGATTAAGTTGACTAGTATGGATTGATATGACTTGCATTTGGATTTATTACTTGGAATGATTTGAAGAAGTGACGTGATTGAATTGATTGCTTGAATTGAATGGATGTTTGGATAGAATGAATAATGATGATTTGAATTGATTGATTTGATGAATTGATTGGAAGAGTTGGATTGATTTGATGATTGGATTGATTGAATTTGAAGAATTGATTTGGTTGATTGATTAGAAGAATTGATGACTTGGATTGATATGACTGGAAGAATTGATGATTGAAATGATTGGATTGGATGAATTGGATTGATGGAGTTCATTGAATTGGATTGATTTTATTGCTTGAATTTTTGTTGGATATTTGATTGTTTTCGTATTTTTGGGGATGTTTTAATTTTTTGTGTTTTTGAAATATTTTAATGTTTTTCGTATTTTTGAATGTTTTGATTTTTTTGTGTTTTTGAAATGTTTTGTTTTTTTTGTATTTTTGAATGTTCTAATTTTTTTTGTATTTTTGAATCTTTTGATTTTTTTGTATTTTTGAATCTTTTAGGATGACATTTGGATAACCATTTTGATAGCCTTCATGCTAGATACCAATGACAAGGGAAAACCAAGCCTAGGTGCAAGGAAGTAGGTGGGATTGGATGGCTAAAAGGATGGGTGATAAGGGATGAAATGGATGTATGTGTAAGAGAGAAAGGATGTGATCTCCAAAGACTATGTCACAGAAGAATAACTTGCCCCATTCTAGGTATAATGCTTATGACGATAGGATGATGATAGGATGGATTTGGGAGGATGAGGTATGTCAAGAGATATCCAAACCATCTGTCAACATTTTTCCTTTGTCTTTATCAAGATCAAAAATGCAAGGGAGGATGAATGGACTCAATATGATAGGTATATGTATGTGGGTGTATGGAAATGGCATGATAAGGTAGGATAGGAAATGATAGGATGAAAATGATATGTTGGATGAGACAAGGTGCCCCCAAGTGTAAGTGACATAGAAGATCAACCTACATATGACACCTGTTTTCCAGGTTTTCATCATGGTACTTATCCAAGGTGCCACCAAGGGTGGTTTTCACCATTGGATGAAGGGATTTCTCTTTACTTTTTTATTTTATTTTATTTTTATTTTTTGAATTTTTGGATGGGAGAAGGTGGAAGATGCATAGGAGGGACTCACATGTCTAGTTCTATGAAAGGTGATAGTATCCCCTTAGAGATGGATGTTATCACATGGACCATGTCAAGTCATTATGCTCATCGATGTTGTTAAGGAAATTGCATGGAAGTGAGATGGATAAGGTAGATAGTGTATTATGGAAGGTACAATACTGGATTATGTAGGGATGGAAAGATAGTGGATTATGTATGATATATGCATGGAAGATGGATGGATGAAAGGTTTATGCAAAAGCATGGACCATAGGGAGGTGATGGGGAAGATATGTAGGGTAATAATTGAATGATGGAGTGATGGAGGTGTGAAAAAGAATCATTACCAAAGGCTACACACAACATGATAAACATTGAATCTTTTGAGTGGATGGTGATATAGGAAGCAATGGAAAAGTTTGCTTAGGAGATGGATGACAAAGTGATTTAGGTACCCACATAGACTTAGTATTTTTATAATTTTTGCCTTGCTTGTGGGTTGGAAGAATTTGATATTTTTGAGTGGAATGGCATTTTTGAATGAAGGAGGATGGTTGGGAATTTTCAGAGGTGGATGCCTCATTTGACTTGATTTTTTGTTTAGGGACCCATACCATTTTAGTTTTTAACTTTTCTTTTAAAGGTATGGGCTTGGATGGATTTTTGAATGTATCTTGCTTTGATTATTTGCACTGATGTCCTAAGGCATGAGGGTCCTTAGGATTTTTGGATTTATGAGTGAAGGTGTTGGGTCTCAAAAATGCAGGTTTTTAGACCACGAGAGGGTGCCAGTCCCTTGATATGTTTTTGGCCCTCAGAACAAGGTTTATGCAATTGGAAACCCCCTACTCTTTAGGCTCTTCCAAACCTAGGTAGGTGTACCTAAATGATAAAGCAGATTTCAAAGTCTAACTGGATTCTAATTTGTGCAATCTACTCACTATGGCACACAGGTGTGATGTAGATGCAGAGCTTACTTACTAGTTCCTAGTGAATGTGTTTGAATTTATCAAGAGTATAGATTAGATTTATACAAAATGTTCTAAAGTTGATCAATGCCTAATCTATTGGGAGGATGAATGATGATTATGGAGGCAAATGTGTAGGATAGGTGAGTCTATTTTGCATCTTAACTCTAACTTGTTGGGCACTTGGAATGTTTGCACCTTGTACAAACGTGCAGGTCTGTAAGTTACAGTACTCTTCTTTAATAATCCCAGTGATATTCTCCTAAATTATTGTGATCTCATGAAAGGACTTTTAATTCTTAGCCTGAGGGAAACCAATCACAATAATTATTTCAAAATTATTTTAATCTTGGTAGGAACCAATCAAAATAGATTATCTGAAAGGATATTTAATTCACTCCTACCAGAAACCAATCAAGATAACCACACACCAACAACAAATGTGTTGTGACAAATTATATAAATTTGAATAACTCAAAAGAACCACTTTGGAGACAGTACAACAGCATATAATCATGAAAATCAATCACAACAATTGAACACTAAAAATAGATCACCATTCAAGAATAGTCTACTCCATTATATTGCTTCGAAATATATATAATAATTGCATATGTTTCTGAAATATGGGAATGGATGGGTGAAATGGGTGCAATCTATCTTCTTACTAATGCCTCACCTAAAATGAAAATGATGATTTCCTAACCTACTCCTTTGACTTATATAGCAATATCTTGAAGAGGGTGTGCCTCTTTGTAAATGTCTTTTGGAACTTGAACAACAATATACAAAATATTACATTAAGCTCTAATGAGCAATAAATGAACTTGAGTAACATGATCTTAATATTCCTTACTCAAGTATATATCAGCATACTCCACAACATTCCTCACCATAATCTCCATAGTGAACATCTTTTCTAAGTGTTCACAAGCTTCTCCCAATGTTGGATCTTCACTCTTAGCTACTTCCAAGGTTTCCTGCAGTATCAGTTGGCATTCTTTCATCCATTCATTTTGACTTTTCAAATCTTTATTATCACTGAACAATGCAAGCATACCCTCCTTTGAAGCATTGATAAACACTTTGGCATCTGCTTGAAGTTCATCATAATAATTTTTATGCTTCCTGATCAGGTCTTCAATAGTGGTAATGGCCCTAGTATCAGAAGTGCTTCTATTTTGTATCTCTTGGAACTTTTCCTGAAGCCTATCCTTTATCCTTTTATGTTCTTGAATGGTAGTGTAATTCTTAGAGTGAGTAACCCAGAATTTGTCCATCCAGATCATCATATTAGTGTATCTCTTTTGGAATACTGTAGAGAGTGCATCAAACCTGGCCTGGATTATTTGAGTGTTCATCTATAATTCCTCACACTTGTCCTTTACTTGGGATCTTTCTCCTCGAGTCAACATTTTAGTAGGTTCTTTGAATGTATCCTTCATTGTATCTCTTAAAAAATCATTTTCTTTACACATCCTTTCATTTTTCAACTTGTACATATCTCACTCTTTAATCAGCATTTGAATATGCAACTTATTAAATTTGGCTACATTTATGCCAATATTAGCTATGACTATAGGATTAGTTTCACCCACTTTTAATGTCATCACATGACCAAATGCTTTCTCTATATCAATAACTGGAAGCTCCTTATGTGGGGGGTATAGATCCCAGATCATAAGAAAATTTTCATCAGGATTGTACTTTGTCCCAGTGTATAACTCTATTACGTAGGCTTCTAGACTGATTTTGTGTTTGGCATCATTGTTGTGTAAAAAACTATCAAAAACTAAAGTAGATCTCAAGTCTAAACTAGGAAAGATCATCACACTAGATTCCTCTAGTAATTTTCTTCCCTTCTCTAGAGTCATGTTCTTTATTTCATTTTCCACATCTATTTTCAATGTGTTCAACAATTGCCTTTCATTGCTTGGTGTGACATCTACAACTGATTTCCTTATTTCTTTTCCTCTGTGTTTATACAAGAAAGATTTAAACTCAGGAGACTGAATGAAATGGTCATCTGAAACAAAAGATTTATAAGCCAATTGCCTAGCATCTGTATCAGATGATTCCCCATCTTCTTGTTCTCTGATTGGAGGTCAATATTCTTCAATCCTCATCTTGGGGATCTTATTAGGTTGCCTTTGGGGTTCATTTTCTTCAGCAGATTCCTCACTACCAGAGGATAATATTTCTACCTCTGGTATTTCCCTCATCTTTTGTTCAACTTCTTTATTTTACTCATCAATTGCCAAATCAACCTCTATTCCTTCCATGTTTCTGATGATATCATCATGAGGATATGGTATATGAACATATCCACTTAAATTTTGTTTTTTCCTTGCAAAATCAATAAAACCTTCAGGATCAAATCCTTTCCTCAGTGCAGCCCTCTTCATATTGAAATGTAACAATTTATCCAAAACAAGGTCATATCCTTCTTTTGAAACTACAGTAAAATCCCCAAAAAACAATGTACTGGGCATGGATGATTGTTTGTTGTAAGCACTCAGATTCATGACATTGGAATAATCAAGTTGCCTGACAATCTCTAGATATGCAATTCTATCTGGCACAGTCTTGGGCAATAGGAAAGGTGTATCTTCAAAACCATAAACCCTAATCATAGTGGAATCAAGAAAGGAATATCAATCACCCCAATTATGAGTTACAATTGATCGCCCATTGAAATCTTTTGGCCTTAAGAATCTTTTGATCTCATTAGACAATGAATAATCACAAGGGTGACATAAAATCTATACAATGTCTTGACAAAGTATTCTTCAAAATGAACATAATTAGAATTAACAAATACTATCCCAAATGGAGGTCCACAATTGTGTTGGTAATGGTTGATCCTCTTTATCCAACTGTATGATTCTTAATTCTTCTACCCACATTCCTAGCTCGTCCATAGTACAATATCATGTGCATAAGAGAGGAATAATGTTTGAAGCACATTGTGGGAGAACCATTCTTAATAGCCATTAACCCTGAGTCAATCCCTCTAGAAATGTATGAAGCATAATCAAAGGGTCTTACATTGTGACATTGTATGTCTGTAGCAATCACCATTGGCACTATAGACATAAATTCAGGGACCTTTGTTCCCATTACTTGACCCACTGAGTAGTAGGTATATTTCAAATAGGGCTCGAACAAATCAACATGGAAGGGAGGTCCATCACCATCCTCAAGTGCTCATAAGTTTCCATCTTCTCTAGGCCTATGTAATGACAATCTCCAACATTTGTAGGTAGTGTCCATTCTCCAATACTCTTTTTCTAAATCCTCGTGGATAATAGGCTCATCACATATGTCGTCTAGGCTAAAGACTTCACAAAGTGTATTTTTGGATACATGTATGAAAGGTTCTCCTTGCGAGTTACAAATGGCTCTTAGTTTCAGGTTATAATGGTTGGCCAAAAGTTTTACAAGGTTTATATTCACAAAGACATCAGGAACAACCAACTTCCCCAAATTGAAATTCCATGGGTTACAGACTAGTTCAAATCTATTTCTTTGATAATAGTGAAACATGAACAATTCTAATCCCCTGATGGGTGTCCACACATTACCTATATGTTCGCATTTATCTTCTAATCTTTCCACATCAGCCCTCAATTGTGCAGACCTCCTAGCTTTTTGGTCCTGAGCAAGGTAATTAATCAATGAGGTCTTGATTTAATTTTCATTCTTGTGTTTTCAACTCCCACCCTGTTTCAGTTTTTTGCTTCTTACTTTTGGGCTGACTACTTGCACCCCTTTGCTTATTATTTTTTATTTTTACAGGACTTTCTATCTTATTTATCTATAAAATAGCAGAATTGAACTATAATCTATTAGTTGCAGGGATATCTCATATGGTTACTTGTATGTTTCAAGCACACTGAATTCCTTGACCTCTACTTAATCTCATTCTTCTTTGCTGCAACTCCTAAAAATTCCTTTTGGTTCAATTCCTTTCGATCAGAAATATTCATATAAGGCTTATTCATGCGGCCATTAATGTCTGCCACTAGAATTGAATGCAGCAGGTTTTTTGAATTTCAAAATGTCAGAGCAATACAATTCTATTGGATCAGTGAAACTCTTCTAGTCTTAGGCTGATCTGTGTGCTTCATTAGGCGCCATCTTTTTTTATACATTTATAACATGATTGCCAAGACTAACCGAATGTATTTTGATACAAATTGTCCCTTTAGTTCTCTCATTTAGTTAGGAAGACATATTAATACTCTCATTGATATTGTACAACTATCTTTTGTCTTACTTTTCAATTCCTAATGCTCCGGGGAGAACATCATGAAGTCTACCCGATATCAGGGTCATCTAGACTATTATAAATCCTTTCAAGCATCGTCTAGTGTCTTTTTGATAAACAGTAATCATTCTAATCATCATTGGATTGACATGTACTATCACTAAGAGAATAAAATGTCTTTTCGACATATTTGGTCTTCCCAATATTTTTCCTCTATCGCTTTGTTCTTATGGATAATTCAGTGGGACTCTCCACGAAAATTTGTTTGGTCTTCCTTATTGGAGTGACTTACATAGTCAGAGAGAGCTAAAGATCCTACTCCAATCATACATGTCTCTCTGATATAATTGTTATCCTATCTTATTAGCAAAAGTATGCATGTTTATCCCTGAAAAGGTATCCATCGGCATGACACATGAGCTCGGTGTGATTTGAGATTTTCACTCCAACTGGCTTACTTTTGTCGATGAGTTTTTCATCGGTGAAACATTGTGCAATGTCTTGCTAATTATGTACATCTATTATCTTTTGGGATTTTTGATTGGTGTGACTTTAGTCATTTCTCCCTGATTATGCAGAAAAGTACTGTTACCATTTTTTCACCACAACTCAAAATTGGCAGAGCTAATGCAACAAATTCATTTTTAGAGTGAAGGTTAACATTATTCTGTTATAAGTTATTTACATAGTTATTGTGTTTCAGTGATAATTGTAGAGAAGGTCATAGCCATCATAGCCTTGAAGGGCTTCAATCTTCAAAGTTGTCTTCTGTTGCTGCTCCTGATCTTGACATGAACCTACAAAAATATGGGAAGGTCCTATTAGAGCTCCAGTTATGAGATCTCTATATCTTATTAGAAGAGGCATAAAACTTTGTTTATAATACATTGATCAATGAACATCATTCACATGCAAGAAGAGCTGAGAAAGAAACAATCATGGAATTTCAATGTTTTATTCTAATTTGTTTGTTTCATGTGCAGGTATAAGATAAGTCATGTAGCTTTCTGATGCCATATCATAGCATGTGGATTAGAATGGGCTCCCACAAGGGTTGAGCTTAGCATGCTGCCCCCAAGTCTTAAAAGGATTTTGGAAAGAGTCTGAAAGAGCAGCAATGTCACATAAAGACCCTGCAAAATAAAGAAACATGTCATGGGTTTTGATCATATCTCAAACAATATGATTTGGGTTTTTGATATTTTTGGACAAAAATCAGAAGACAATAAGACACAAAAACCCTTTAAATTTATCACCAACCTAGTTTGTAGTTTCCAAGAAACAGTCAGAGGAACAATACACAACAAAATGAAGATACAGTCATGTGTTTTAATCATATCGCAAAAAGTATGATCTGGGGTTTTCAAATTTTTGGAAAAAATATGATGACAATAAGAAGCAAAAACCCTTTAAATTTCTCACCTACCCAGTTTGTAATTTTCTAATAATCTTCACAATGGCAGGTCCTCTTTCTTTTTGCAAATTTGAAGCTGCAAAAATTATTGTAAAATGATATTTAAAACAATATCCTATAAATTGCTTATAAATATTCATTATATATGCAGTTAAAACAAAGTAAAGCAAACAATATCTTTCTTTTTTTAGTTTTCTTTCTTTTGGGAAGATATAGACAAAAACAAGCCTTGTATTATTATTTTGTAAAAGAAAATCAAAAGAGATAAGATTAGGCAAATCAAAAGAAAAAGCTACAGGACCTATTGTAAGACAAATATTAAAACAATGTTATTTATAAATTGATTTTAATATTTTGTCATTTTATGCAGTTAAAACTATTAAAGCAAATCAAATATCTTTTTCTAGATTTGCTTTATTTTGAGGGAGATGAGGACAATTAAAAAAACTAAGCTTTTATTGAACAAATAAAGCTTGTTTTATAGTAGATTTTGGTGAGGTCTACCTTGAGGAAGATTTTGGTAGCTTTCATATACAGATTCGAGGTGATTTGAAAGATTTATTTTTGGCTTTTCAGTGGAGCTCGAAAATGGATCAAATTTGCTATTCTAGGAAGATTTCTCAGCTTTTTCCTTGGGAGATTTTTGGAGTTATAAATAGGGGAGAAAGACTTAGTTTTTCTCAAGTTGATATCTTTGTTTCTTCTCTCTTGAACATAGGCATAGAGTTTGTAAACTAATCTTGGCTCATATTTTTCAGAGTTAGATGTACCCCTTTCAATTTAATACATCAAAGCATTCCTGTTTTACATTTGTTGCCTCTTTTATAACTTTGATTTGATGTTTTCATTGTGATTATGATGTCTAATCCTCTGAGTATGTCTCGATGTTATTAAAATATGTGTAGCTATTTCCCATATAATCCAAGTTGTGTGTTGTCTTTTAATTAAACCTTCATACAAAGTACTTTTGGATTGTTGGACTTAGGTGAAACTGAGAATGTTACAGGCTTGAGAGTTGTTTGTGGGTAAAAAATTTAGATTTTTAGACCATCTTTAGATAAAATAGAATTTCATTCCAGTTAGTCCTCATCCTTTTCTCAGACAAGTGATTAGTTGCTCATAATGAGAACCAACTCACTCTAGAGATTCACTCTCGCTACAGGAAACCCACATCCTAAGAGTGTTTCCATGTTTCAATAGATAACTAAGTTTTTTGTAGGCTTAGCATAAGGTGCATATCTGATTGATAACAAGTATCTCATAAGGAACTGTGATTTGTTGATTGAAGAGACATGGACAAGGTCTTTCCAATACGGATCAATTGTTCTTGAATTTTGTTCTCAACTATGATCAGGGAGATGCTTAGATGTCAAAGGCCATATTCATGGAATCATCAGTTATCATGGGTTATAAAATGGTTCTAGCCACAGGAATTTCTATAATTTGTGAAATCAAATGTAGTAAATGGTAAATAGGATTTTCAGTCCTAACAAAAGGCATCCAAATGTTTGTTTTTGAATCCCATGGGATGGTTGGAATAAGTGGAAGCTTTATGTTTAGACAATGTGTGCTTTTGTTGGTCATGCTTAGGATATTGAGGAAATTTATGGATGATTGGGATACTAGGAGTTGGGAGCAATGGTGGCAAAGTGGATGGAGGGATAGTAGGAGCTAGAAGGAGTGGAGGTAAATTGGATGGTGGAAGGTGTATGGTCACATGCTTTTGACATTTGTAGGATGATAGAGTTGGAATGGAGACATATGTCTTGGGGATATGATAAGATGTGTGATAGAAAGTGGTGGATTTAGAAGGAATGGAGGTAGTACCAACATCATTAGATTGTTTACATTGGGGTGTATATCCAAGGCCATATGAGCATGGAGGGATTTTGACATGGATGGGCTCCAAAATTCCTTGTTCGTGAAGGCCTAGGCCTTTGCCTTGGTAATTCATGTTTTGGAGCATGCGATGGACTATGGGACTAAGTGCGGTTTCAGAACTAGAGACATGAGTTCATTATTGGATGGGGAAGGTGAAGTAGTGGACAAAGGTTGTTGTTATCCTAAGGAAGAACTCTCATGAATGAAAGTGGATAAACCGATAGGATATGATGGTGGACTTGAAATGTGATCAATGGTGGATGTGGAAGGATCATTAGGATCTTGATTATTGCAATGTTTATTAAGATCCAAGTTATTCATTTGATCTGCTATGTGTACTTGGGAGGCACATGTCTCATCATGACAAGTGGAAGTTGTGGGATCATGGATAGGTGTAGATGGAGGAGAAGTTTCTTTTCTTTGAAGGAAATCCATGAAATGGGGTGAATGCTCAAGTAGGTCAATAAGACTTGCATTAGATGGAGCATGTAGGTCTTGGATGTCTTTCCCATGAATGGTTGTGGAGGTATGAATAGGATCAAGATTCTCATGGATACGTTCTTCATCATGCATAATGTCTTGATCATGAAAAAAAATACATACATTTATGGATGGGTTGGATGAAAGTGATTGGATCTTGATTAAGACAAGGGATTAATGTTTCCCCATTTTTAGGATTAGGCTCATGACATACCTCTTGACTTGGAATGGAAGTGGAAGGCTCTTGATGGTCAACAACATGAGGGCATGATGGAGGTTGAGTTGGACTCAATGGGGGAGACTCTTGAATAGGCTCAAGGGGTTTTGGGTGACAAGATTGGTTTGTAGGAATGGACATGGTGTTGGAATGTTCCTTGGTAGGATCAAGGATAGGACTCGGTTGACACATGGTTGACTCTTTTCTAGTAGCCCTTAGATCACATCCTTTATAGGTGGATGGGTGAATGAAGTAGACGGCTTAGGACTTTGATTAGGTGGAGGACCAAATAGGTTGAATGGGTTGGTGGGTTTGAATAACTCCACATGTTTACTTTTGCATTGTTTGAATTTAAGATGCGGAGTTGATGCAAGATTAGAGGATGGTAAGGATAATGAAGGTTTTGATGGGTTGGAAAGTGTAGGGACCAATGGATTAGGGCTAGGACATGGTGGCTTTAGGATAGGCTTGCAATTGGATGGTGGTATGATATATTCATAGGGGGATAGGTTAGACTAGAGTAGCCCTTGTCAAAGGTGGCATTAGGACTTGAAGGTATTTGACATTGTTGCAAAGGTGGACTTGGGATCACATGTGTTTTTTGTGGAATGGATTGAGAGGTTGATGTAGGATTGACTTGGAATGAAGTGGGATTGGAAGATGTGAAATTAATTTGATATGAGGATGGGTTAGATTGGTATGAAGTGGAGGGGGATGGCACATAAGGTTGAGGTGGCATTGGATGATAATGAATAGATAGAGGATGATGTGTTTGTTGGATTTGACAAGTGGCCATGAATTGTTGGGATTGGACTAAGAGGTGTTGGATTTTTTGGAATTTTTGAAAGAGGGCTTGAAGTCGTTGTATGGTTTGTTGATTGAAGGGTTGGCGTACTTGGTGAAGCATTTGAAGGAGGTTTTGGAGTTTGGATGCTAAGACTCTGATGTTGAATGTTGGCATGGTGTCACACGTGTTTAATCTTGTGCATGTCAATTTGTTCCTGAAGGTATGAAACATAGTTCTTGTCATCATTGGAAGAAGGAGGAGGGGCCATTTGAAGTATGATTTTAGGCTTTTGATTTGTTCCATGATTAGGATTAGGAGAGGGCCTCCTTGAACTATGATTTTGGGCTTATGATTTGTCTCATGATTTGGATTAGAGGGATAGCCCCCTTGAACTATGATTTTGGGCTTTGGATTTGTCTCATGATTTGGATTAGAGGGGTGGCCTCCTTGAATTATGACCTTGGGCTTAGGTTTTGTCTCATGATTTGAACTAGGAAGAGGGCCACCTTAAATTGTGATCTTGGGCCTATGATTATGATTGGGCTTGTTTATGATTAGGACCATTGTGACTAGTGTTGACTAAGACTAGGTTGATGATGTTGTGGAGTCATAAGATTGGATGATTAGGATGTGATTAGGATGATGATATGGAATGACAAGATTGGGTGACTCAGATTGATTAGGATGGTTACTAGGATGATTAGGATATGATTGGAATGATTAGGATGAAATTGATTGGATTGACTAAAGCTGTTGATGTGTAATGTTTAGGAATGATTAGGATGGAAGTTGTTTGGATATGATGGGACAACGTGTAATGATTAGAATGATATTGATTGGATAATGTAGAATGACAAGGATATGATTAGGATTGGATGATGATGACTTGGATATGATTAGGATATGATGTGGAATGATTAGGGTTTGATTAGGAAGAAGGTGACAAGGAATGATTGGGGTTTGATTAGGAAGAAGGTGACAACGAATGATTGGGGTTTGATTAGGAAGAAGGTGAGAAGGAATGATTAGGGTTTGAATTATGATGACTTGGATATGATTAGGGTGAAATTGATTGGGATATGAATGTGTTGGAAGGAATGTTTAGGATGACTTGTATTTAAATGTGTTTGGTGTCTAGAGCTTGATTTGGCAATGTTCAAACAAATGATCACACATGTACACACATGAATCACTCGTGCAAGAGACATAAGCAAGTTTGAATTTGAAATTGAGGAATGTGATGATTAAGCAAGCACGTGAAGACACATCAACAAGCCCTATAACTAGTCAAGTGGGGTATGGCCAATTAGGTCATACTCTAGGTTGCCCAAGGTTGACTAGGGAAATGAAATAAAAGTGAAATCCTACCACACAGCTGGGAGAAAGGGGCAACCCACCCTTCACCTTCACTTCCCAAAGGTATAAAGTTATTTGGGTCTTAGCCAAGAGTGAGAAGATTCCAACTTCCAAAGAGGGTGTCTTTCGATTCACACCTCGGTTGAGGTCATCCCTTGGAATGGTGTGTCTCCAAGTAGGCCTCCTAGGAAGGGTATGAAAAAAGCAAACGAAGTGAGGTGTTTTTGATCTCTAATATCACCATGTAGTGCGAGGAGAGAGCATACACACGAGCACTTGATTCACACTTGCACTTGTTAATTAACCCTTAGAAAAGAAATGTGTGGTGTGAAAATCAATGGATGAGAGGTGTTTTTGATTCTCAAGGTCGCACGAAGTGCATGAGAAGAGCATACACACCTTCGATCACAATCAAGTTCACCAAACAGTTCAAGTACTTGTTCTTTTTAGCCCCAAGTCAAGATGTGATGGAAGAAACTTGTTCATTTTATGCCCAATTTTGATGTGAATGAAGACAATGATTCACTTTAGGAGCCCAAATTAAAATGTGTTTCAAGCAATGATTATGAGGAATGAAATATTGGAAGGAATGCACTTGAAATTTTCACTTCCAATCTATTGTGTGTACTGATGCTGATGTTGTTCCAACTCTGTGTGATCACCTACAAGACACAAAATTGAAGAAATTACAAGTGAACTTGCCCATGGAAGAGTTATGTGAAAAATCAAGAATCTGATGAAATCTGATGCAAATGAACATATACATCTGAATGGATTGCATGAATAGAATGTAGAGGAAATTCTATGCACTTTTAAAAAAATTCGTGAAAAAAGGATTAAAATTGCAAAAGTTATATGTGTTTGAATTTTAAATGAAGAGCTGACTTTGACTAAGAAAAAAGGCATGCAAACAATACTGTCACCTGATAAAATCTACATCACTCCATAGCCGACGGAGTTAGATTTCCAACACCGCAAATGTCGTCAAAATTTGCCTTCGTATGTGAAAGTTATGCAAATTTGAAAAAAAGGCCCTATTTAGGGCTTGAGGAAGAAGGCAAGCTGACTATCTAGCATTAACTTCTAGTAGTTAGCAGTTTGAAGTGATCACATGGTGTGGTTATCTTCGAGTGGATATCATCATGGTTTGCCTAGTGGTTATGGTCTGAAGTGGGGCCCTTGGTCACTGATATGACCATGGGCCAGGTGAATGCAAAAAAACAAAGGATAAGGGGCTCACTGGCCACCTCAACTCCCGATCACTAATAGGACTGCACCCCAAAGAGACCAAAAAACTAAAAGAAGTTTGGAATGGCCATGCAGTTTGAAATGATAGTGAAGTTTGATATGTCCATGCAGTTAGGGTTTTTTGAAGCAAAGCACAGGAAGCTTAGGGCTTATGACTGTGTGGCCTCTAGTGCCTCCATGTGACCAGAGCAGAGAGACTAGGGTTTAAAGACTGCGAAGAGGGATCTGAAAGTGACTTCTGAGGACTGTGACCAAAGATTAAAGGCAGCCCTGAGGGCTGTACTAGAGTGTTTAGGAGGTCATCGAGGATCTAGGAGTGGTGACAATGGTTAGGAGTGGCAATCGAGCGTTGAACACGTGCAATAGGAGGGTAAAACGGAGGTCAATAAAGCTGTTAGGATGGTAGTTAGGGTTTTAAGCAGCTAAGGTAAGGCTTTAAATGCAGGTGGAAATGGAGATATAAGGGATTGTTGACTAAAACATGGGGGGTTTAGTCAATGATGAAGCTAAATATTAGGGATTTCAGATGACTGCGAGTGTGACCGAGTGGAACTTAGGTTTTATAGTGATATGGAGTTGCAAGATCTTGACCTAGGGTTTATGGTAATCAACTTCCAACCTGCAAATGTTGACTTTAAACCTGTAAACAAAAATTAGCCTGCAATACAAATATTGTTAAGCAGAAACCATAAAACCTGTGATCATTAAACTTGCGATGTGAGATGGAAAACATGCAATCACCTAAGAATACACACTGTACATATCAGTAACATAGATCCAGATGGTACAGATCCATATTGTATGGACTGCAACTAAAAAAAATTAAAAATTTTGCAGTTACCAAAATATACAAATTTTATGTCATTTTTTATTTCTCAGGCCTCTTGGACTCAACGACGAGGTCCGTTTGAGCTCCAGAGGTCACTTGCAAAATTTTATCAAAAAAACTCAACCAAAAATGTTAGATTTTTGCATGTTCACATCGGTTTCACCAAAATGAGGAAGGGGAAAAGCTACCAAGCATGCAGAAAACACACTACAACTAGCCCTAGCTCCCAATGGAGTGAAAATAAGCTACGAATCAATCAAACAAATATGAAATGAATGCAAATTCAAAGCTAACTAACACTTATCTCCATTATTCTTCTTAATCTTGCATAGGCATGCATGATTTCAAAGGGTTTTTTTGTCGGTTTCTCACTATTTCAGCAGCATAACATTGGCATAGGATGATTCTAGAGGAAATTCGATAGCATAACAATGGTCAAGTACTTGATGTTTAAATGGATTTTGAGAGGTTTGATTTATAGGAAAGGCTAATTTGAATGAAGGGTTGAGATTGCAAGTTGGTTTGAATGATGTGGATGGCTAGGATTGATTAGGTTTTCCCACTTCAGGAGGAGTTGTAGTCATGTGACAAGTGTGCGATGGAGAATAAAGGGGACCTAATTCAAAGATATATTTTTGAATTAGTTTGACATGTGAAGTGCATTAAGTGGAAGTTGTAGCATGTGTCATGTATTTCATGTGGTGAGAGGTGAGGGAATAATTCAAATATTTTATTTGAATTATTTGGGACATGTGAAAGGGGAATTAATTAAATAAATGGGATTTATTTAATTAATTGGCTAAGTGATTAGGATGGGATTAGGAGTGGGATTAATAAAAAATGTCATATGATTTCCCTAGTAATGTATCGACTAGGTAATGGTCAAGACATGGACAAATTTAAGTGTCTACAGTTACAATAAAACAAGAAAGGTTATTTATGTTCATATCTATATATAGAATTATAATTAGAGTGAAGGTTGGGATTAGGGTTGGAATTAGTAATAGAGTAAGGGTTAGGGTTAGAATTAAGGTTAGGGATAGAATTGGGGTTATCATTAGGGTCAGAATTACGGTTAGGGTTAGAATTAGAGTTAGTGATAGCATTACTATCAAGATTAAGGTTAGGGTTATAATAATAATTTGGGTTTGAATTAGTAATAGAATTAGTACTGGGGTAAGAATTAGGGTTAGGGATAAAATTATGATTAGAACCACCATTGGATTTAGGGTTAGGGTTACAATTATGGTTAATGGTTATAATTAGTGTTATAATTAGGGTTAGGGTTAGGATTAGGATTTAGGTTAGAATTAGGGTTAAAACTATGATAAGAATCAGGGTTAGGGTTGGGGTTAGAATTAGGGTTGGTATTAATAACTTATCATAATAATTATTATAACCCTAATTATTTGTACATTATTTTAATAATTATGATTTAAAATAGTTAGGGATTATAATAATTAATATTATATCAATAATATATTATTTTAAAAAATTATATATAATAATGTACATATAATTATATTAAATTATATTTATTATTAAATATAATAATATAATAATAAACATAAATATAATATAATATAATATAATAATATATATAATATTATAATAATGTAATAATATAAATATAATATTAATTATAGTTAAATAATTTTATTTATTATATTTATTATTATAATAAAATAATAATATAAATTCATTATTATAATGTTTACTAATATTATACTACATAATTATGATTTAAAATTATTAAAGTATACAATAATTACAATTATAGTTTAAAATAAATTGATTAAAAGGCGAGATGGATACTTCTGAGTGCACTTTAGATATATTTTTGAAATATAGCTATACTAGTTGTATTACACATTCATCATTGTTGTATTAAAAGAGAAAACATCATCATTTATAAAATATTCAACAAGTAATAATAAATTTTATTAATCAATCTTTACATTTAAAATACTAAGACACAAAATGATAAATGAATGCCACCAAATTTATCAATTGCATGGATGCCATACATGAATGGACTAATTTTGGCCAATGGAAACATCACAAAAAATGGGAAGACAAAAATGGTACTAAAAAAATTAATCCGCATAACATTCATTTTAGAGAGTTCACAAAATAATTTTTTGAAGTGTGATTATCTTGGAGAGCTCCCCACCATTGGGATGATGGCACATAGAAATCATATTGTTCGACTAGGCATCCAAATGACAAGACTCTTACACATCAAGGTGTAGCCACAATTTTCCCTTTCCACTTTAATGTAACAATCTCGCATGCTCTAGATGCAAATTTTGGTAGTTGTCACTGAGATTTTCTCCTCTGATGCTATTCATCTACACTTTGGAGGATTTCACTTGTGAAATGAGTGCCAAAAGACAAGTTTTGGCAAGTGGAATCCTCCAATTATCTTTGTACATATCGTAATGCCATCTTCAAATTCCTCTCATATTGGCAGAGTTCATTCACTTCAAAAAGATAGTTAGACCTTGGGATTTATGGAATTGTCAAAGTCCAAACCACTTTGAGTGGGAGTTGGCAATGACTACCACACTCGAGTAAATGAAATAGTTGGCAATTTTTTTGACAAATCAATGGCAACAAGGAGAGAAATATTTGACAATTTTGGCACATTACCTACATTGACATGGATGCTTAGATATTTGTCATTGTATTTAACCCATGCAACAACATTGGAGGCATTCTTGAGCATAATGTTGCAATGGCTGACAAAAGCCTAACTAATAGACTCTATTGAATCCAAATTCATTCCAATGTGATTATCATCTAGGTCATCTTTGGTAGTACTCTTTCTAATATTAAATTCCATAGAAACTATGTCATTGCTACATGTATATATAGTTGAGATATCCATTATTATGGTGATTTGTTGTTACAGTTGGGGTAACGAGCACCTAGGAATTATATATATATATATATATATATATATATATATATATATATATATGAAAGGGTTTTATTGAATCCAAATTCATTCCAATGCGAATATCATCTAGGTCACCTTTGGTAGTAATCTTTCTAATATCAAACTCCACAACAATTATGTCATTTCTACCTATATATATATTTGAAATATTCATTATTATGGTGATTTGTTGTCACAGTTGATGTGACAAGCACCTAGGAGTTGTATATATATGGAAGGGTTTTAGAGATACTTGGTGATTCTTTTGGTTAGGGTCATTGCATTATCAAAATGTGTTCCATAAATTTTTTTTTAGGAAACTTGTCTAAGATTGTATTGAAACTACATGACCTTGGTGTGACCATTGTCTCCTTTGTTAATTTTATAAGCATTGAGATTAAGTAGGCAGGTGTAGGATTATGAAGCTCTAATATAATACAAGAGTGTATAGTGTGAAAAAAGATAGCATAGTGATCTTTAGAGGATTTGGAACACGACTTATAAACAACCCACCTCCTTTACGAGCATGTTTCTCAACCCTTAATACCTACAATTTCACTTTAATTAAATTATCCCCTACCCCCTAAATTGAAGCATTATATTGAATTACATTTTAATTATTAAAAAAAACTCCAATATACATACACATAATAAGATATTGCTTTAGAGGTAAATCCTCCCAACTTAAAATGCATCATACCCAAACATTATAAACCTTAAAATGAGGGTAATAAAACTAACCATAAAACATATTATGAAACATTTATTCCTAATATACTAAATCTTTGGACTTTTAATTAAAGAAACCCATAAAAAATCCCAAGCTCTTTAAAAAATAGAAAAGAAAAGAAAGGTAGTTAAACCACTAATAATAAAATATCTTTTCTTAAACATCTCTTTAACATAATATTATTAGAAATGAATTTTTTTAATATAATTTTATTAGAAGAAATAAATAAAAATGATATAATATAACAAAATTTAAAAGCTTGTATATAAAAAGAACACATAAAATTAAAAGTAGAATTGAAATAAAAACACTAAAAAATTATTTTAATTTTAAAATAGATAAATTTACTTTACTTAAAATTTATTTTTTAAAATTTTAAATATTAAATATATTTAAATAATTATAAAATAATAAGTATATTTAATATAATTTATTATATATTAAAATAAAAATCTACTTATTTAAACTTTCTCAAGTTAATTGTAAAAGAAAAAAATGACCAACTAAAAATTATGACTAATTTTTTTTGAAAATATTGCACACTAAAAAACCATGAAGGAAGCTTAGAAATATAAACAATATTTCTACCTTTAAAACAAGAAACAAGATCTTCTCACACTTTCATTTAGACCATGGAAAACTACAATTCCACCTTCATAATAATTTTATCCTTTCCATTATTCAAAGTGAAACACCTCTTCTCTACTTCTCTCATACTTATCCATTATTACTATATGAATGTAGTAAGTCACTGAAGGAGTTAATTTATGTTATTTAAATGGTCAATAGAAATTAAAATGTTAGAGTCAGAGTGAAAAAGTGTCTGTTAGAGTACAAAAGTGTCTATATGCCAAAAAAAAAAAAAAATAGTAAACTTAATATATATAAAAACACATAAGGTATAAATCTAATTAATGTGTTAACATCCTCTCATGGAGATGCTTATATACTTTATAAATCTCCTCTATATGTTTATGTATTTTATAAATCCCCTTGCCACCAAGTTATTTCTAATATAAATGTTGTAAAATATTAGATGCTTGTTCCAATATATGTCAAGACTTCTAGGATAAAAATCATAAATTAGCCTCTTGTTCCAATATAAGTGAAGGGATGGAATACAAATCATTAAGTTGTTTTGTTGAGATCTACTTCCCTTTGTTGTGTAAACCCTTTTAAACTGGATTATGGTTGACGAAATCTTTCTAGACGTTAGAAGCTAATCCATGCCTTTTTCACAACTTGAATCTTTTGTTCTCATTTTAACAAACAATAGTTGCCTTCTTTGACAATAGCACAAACACCCTCCAATTGAAGGATAAGTATAAAAAATATTCCCATAGTTGAAATTATTATTACATGCATAGTTTTAGAGGCGATACATTTAGACATCCACTATTTTTGTTTGGTTAAAAAAGAGGTTCCACTACTATTAGCATTATGTTAAACATAACTAACATATTACAACACCAAAACCCATGCTATCATCAACTTATTGATTGTAATTTTTATAGATTTGTTGCAGTCTAGTTATTTCAAAGATGTGAATTATCTAAGTAAGTGTGTACTTTTGGTTAAGACATTTCTTAGTTCTAGAAATAGCTATAATTATTTTAGAGATAACCATTGCAATTTACATTTTGATTTTTACAAAATATTGAATTTGTGTTCTTTCCTTTATAATAATCTACATAGAAATTTCATTTTTTTTAAACCTAAGAAACATTAAAATAGATCATTTGTGATAACTATGTAATAAGAGCATAGATCTTTAGCCTACATTAAGATGAGTTCCATCTTTTCACAATTTAATCACTAACATAGATTAATGTTGGTTTCATTTTTTTCACAATTTAGATCAAGATAAACCATCATTTTTCCAAATAATATGACAAGATTGATAGGTTGGCAGCTTTCACTAGAGAATATATTATTTATTATTTATTATTGTGTATACATAAGAGGAAAACTTTATCTGATTATGGTTACATTAAAATATTTTACAATTTTTTCCTTGTTAAAGGGGATTCAGGAGGTGATTCCCTCGAAAGGTGATTAGCCACAAAATGGACTCCTCCACATCCAAGATGGGTTAAACTAAATTTTAACAGGTCGTCAAATCGAAACCTAGGAAAATTTAGAGATGGTTGTATTGCCAAGAACTCAAATGGGACATTAGTGTGTTGCCCCAAAATAGTTGAAGATCAGAACAAACAATGACACTGAGATGTAGGATTTACTCAGATTGCAGTAATGTGAAATTTTCACTTTCAAAAACATTGAATTAGAAGGTGATTTGACAATTATAATAAATACAGTTAGAACCATGTATTCTCAATGTTGGAGGATTAACAATTGGCCTATCAAAGCACTTGGCATAGTCAAGGCATTAGATGAATACACTATAAACCATGTTTTCCGTGAATGCAACGTGGAGGCTAACATCTTAGCCAACTTGGTGATTGACAAGGATGATGAGCTGGTTTTAGACATGACAACAAACCCTTGACCACCTTTGGAAAGATAGATTGATGGCTTGTAGCACAAGGATAATCATTAATATGAGGGCCAATTGGAGATTTGAGATGATTTTTCCATGATGGCAAAGATATCAGCATTGATAAAATATTAAATGACTCTCTTGCTACTTGTAGAGATTGTGGTTATGAATAATCTATTCTAGTTGCAACAATGATAACTCCCGTGAACTTATATGGTATTTGGTTTTCATACATTTCTGCATTGTAATTTTTCATAGTATGGACACTCTAGTATGTTTGATTAGTGAGCTAAGACAAATGTCATTTTTGGGGTCATGACGGAGAAGAGAATGAAATGTGTGTTTAAAACTTGTAGTACGTTACTGCTGTTAGGGTTAGCCGGTAGAAGATATCAATTAAATGTAAATAAAGATTAAACAGAGGAATGAAAATACATAGAAATAATAAGAGAGAGAGACAAGTTTTAACATGGTTCACCCAAACTCGGGCTACATCCACCAAACAGAGAGTCCAATATTATTATCCAGTAAATCAAAATTGATTACAACCAGCAATCCCTGCAACTCAATACCGCTGCAAATGCTACAATACAATATCAATGAAAACCCTAACCCTTAGCTGGTTTTATCATGACTTTTGTCAGTTACAAAATAGGGTTTTTTTTATGTCAGCCAATGAAAAAAAAACTCCAGACACCTTGATAAAATAATAAAAATTGTGTGATGTTTTCGGGGCATTGCCCCTGAGCCCCCAAGGGGGCACTGCCCCTCGACCCTACCCTATATTGTGATAGGGAGCGCTGCCCCTGGACCCCGCAAGGGGCGCTGTCCCTTGACCTCGTCTTGGGGGGAAACCACACTGATAAAAGTGGGGTAAATTTAACCTCCGAGTCTGATTAGGCTCCATATAACAACAACTGCTATATATGCATTGCAATGGATTTTAGGAGATGATTTCTTGAAGGTAGAGCACAAGTATAGAGTTAACTCATATATATTCTCCATGTTTATTGCAATATAATTAGGTTTAGGAGTGATGCACGAGCATATGGGCGCACATGCAATCAACATCACCCAAAAAGATTTTTTGTTGTTTCTTTTAGTTTTTGTTTGTTTGGGTCTGTTGTGGCATCTCTTAGCCTTGGAGAATGGTTGGTACAATCAGATTTGCATTTTTTTGCTTTCATAGTTTTAGGTCTCGGGATAGAACAAGTTGCCTTCACGAAAATAATTGTTTAGGTGGATTGATGAGGTTTGATGATTAATCCTCTTATGAGAAGATTTCTAACTCCATTTCAGAATTGATTCCAAAGATTTCATGGGTAGAACTTTCACAGTTTTAGAGATATAATCATTTTGTGACTTCTGTTGGTAATTTGGCAAAGTTTTAAAATTTTGACTTCCGTAAGGTTTGAGCTAGAGTGGCTTTGTGGACAAATTGGTGATATCAACATAAACATCTTGGCTATTTTTCAGAAGAATCTGAGCTCCCAAAAAAAAAGTTATAAAATGTTCATTTTCTTAGTTTCATTGGTTGATTGGCAAATGACACTATTTGGTGTAGATCACATATTTGCTTCTTTCATTAATCCTTCTATATATGTGACTAATTTGTATAGAAAGTAAGGACTTGCGCAATGTTGGTTACCAAAATAATTGCAACCCAAAACTCTAAAACATTCCTAAAACACCCAGGCTAGGGATTATCGTCAAGGTGAAAGGAAGAGGTTTATCAACAAGTTGAGGGGTATTTTGGCCAACTACAGGAGTGGGTAAACTCCTTTGCACTTCAGGCTCAACTAAACCTAGGAGGTATATTCCTAGAGGCATGAAATGAGATACTAATAAACATACATAGCCATACCCAATGTACACTTGACCCCAAAGATGTCACTAGATCAAGACAAACTAGCACAATAGGCTCTCATTAAGTTGACTCAACTATCTGAAAGTGCATGCACATGAAAGATGGTTTCTTACCTTGAACCGTAGGTGAATGATTTGTTTGATTTATAAAAAGTGTTTGATCCCTCTCCAATATGGACCAGTGCCTATTCCATTAGGCAACAAAGTCATAGAATGCAAGGAGGAAAGGAAAGACACAACAAAGGATCAACCAAACTAGGCATAGATTTACATATATGACTTTTAGATAGATCTTCATACAATGGACATACTTAATGATCTAAAAGAGAACTGCAATGATTCATATGCAACCAAGAAATGGCAAATACAAAGCCTTGTATTAACTTAGATGCAATAACCCACCTCCAAACCTCTCTCACAATCATACCATCAAATGTGGCAAGGGAAAATATACAACTACGATTATATATTTACCAAAATCAATACAAACTCCCATTGAGACATACCACTACATTCAAATTTACATTACATAATCTTCCTACTCTATGTTGAATAAATCCCTTCACTAACAAACCAGACACATCATGTGTTGATGGGCCAGAGAAACTCCTTAGGCTCTCCCAGACCAAAAAATTGGCTCAGAGACCAACCCTAAGAATGTCTTCATTTCATGTATATAGCAATTCAGTTCCTATTGTGCAACATAGGATGTTGGAAAACCAGTCAGCAAGAAACTACACTGCATTGAACGTAGTGTATGGCCATGTCAGAAGAATCAATGGATATCTTTGGTGTCCATGCCCTGCAAACTGATCTTGTGTCCTTGAGAGGACCTCTAGAAGATATTGGATACTAGAACACACCATCCTCATATTAAATTTGGTACCTACACATACACTATTCCATCCACCAATGTGACATTAACAATTTTATATTCATGGCAACCAAGGGGGTAGATGGGCATTTTTAAATAAGAGCTTGCCCACAGTGTTTGTAAAGATTTTACAACACTTTAAAATTTAAATTCTTCATACTTTATAAATCCATGCTTTACATATGATTCTACATTTCAATTTTTCCTTATCAACAAAAGTCTTTCAGCAGAGACTCACCTCTACCTACTCCATCAAAAAATTTCATCTTTTACTTGGTGCCTCAATTTTCTCCTCATTTCACGCTGTAGTCAACAAAATGTGCTTATACCAAACTCAGCGGCTTTTTCCCTTATCAACAAGTTTTCATTTTCTCTAACTATGCCCTCTTCCAATATTTCTGCCCTTTGTCGGTGAATTTGGTCATTTCAGAACGAAGCCATCTCCCCCTTTTATTGGAAAATCTTTAATTCACTGAACTCTATTTTTACCTCCATTATTGACAACTTTTCCCATCACCAAAATTCTATCTTTTCACTTTCCTTATTTTCCTTATTGGCAAATGTCAACTTTCTCGACCCTGGCTGGCCCTATCAGCAAATGTGCCATTTGTCAAAGTCATCCCTGGCACTTCCTTTTCTTCTTTATCGACAAAAACCTACTTTGCCAAACTCTATCATTTTCAATTTGTAACTGCTTAGTCAGAAAAAGTTGGCCTTTCCGAACTTACCGTCCTTTGCACCTATTTCCGCCTTTATCATCAAAACTCACTTTTGCCAAACTTAGGCATCTTTTCTCTTTGTATTGCCTTTGTCAGTGAATTCTCTCTTTTTAGAACCTTAGGAACTTTGTATCCTTTCTTCTTTATCTTTACCCTATCGACAAATCTTTGGTTTTCAAAACCTAGAGAAAAGTACACTTTTTATCACCTTATCGACGAATTTGCCTTTATCTGAACCTTTGACTTTCCTCATTTATCTCTCTCCTATCGCCTTATCAGAAAAATATGAAAAAAGAAAACTTTTGAAAAGTTTGCTCTTTAGCCGGTTGGTTGATACTCTATGCCTTAGTCCTTTTTTCCTTATATCGACAAATTTACATTTTTTAGAACCAAGCACCATAGCACCATTTTCTTCATTATCAGAAAAATGCTACTATGCTAAACTTAACACTTGATCTCCCTTTATTGACAACGTCATGCTTTCTCTAACCAATCATTTTTCTACCTTATCAGAAAAAAGGTACATTTGCGAACCTTGCCTCTTTTCTTCACTGTTGACGAAATGGTTGTCAGTGAAACCCCTTGTTGGCAAACCTGGAGATTCACGAACCTCCAACTTCATTGCCAAAGCCTTTTCTTTATCTTTTCTGCCTTAGCCAATTTTACCTTTGTCAGTAAAATTGAATTTTGCCAAACTCTCTTCTTTTGTTCTTTTCATCACCACAACCTCTTTATTGCCCTTATTGGCAAATCGGCCAAATGCTAAACTTAAGAACCTTTTCGGTAAAAATGGTAGTTCTCAAACTAGCTGATTCACCAAGAACACTTAACTCTTTCTTTCTTGTTTTTCCACCCCAACCTTCTCTTCCTTTTTCCTTCAATCGACGAATCTTCCATCGGCTGAACCTTTCATCAGTGAACTTGGAGGTTTGTGAACCTCCACTTTCATCAACAAAGCTTTCTTTTATCTTCAACTTCTTCCTTGCCTTATTCATTCCACACTGCGGTAGCTTCCTTCTTCTTTGTCAATGAACCTCGACATCAGTGAACCTCCAAGTTCACTAACTTGAAACATCACTGATAAAGGTTTCATCCTTTTCCTTTTCCATGGGCTCTTATCCTTGTTTAGTGATGCAGGGACTTCCGGAGGTCATAACTTTTGACTTAGATGTGGGTTTTCTATGAAATTTTACAAGTGGATGCGTTATGAGGTGGAATATGGTTTCCCAATCCACCCTAGTCGGTCAGAGCCTATCTTGGCACTTTTTTGGGGCTTGAAACTTTCATCTTGGCCCTCAAAATGACAATTTAGTGTTTTTTCCTAGTTATTTAAAAGTTGCTTTTTTTTAATATCTCGAAACCCATGTTTCAAATTTAGGATGTTAGTTGGCTTTTTGTCCTACCTTAGTTTTAGGAAGTTTTTGGGAAAAAACTGGATTCTCAAGATATGAATGTAAAATTACCTAAAATGGCAAAATCTGACAATTGTCAAAATTTGCCAAAAAAGGTAATTTTTTTATTTTTTTGTTTTCTTAGATATAAGAGAGTTTTCTCTCATTGTAGTAGCAGAGTTGGTGAATAGAAGATTTTTTTCTAGTGTTCCAAATCTTTGGCTCTCACACATGATTAATGGCACAATTTTATTGAGTGTTTGTTGTTGGCTACATCATTTAGCTTACATGTCTTGTCGTTGCCTTGTCAGTGAATCAGCAAACTTGTGAAACTTTGAACTAGTTTTCTAGTTCAGACTTTCACTGATTCACTGATAGAAGGCCATTTCCTTCCTTAGCCACATACTTAAACTTTTTTCCCTTTTCTTTTTGGTGCGACTTCTCTTTAGTTGTTGTTGTCGCCTTTTCAGTGAACTGGCAAACCCATGAACTCCTGGAAGTTAGCAAGTTCTGAAAAAGGTTGATTTTCTGACCAAAGGTAGAATATAATGATTTTTTCTAAGGGAAGAAAAGGGAATAACACTTAACCATTTTTTGACCAAGGAAATACATAAAAACCAAACTTTGACCAAGGATAACTTCTTCATTTCAAGGAATTTTGAGGTGGTTCAAAAAGAAAAGTTGCTTAGAATTCAATTCTCTATTCAATGGTGACTTTGGGTAAGAAATTTGCATAGGATTTTGTGGTTTTTATGGGGAAAAATTGAGCATTTTGGAATAAATTTTGCAGGTGCCAACACACATGATATGAAGCTTGAAGTTGACATAGATGAGTCATTCATCACCCACTAGAGGCCAATTATATTGAGCTCATGTCGATTTCTTCATCAGATGTTCATTATGCTAGAACAAATGATTAGGACCATGGGAAGTCAATATATCTCCATTCACAGATTTTGATTAACATTCAAATCTTATAGAGGTTGATCTAACTATTTGAGGAAGTTTAAATAGAAGGGAATGGTGTAGACCTGAGACAAAGTGATGGTTGCAGACTTGAGGATGGATCTTATTATTTTGGCCTTCCAATTTTAGGTGCAAGAAATGACTTTGATCCAAGAGGAAAGATGGATGAAGCAACGTATTGGTTCTTATGAGAAAACTTCTAGTGTGGGCATAATGATGAAGACCTCTGGGAGAATTTTAGAGATGATGATCATGTATGCAACTAGTGGCATGAGTAGAGAAAATCTAATTTGAGTTAGATTGACACCAATGTCCTTGCACAGGGACATTGCAATGACTAGCTCTATTAATTACAAAGAAGAGGAACGTAATACAAGAATCTCTTATTTGTATAATGCCAAAGGATTTGAAAGGCTAGCAGATTTGGTTGTGCATGATGATAAGGATCCTTCTCAAAGAATGAATATCATTAGAACTCCTCCTACACGACAACTAAAGATGACAAGGAGAGAAATAAAATAATGTAAAGCACCATGATAAAAGATGTTTCTATGCTACATTTTAAAACATTCATGTTAAGTCTTGTCTTGGGTAGACTCTTCACTGAAGGATCCAAATGAGTTAAAGGAATTCAACTCTTAAAAAGGTCATGGGAAACTTTCAATAACTTGCACAACAATACATATGAAATGTCATAAAATGCCTCTGATGAGCCATGACAATTTGGGAGGGGGGTTGTTTTGATTGAAATCTATTTTGAGTCTCTTATTGTTCCACAATATCAAGGAGATGGAACAACTATTGTTATAGATATAACAACTTGATTGTTGGAGAAAAGAAGGCATCAACCCATGAAAAAGAAGAGCTTTCAGTTCAAGTTGAAGAGAGTGAAGAGAGATAGGATAGAGGAGTGAGGAATAGAAAGGAGATTTGTTGCCTTGAAGAAGTAGGAGTGAACACAAGTTGCTATCTTAAACCATAGACATAGAGTAGATTTTTTACATCCATATGAGAGATACCACGGGAAAGTTAGTTGTAATTAATCTTGTTGTAGAGTTGTTTGTATCTGAATTGATTAAAGTTGAAAGAATTTCTTGTTATATAAATCTGTATGTGAAATTGTTGTGCTTTGAAATGAAATTGGGTTGTGATTTGGAAATTGTGTGAGTGTTGTGAATTTGTGAATAGATGAGGATTATACTCCCTGCATCATACGATATTAGAGCTAGAGTTCCTTAGAAAATATGAGGTTTGGATGCTTTACTTGAGGGAATTGGAAAATAAGAGATTTTTCACTACATACACAAGTTTGCAAAAGGATGATGATTTTGGATTCAAAGGGATTTACAAATGAACACACACATCAAACACATGAAAAACCCTAATTTATTCAAGTGGGATTGAATTCTAATGTTGGCCCACACTGAAGAACTCTAAATATTCCTACCTAGATAGGAATATTTTCTCAAGAGTGAATAGCTAGGGATCAAGCGATCGGCAGCCCACCCTTTCCCTTTCTTTGGAGGCCTTGATGTCTTTCCCAAAGAAATCCATTTGCATTCCATTAACCCATGATCACATGATAGTTTTAATACCATCAATCCATTTTATTATATATATTTATTAATCTAAGCATTTATTTACCCATTATTTATACTTTATGCACCTACAAATTTATTTAGGCATTTCACTCATATCATCTAAACTATTATACATATAAATTAAGCACAAGCATCTATCATCAACATTAGCATAAAGTAAATTACTATAAGCATACAATAATCATATGAATACATCATAATCACAACAATATCCATCACATCATAAATCTATATAGGACAATCACATCATATATACATATATGATCATGATTTTGTGTCATGGTACAACTGTATCCTCATATACATCAAATCAAAAAATAGAATATACATCAGCTTCATAGAGGATCATGTCATATACATCACATGTGTCTAAGGTAGATTATCAAAAATACATCCAAAATCCTAGCTCTCATAAGGTAGTTTTGACTATCCTCCCACTTGTTTATCCTCTTAGTGATGTGGTGGTGGTGGTCCTTGTGGTAGCCCCATCACTATTGAGGCTCTCCTCCATATCCTCCTCCACCCTATCTCAGTGCCTGGGGTTATAGTGATGTCTTTCTTACCTACTCTCCTCCTCCATCTCCTCCCATCTCTATGTCCTCTGACCCTAATGAGATCAACAAGCCTGAGTTGCTAGTACTACCACTACCCCTATTGCTGCCTACCTCCTCTCCTCATCTCTCCTCCCCCTCTCCCTCCTCTAACTCCATCTCTATGAACTCCTCCCACACCTCCTCCTTTGTTTCTCACTCACCCCCTCCACCATTGCCCCCACCACGTATAATTCACCCCCTAGTCATCCACCACCCCTCCCTCCTACTACTCTCCCTTTTCCACCTAAACTCCCCACCTCCCTCATTGCTGCCCGAATACACTCTTATACTAATCCTAGGCACAGTGGCATAAGTTGTATTGGTGTATGCTCTCTCCACCATATCCTATAGCCCAACATGTGTCCAACATCCCCTATATCCACTTGGTCTTCCCATGATGCTGTCTACATCTACCACTAGCTATCTTGGGCTACCACCCAGTCTATCTATGCACCCCATCCCTCTACCACCTCCATCACAACATGTGTAAAAATGTGTAGTCTTAGTGGCACATCCTATCATAGTCCAAACTACTGTTGCACCTGATCTGATCTATACCTCTCTATTAGGTATGAATATATACCAATAAGATAGCACTCTATCATCAAAATACTATAATTAGCTTGCATCCTCTGGCCATCTCTCACCCTTCCTCCAGGGTCTCCATACTATATCTTCTCACTATAAATTGTCAAATATGTGCTACCAGTGCTTGATATCACCCATCTACCTATACCGTACCATCCTTTTCCAACCAAAAACATAGGGCTCACCAAAGTCTGTCACCACCCTGTCCCCTACTGGTAAGCACACTGCAATATACTCCCATGCCCACACCTACAATAGTGTCATGTGCCCAATACTCTGCCCATATCTATAGGTGATAACATGAAGATCCCTGTATAAATGAGTGAGCATATGTGCTCCCCATTCAAACCTCTACCCATGCGAGCCACCATATCGAACACATAATCTGCCAAGTTGAGAGAGAATATCCTCCCACTCTTGTCAAGTAGTAGGATGTCACTGACAAGAGCTGCAATAACCAAGGGACCGTGTGGTACCAACCCTCTACATCTATCCAAATCCAACTCCTACCCTCTCCTTAGCAAGTTGAACCTCCCAAAAAACCAAGTCAATGTTGTGTATGTTGCCATGCTCGAACTGTATACTAGCCAAGTCCTAATCAGCACCCGTAATTTCCACTATACATCCTCTAAGGTAACTACCATCTCCTCTATATGAAGATGGAAAGTTCTAGTCTCTAACCTCCATCTCTCCACCAATGTTGTCAACATGGTCCTATGAGATCAGATGACTGACATCCTTGCTATATACTCTAGCCCACATGCTCGTAACTAATCACATTATGTAGTAGTCATTGTATTGATCAAATATTAATATCTCAGATAGATTTACATTATTATTATAGATGAAATGCTCCACCATATAGAACACACAATCTACCAAGTTGATAGAAAATGTCCTCCCACTCTTGTTAAGTAGTAGGATGTCGCTGACAAGAGTTGTCATAACCAAGGGAAGGTCTGGTGCCAACCCTCTGCATCTATCCAAATCCAATGCCTACCCTCTCCTTGGTAAGTTGAACCTTCTAAACAACTATGTTAATGTTGTGTCCATTACTATGTTTGAACTGTTTACTAGCCAAGTCCGAATTAGCACCCACAATATCCACCATACATCCTCTAAGGTAGCTGTCATCTCATCTATAGGGAGATGGAAAGTGCTCGTCTCTAAACTCCATCTTTCCACCAATGCTATCAATATGGAACCCTATGATATTAGATTATTGTCATCCTCACTATATACTCCAACCCACATACTCGTAGTGTTGCATTCTTGGCATCGCCAAACCCCTCCATCATGCTTACCACCACTGATCTCCACTCTTATGCTTCCAGTGGCTTTAGCCACACTTGCACATCATGTTCACACATATTAGCCACATAAATCATTTATCAATCTATCCTTTCTATCCCATTTATAACCCCCTACCTCTTTCCCTCATTTTTCCTTGCCAAGAAAAACCTCTAAACCACAACACGCATCTTTCGTGTTGTCCATGGAACCACTCTGATTTTCTTCCCCATACTCAATGCATCCACCAAACCATAATATACATCCTTCAACCCATGCATGAAACTACTTCGATCCCTTTCTTCACTTTGCGCAATCGCCTTGTTTTTGTGAAACTGCTACAAAATCCATGTAACTGCTAATTTACTTTGTAACTGTTGCAATGTTTGATGAATATGTTGCACTAGCCAACGCATACATTGAATCATGTTTTTCACAGTTTAGCGATTATGTTTTCCCTCCTACTCTACACCTATCTAATGCACCGTAAATGCAATAAATGACCAAGGTAGAGGTACTTATCGATGCCTCTATCCCCTCTAGTCACTTATACCTCCTAACCCACTTTGCCTAATGCCCTATTACTAGCACATGCTTCATCTTTTCTCTATTCCTCCTTTTCTCTCTCCTCAAATTTACTATTGGCTAGGTGAAAATGAATAGTTTTTCACCCCGTCAACCCTATTTATTCACCCCATTTCACTATTTTTGCCCCCGTTTCTTCATCCTAGCTCCATTTTCCCCATTTTCATTCCACCTTTCATGATTTTTGTTCCTGTATCTATTTTCACCTCATTTTCTTCTTTCAAGAGCCTATTTGTGCTCTTTCTCATTTGGACCTACCCTTTTAAGGGGGCATCTCTCTCCTATTACATCTTTTTCTTTGCCTTAACTAGAGCATCTTCATTAATCAATTTTAGCACTATATTTTATTTTTCTTTAAAACAATATTGTTTTACAACATCACCTCAAAGAGGGGCAAAATGTAGACCACCAAAATTGACACCTTGTTAATTCTGACCACTTCTTCTATAATTGATCATTTATATTCAATCAATTATTCTATTTCTGACATTTATATTAATTAAAAATATTTTAATATTTATTTAGTATTTTTTTGGTATCATCATTATCCCCCTCCATCACCTAAAATCATTATTTCATCCTATATAGCCTTAGATAAATAATTATTTGATATTTATTTACCTAAGACTTTATCCCACTTTCCTCAAATTAAATAAATATTTCTATTTTTATAATTTGGTATTTTGTCTACTTTTGCTTAATTCCTCTAACCTCTATTTATCCTCTAATCATGTGCACATGGGTTTATTAATATGATTAATCATGGACTTGACCTCCCCAAACTTCTATGAGGATCGACTTGTCATACCATGTATATGCATGTACATAACAAGTGGTATTCTAAGGTATGGCCAAATCTTCTATTCTCATATGTTCCAATATAAATTTTTGTTTGTCCTTACACCTCTCAATTTTAAATTTAGCCAAAACTTGGAGGTATAGGAAGAGTCCAAGCCATACCTTTTTATTAATTCATCCAAGTACCCTAACTACCCCTTTCATCATAGCCAAATGTTCACTCTTTCCAAAACCCATTGTCCACCATTGATTTTCATATAATCTTGGAGCCTTCTTTTGCAACCAATCATCATTGGCCACTTGTCCATTCCTCCTTTCTTGAGAGCTTTCATGCATTGGGAATTGTTGATTATTTCTTTTAATCTTGATGTCACACCCCAAATTTTGACTATGTTTTACTTTTGTCATGTCCCCATGAAAAGTGGCTTATTGATTGGATATTAAAAGAGGTCCAAAATAAATAAATTAAAAGATATCCTTTAGAGAAAAGATTTGACGTAGACTACAATATAACTATGACTATATATTTATCTTTATTAAAGGGGTCAAAGTGGGTAGAGGAATTAATAGATGGCTTCGGAGCAGGAAACTTAATGCCATTAAAGTTGTCTACCACGAGAGGAGACAATTTTGTAGTAAGGGAATGGTGTCAAAGGAAAAGGTGGCCACTCGTGCCACTAAAAAAGCATGGTGCTCCCATTCTCATCTATTACCTTATGTAAGAAAGAAGTTACGACATTATGAGGACCCTATATTGGGGGAAGTTATTGTAAATACATATCTTGTGCAAATTTATGCTTAGTTTTTCTCTAGGGATTGTGTTCTTGTCTGGATTGGGGTGATGATAGTGAAGGTTGAGTGTGAGAGAGCAGTGGTGTTGAAAATCTAAGGCAGGTAAGTGTTCAAGAAATTCATTTTTTGTCTTCAGGTCATGGAGGCTGCCAAATTAGAGATAAAGGGTGTAGAGAGAGAATATTGCAAATATCTATCATTCTTTTGTTCACCCTCAATCTCTCAGTAGCCATGGTCTTTGCTAATTCAAGGTAATTGTGCTTACTATTATTGTACTAATAGCTCTTCATCATTGCTGGGGATATAATGAGAAGGGGAAACTCTTCTTTTCAAAAGATATCTTAATGGACTCTTTTAGCCAACTATGTTTGGGAAGGCCGACAAACATAAAATTTTTGGAGGTGAATGCTATTGCATTGAGGAAGAAGGGAGAGTTCGTAGGACCATGGGAGGAGGACATGTTTAGGGCATGGGAAGGCAGGGAAGAAACCAACACATGAGAGGAGTTCTGCAATGGATGTAAATCTCCATGCTCATAAGATTAGATATGTACACAATGTATCTATAAAAATGTTTTTGTGCTCAAAATTACATCTAAATGATATTGGGAATCATTTAGTTTAAGATAACAATTATCCTAGAATTTGCACATTATTTTTCTAATAGGCTTAGATGATAATATTAAATTTCCAACCTTGCTTTTAAGCTATAGGAGCTGGTTGTCTGTAACTAATGTTAGATCTTTGATATCACAGAAATGTACCAATGAAGAAGAAGATTGCTCAGATTACCAAAAGATTTAATGCGACCAGAACCATGTACATTCATATATCTAAACTAGTTGTCATCATGTTACGCTATTATTCAAGTAGGGTAAATCCTAAATACAAATGGGAAATGTAGACAAGAGAAGAGAATTGTTTGGCCAAAATGCCTTCAAGAAATGTGGCCTCATGAAATACTAATGCAACATAATACCGTCAACATAGTTTATTAAAAGGCCTTAGAATCTTTTATTTATATGCCAAATATGCCAAACAACAACTTGCTTCCGTACACTCATTTATTGAGCCTGAGAAGAGGGTATAGATGCCTAGTGATACATAATAGATAAGGATTTTTCTATTGGATGCGGAGTTGCAAGAGACACTCCTATTACCGTAACCTTGAAAAAACTTATGCACAAAATTTAATAGAGAAGTTATGTACAAAATCTTTTTTGAATGATTTGAAATTGTGATTAATTCTCTTTGTAGGTTATAGAGGGTGAAATTCAAAATCATCCACTCCTGTAATTGAAAATAATTAATCTGGTTTAATTCATGCTTATGTGCAGGCATCATCTACACTCTTTGAGACTATTGTCACTATTCACATATTTTATGCATGCCTTCTTACTTGCATTATTATTGGCACTGTGTTAACCCAAGAAAGTCTTGTTGCTGGAAGTGTTGGGTTATGTTATTTTGTTCTGTAGTATGGTGACATGATTAATATCATATGTTGATTCATTTTCTTTCAAACATATTATGAAGTTCTTGCATATTATGATTGAGGCTTATATTATAAATTGATGTCTTATCTAACCTTGATTGGGTATTGTATAGTAAATACATGGAAATACATTTTGTAGATGTGATCATGGTGTTGTTTCTTATGACCTATATTACACATCTCATCCATCCTTTTATGATGATTATTCCTTATAAGTGGAGGTATTTGATAATTGAACTCATTATGCAATCTTCATATCTCAAAAACAGAAAACTAGGTATGGCTAATTTTTGGATATGATTTAGATATCCAAGCCGTGCACCATATATAAAAATATTTGAGAAACCTAGTTTGTAAACAAAAAGTTATGGCTAATGCAACAGACTGCTAAAATAGAGACAAAATGGGTGAGAGGTAGACAGTCAAAAAATATTCATATCTCAAAAACAACCAACTGAGTATGGCTGATTTTCTGATAGGATTTAGATATCCAGACCCTGCACCATATATAAAAAAATTAGAGAAACCTAGTTCGTAAAAATAAAGTTATGGCTAACGCAATAGATTGAAAAAATAAAGATGAAATGGGTGAGAGATAGACAGTCACTTCAATTGGTGATTCCCAGAAATGCAATGATACAGACATGCACAATTGGATCTAATGACAAGGCTTCTAACCTCCCAAGTAAATTACAATTGACAGAAAAAATCATAAATCAAACATTTTCTTCAATAGAAAATTGAGACAAAAATTAGAACCAAAGGAACCTAATTACGCTTGCTTAACTGGGCTGAAGATTCGATGTCACGTTCAACTGCTGCAACCACAAACTAGTCTCTCCCATCTCCTCTCTCCCTAACAGTTCCATCTACTTAAGATTATTATGAAAGAGAAATCCCCCCAATATCTTCTAGAAGATTCCCCCCATTAAAGACAATAAATTCTGCCTAAATCCCTTTCTTACAATTTGCTATTTTTTTAACATTTACAACCAAACCAAACAATATATTTTTTTATCTTATTTATTTCCTTTACAACTAAACAAGTTCATCATTTTTATTCTTATTTATTTAGTATTTACTATATATGAGTTTTATGACAACTTGGTGCAGGAGCACCTACCTGACAGCTGGCCTCCATGAGGCAGTTAGTTTGTTATAGGTCTGGTTAATGTTTCCAAGAAGGTCTTATAAGACCAATGCATGTAATAAGGTCCAAGTTGACCGTGCTTTTCTATTTTTAGGTAGTTTGTTATGACAGCTGATGACAGCTGTATAGTTTGTTAGTTCAGTTGGATCCTCCCAGCCACTTGGAAGCTCCCATTCGCTGGGAATCGAGTGGTAGTACTCGAGAGGATTCCTATTTATGTAGTAAGAGTGGTTGGATTTAGATATAGATAGACAGATTGAGATATAGATACAGATTGAGGAGTTAGATTGCAGAGTGAGACAGAGTATTGTAATTGCATCTTTTGAAATCAATAAAGAGATCCTATTTGTGTTCATTCTCTGTTGAATTCCATTGTTTAATCGTGTGGCTGTTCTGGTGGTTTCATGGATTCGCTGATCCATTCCACCGGTTGATTCGTCGAATCGGTGGAATGGCTATGTACAATAGTTTAGGGTTTAGTTTGCATTTTCTGTTTGTTCGCATGTATGTTTGCAGGATCGCAGTCGAGAGGTGTTGAGAACCCTAGCATGGGTATGTGCTAGGTCGTGCTGGTAGTTCGAGTCTGGAAAGTCATCCAGGAAGCAGATCGGGTCACCTCAGGAGGTTCAGCAGATCAAAATTTGCTAAGGTTGGAAATTTGTCACAACGGCATCATCAGGATATTTCTGTGTATAGCCTACAGTTACTTCGGGCGTCATCCGAGTAGATGGAGGTGAGCATGATGCAATCATTTGCATAAGGTGAATGTGCATTGGGGTGATCATCGCAAGGTGTTGCCGAGGAGGAGCGTATCGACATAAGGTAGAAGATCGGGTTGATAAAACCATCGCGAGCCGATAATGTTATGTTTGGCCGACAGCAGGATATTGGAGGAGCTGCATATGACGTCATCGTCATCAGGATAATCATCATCAGTATAAAGTTGAGTATCATCATCAGGATGTTTCAATATGACCGGATAAGTCATATCCTGATGATGTTGTTTAAGTAGTCAGATATCGGGGTGACGTAAGCATCGAAGGAAAGGTGCGTGAAGTGTCGTCATCAGGATATATGGGAGGAACCAGATATTTTATATCCTGCTGATGAAGATGATGTTGAACAGCATGATGCTGCAGATAGAGGTTGGCGGTAAGGTGAACAGTGATCGTCAGGAGGATGATTGCGCTTGCCGAATATGATGATGCTGCCGATAGCCGAATATGATGATGCTGCTGACAGGCGAAAGGTCGAAGGTTTGTCTGCAGGAGGATATCAGTCGGCAAGAGAAAATATGATGATGCTGACTATGTTAACAGAAAATATGATGATGATGGGTTGTAGACATACATGCTGTATGTCAAGGTTTTAGTGTGGATGCCTCTGCATCATAGTGGTATCAGAGCTCAGCAAAAGGTCTGGGCTGTTGTGTGTTGATTCTGTCACTGAAAGGACAGAGGTAGAGGAGTGAGAGGTTGACAAAATGCCTCCGAAAGGTAATGGTACTGCAAGGGAGTTGCAGGAGATGAAGGAAAAACATGCCAGAGAGATGAGGAAGATGAAGGAGCTTGCTGAAGCACTTCAAGCCAGGCTTGTAGCCTTGGAGAAGAACAAAAAGAGGGAAGTGGAAGACAGTGAGTCTGAAGAAGATGAAAATACTGTTGAAGAGTATGAAGAGGTAGCTGAAGGTCTGGATGCTGAAGACCAGAGATTTGCAAAACTGTTAAGGCAGTACAGAGTGATAAACCTAAAGTAAAGGTTGATGTTTCCAAGTATAATGGAAGTTTGAATGAAGATGAGTTACTAGATTGGATTGCTGCACTTGATAATCACTTTGAATGTGAAGATGTTGCTGAGGATCAGAAGGTAAAGATTGCAAAGACCAAGTTAGGAGGTCATGCTCTGGTATGGTGGGATTATGTACAATCTGAGAGAAGGAAACAAGGAAGGTCAAAGATCACTTCATGGGATAAAATGGTAGCAAGGATCAAAGGTAAATTCTTGCCCAAGGATTATGAGATTCAGATGTTTAAGAAGCTGCAATTTTTAAGGTAGAAGGAAATGGATGTGAAGGCATATACTGAGGAGTTTTATAAGTTGAGTATGAGATCTGGTCATCATGAGAATGAGGTAGAAAAGGTAGCTAGGTACTTGGCTGGCTTAAAATTGGACATACAGGATGAGTTAGTTTTAGCTAACCCTAAGAATGTGGAGGATTGTTACCAAATGGCAATCAGGATTGAAGAAAAGATGAATAGGAGACAAGATAAGTCCATGAGAGGAAGAGGAAGCAATATGAGGGGAAGAGGATCAGCCCCTACAACAAGGCAAACCAATGAGGGTCAAGAAGACACTGGTAAAGGACAGGGACAGTCTGATTTCAGAGGTGGATGGAAAGGTAATAGAGGCAGATTTGGAGGTGGTAGAGGTTCTACTACATTTTCAGGAAAGTGTTACACCTGTGGTGAGTTTGGTCATCCATTTTTCAAATGTCCAGAAAGCAAAGGTTCATCATCCAGAAATGATAGAACGAATGACAAGAGAGTACAACTTGTGCAAGAAGAGAAAGTAGAGCAAAGTGTGCAAAGTTCAAACACTTATCAAGGAGATGGAGTTCCTGACAATTATGGATATCCTGAGGAGGGAGAAGCATTGATGCTTAGGAGAATTAGTTTGCAGGCATCAAAGGATATGATGCAAAGAAGAGCTCTTTTCAAGACCACATGCAAGAGCAAAGGTAAGGTATGTAAGGTTGTCATTGATACTGGTTCAACAGACAACATGGTATCTCAAGAAATGGTGGATAAACTGAATTTGGAAAGGATTCCACATCAACACCCTTACAAGGCATCTTGGGTGAGTGATAGTCAATCACTTTTTGTCTATGAACAGGCATATGTGGATTTTCAGATTGGAGCATATCATGATAGAGTTTTGTGTGACATTTTGCCCATGGAATGTTGTCACCTACTGTTGGGTAGACCATGGCAATTTGATAGAAGGGTACTGTATGATGGGTATGCTAATACCTACACCATCAAGAAAGATGGGAAAACTATTATGTTAATGCCATTGCAGGAAGATGCTGCAGCACAGAAGGCAGCAAAAATCATTTTAGTGGGAAAGAAGGAATTTGTGCAGAAGCCTATAGCAACAGGCATAAAGGCAGTTGAGGACATTGCAGGGAAAGAAGTTGTTCAGGACAACAGGTTGAAGACAGTTTCAGTTTTGACTGACAGAGGTCAGCAGCAGGTTCAGAAACAGGTTTGCAAACAGCAACCAGTTGAGAGGAATGACAAGGATGTTGTCATAGTTGGGACTATTGTTTGTCCTATAAAAGTTGAAAGAAAGACAGAGTTGAACATTACAGAAGTTCAAGAGGCAGAGGTTCTGGTCAGACAACCTGACAAACACAAGGTATGTGTGAGAAGGGCCTACATTGACAGGCATGAGGGTTTACTTGCAAGATAGCAAGTTACAGTTCAGAAGTCTTGGAGCAGCCGAGAGCCAGCAGAGGACAAAGCTGGAACAGGTCAAGACACTGCAAAGGCAAAGTGTAAAGGTGGAGGACTTCCACATCCTAACTCATGGGACATGAGTTCTTTTCTGTTGGGGAGTATGGTGCAGGAGCACCTACCTGACAACTGGCCTCCATGAGGTAGTTAGTTTGTTATAGGTCTGGTTAATGTTTCCAAGAAGGTCTTATAAGACCAATGCATGTAATAAGGTCCAAGTTGACCGTGCTTTTCTATTTTTAGGTAGTTTGTTATGACAGTTGATGACAGCTGTATAGTTTGTTAGTTCAGTTGGATCCTCCCAGCCGCTTGGAAGCTCCCAGCCGCTGGGAATCGAGTGGTAGTACTCGAGAGGATTCCTATTTATGTAGTAGGAGCGGTTGGATTTAGATATAGATAGACAGATTGAGATATAGATACAGATTGAGGAGTTAGATTGCAGAGTGAGACAGAGTATTGTAATTGCATCTTTTGAAATCAATAAAGAGATCCTGTTTGTGTTCATTCTCTGTTGAATTCCATTGTTTAATTGTGTGGTTGTTCTGGTGGTTTCATGGATTCGCTGATCCATTCCACCGGTTGATTCGTCAAATCGGTGGAATGGCTATGTACAATAGTTTAGGGTTTAGTTTGCATTTTCTGTTTGTTCGCATGTATGTTTGCAGGATCGCAGTCGAGAGGTGTTGAGAACCCTAGCATGGGTATGTGCTAGGTCATGCTGGTAGTTCGAGTCTGGAAAGTTGTCCAGGAAGCGGATCGGGTCACCTCAAGAGGTTCGGCAGATCAAAATTTGCTAAGGTTGGAAATTCGTCACAACGGCATCATCAAGATATTTCTGTGTATATCCTGCAGTTACTTCGGGGGTCATCTGAGTAGATGGAGGTGAGCATGATGCAATCGTTTGCATAAGGTGAATGTGCATTGGGGTGATCATTGCAAGGTGTTTCCGAGGAGGAGCGTATCGGCATAAGGTAGAAGATTGGGTTGATAAAACCATCGCGAGCCGATAATGTTATGTTTGGCCGACAGCAGGATATTAGAGGAGCTGCATATGACGTCATCGTCATCAGGATAATCGTCATCAGTATAAAGTTGAGTATCATCATCAGGATGTTTCAATATGACCGGATAAGTCATATCCTGATGCTGTTGTTTAAGTAGTCAGATATCGGGGTGACGTAAGCATCGAAGGAAAGGTGCGTGAAGTGTCGTCATCAGGATATATGGGAGGAACCGGATATTTTATATCCTGCTAATGAAGATGATGTTGAACATCATGATGCTGCAGATAGAGGTTGGCGGTAAGGTGAACAGTGATCGTCAGGAGGATGATTGCGCTTGCCGAATATGATGATGCTGCCGATAGCCGAATATGATGATGCTGCTGACAGGCGAAAGGTCGAAGGTTTGTCTGAAGGAGGATATCGGTCGGCAAGAGAAAATATGATGATGATGGGTTGTAGACATACATGCTGTATGTCAAGGTTTTAGTGTGGATGCCTCTGCATCACAACTCATAAATATTATCTATTTTTATTGTCACTTAACACAACATTTAATTATATTAATTTATTTATTTATCTTTAGCTAGCATTTACATTTATTATTTTTTTTATTATTATTTATTTCCGTAAACTCAAATTCTCATAAAGGCATTTATATATTTAAGTATTTAACAAAAATGTTTTCATAACTAATAATATTATTTTAATGCAACAATTAACCAAAGTAGCAATCAAACAATGCCAAACTAAATAACTCAAATGCCGAACAATACCTGACACAATGCATGATCGAAAGCATGACCACAATGACAGTGACTGACCATTACGCCCATATAGACAACATTGACTGGGTACAAAACTGGATACTCATCCTTTTCAAGGATGATGGCTAACTAGGGGACCATATGTCATCTCCATTCAACAATTTCCATTGGGTTTAAGGCATGCTCAAACCTGTCAATTTAGGTGGAGTTGAAGCCTGATACCTGCAACTTGTAGCAACCCAAAAATGATTGAACATATAGATGTATATATAATCATACAATCAAACACACCGTGAAAGGAAATTGTAGCGTAGCAGGGTACTCACGTATGAGTAATGCGACACTGTTCCTCTCACAAACACACGTAAAACAAGTAACCACATCATGCATAATAATCAATAGCTGATCAACCAAATAAGAAACATCATCAGATAATCATGTGATGCACATAATAAGATTGATCCACATAATCAATTAAGTCCATAAAGTTGTCATAACATATGCATAACTCAAGTAAATATCAGTGTCGCAACAAAAATTGTTGATAAAACATACTAACTATCATATGAAACCACATGAGGATAATCAGGAATGTCACCAACATGAATGTAGCATCTACGTACACCATCAACTGTCTAACTGTTGATGCATAAATCTGTGGGTGTAATCCAGCAGCAACATGGGAAACTCTAAGATTTGGGAATGCTCCTCAGAGTGACCTCCAGATTTTTAGGAAGCTAGCTCTTTCGTTCTTTCAGTAGGGTTTGAGAAAAAGGTCAGAAAGAAAACCAAGATTGCAGAAAACAAATGCCTAATCTATGGCGATCCACTGGATTTGAAACAATTATTTGCACAGTGTCTAACTTTGAAGGATTAACTGGAATTAAAGAGCAAAATATGCATGATTAAAACTCAGTTTTAAAACATATTAAACAAAGGCAAAGAAACAGAGAAATTAGAGACAAGAATAGAGTAAACTCATAAATGCATAGAACGTCGTCTCATATTTGAATGAAAGAATAAATTTACAAAGGCAAAATTGTTGCACAAAATAAACTATTACAATCATTATGAAAAGACACTACAAAGGCAAGAAGAAAACTCTATATGCTGCTCCAACTCTATGATCTGATAAACTTGTAGAACCTTGAACATATCTGAAGAACCCCTAGCACGTGTCTCAAATATGCCCATTTATAGCCTCTAAAACTCAACAAATTCTCAACGGCCTCTGAAAATCCACAACTAAATCTACAAAATCTGGCACCAAATCTAGCACAAATCTGACTGCAACTGAAGTGGCCACCAAAAACCTTAACTAAACTGTTGTTTCTATTTTTCCTCCATAGCTGGAAAAATATCTCTGTGTGAGAAAGAAAACTCCCGCCGCTATTTTCCTGTAGCTTGCTTCATGAGAATGGAAAAATGGCTGCTCACATTTAGGGTTTCACTTTATGTTTCACGTGAATCATATAAGGGTCCATTTTAAAATAAACTTTATTTTATATTGCTGGTACCCACCGTGTCTCTCCATAGACCCTATTATATTTTAAAATTGTTTCTTAAGAACTCCCGTGACTTGCTTTAAATGTGAAACAAAATAAAACATCAAATTCTTCCTATGCATGGACTCCACCATGTGGCCTCTTCTGCTTCAATTTTCAGCTGCTCTGTAATTGACATGGGTGTTTACATTTGTCACTTTCCGCTGCCTTTGAGTTTTTGCTCATGAAAAATAAAGTTATTTATTTAATCTGGGGCTTTCACCATTTAATTCCCATAGCATTTACCTTTGAGGCACCCACATCTTATTATAAGACTCTTTCATTTATATTAACCTGTAATATTGCATTTAATTAGATAAAATGAAACATTTGCATCCCTGTGCGCGGACGGCTCCACGTGGTGGCTTCCACTGAATTTTGATTTTCTCTTCATTGCTGCAGCCACGTGCCTTCTTCCGCATAAATTTGAGTTTCTTCAATATATTGTGTGTGCCGACAAATGGTGCATTCCCAATCATTTTCATTTCTGCCTACAAACCATTAATTATTTGCATCTGATTGTTCCATTATGCTGCATTATTTTACTGTCTCTGTATGTGAATGGCATGTGCTCTGAGACCTTTTATATGTGCCACTCCTGAGACAACGTTTTTCTTGCAGAGACCGCGCCATCCTTTATGCTGAGCCATAGTAAAACTTATGAAATGAAAGTTTAAAAAATGGTGTGAAAACTTCATCACCAGTTCTTGGCGATTGGCTGGAAAAATGGGCCTGCCCATTACGAAGAAACTTTGATTTTTGCAAAATTAGTGTCTTATCATTGGGCATAGAGTCACGTCACTTTGAAACTAAAACATTCAGAAACTAAAGACACATCTGAACCTGAAGATGTATGAAGGTGAACTAAAACACCACTGACCCAGAATGCATCCCACTAATGAAACTGATATTAAGCACTGAAATTGACTTCGGAACCACCATTTTGCTTTGCAGCTAAGACTTATTGAAAATAAAACTAACTGAAACTAAAACTAATGCTGATGCTGTAGCTTATTCTGAACATTGAAACCAAATTACTGACAACTGAAACATACAGGAACATATACATTCACCGGAACAACAAAGTAGCTACCATGTCTGATTATTTTGCTCCAATTTATCCTCATCAAACTGAAAATGAACCAAATAAACTGTATGAAGAAATACAACAATATTATGTACCTTTTTACTTCTCTGCACTCAGGAGATTCTCTTTTTTCTTCAAAACACCAGTCATGTTGATCATCATGTTGTTCTTGCTTCAGCGGAGGGCAGGGAGGGAAAATAAAACACTAAAACTCTTTCCTCTATTTGCAGCTGAGAGATTCTACCAACTGAACTTTATCAATGACCTTTCTTATAGTCTCTTCCACAAGTTCATAACTCAAGATGACATCAAAATGAGGCATACATGTAACAACACTACCTAGAATAGTCTTGAATTGGATACAAATTTCATTGTGTAAGAAAAATGGCGTATAGCGAGGCTGAGAATATGACAACCCTGTATGTGATTCTTTATGCAACTCTGCATTATTCCAGCTATCTCTTGATATCACCTTATCAAGGATCTTTCCTTGCTTCGGTGGTTCTTCATCAAAAAGAAGACAGTAACCATCTTCAAGAATTGAAAACAAGTCATCTCTGTTGTCATCTTCTATTTCAGAACTTCCTCTATGATCTTCTTCAATAGGCTCAGTGAAAACTTGCTGAATTATAGGATCTTCCGCATCAAGAAGCTAGTGTCCTTATTTCAAAACTAAGAATAAATCCTCATCCTGCCCCAATTGTTGCTCATGTATCTCTGTGCCTTTTGCCTACAGGTGTGAAACTTCATTGCAATAATAAAAACATTCATTCTTTGTAGACTTTGATATAATATTAGTTGCAACCTTTTCCTCAAAATGAGATATAGAGGCAGCATCACCATGGACCCACTACTTTTCAGCTTCAAAACCCTTCTTGTAGTACTTTTCAGCTTCTAGAAACCTCTCCTCATAAGCATCTTCTGAATCTAATTTAAGATTTGATAGTAACTCTGGATCTCCCTTTGCCACATATGCTTGATGCTGGTAACTAGAAGGACACACAAGAGCCATTTTCTTGCTTGTAATTTGATTCTTGATACATGATTTTTCTTGAATGTCAAAATGACAGAGAACCTAGTCAATGGCTTCTATAGGTTGATTTGTAGCTATGGGGGCTTGTAGAGAATAATTTTCAAGACACTTGGGCATTCTCCGGTTATATTCATATTGTTGTTCATAAGAATCTTGAGACTCATGGTATAGGTTTTGTCCTTTTAACTCATTGATCTTATGGGAGAGGATTTTAATTAGTTCTTTCACAGCACTCATCTCCTCATGATTTGTCAAATCAGCAGGGAGGGTGGGTGGACTAAAATTTGTATGCATTTGGTTACAAGAAAGAATCTGAGATAGGCTATTTGCATGAGGCATCAGCTGTTTTAAGGGTAGAGGAGGTAGTTTACCAGACAGTATGAGACTACTTTCAGCTTTAATGGCAAGATTATATGACTGTGGTAGAGTTTCATCCCCCAGGGATTGTATCATGACAGAGATCTCAGGGTCTAAAGCCTTTAAATAATACAAGAAAGAAAAGGCTGGAGGGGGCCTCATGTCTATAGAAAAGTTTTTCCATACCTTGTCAAATCTTGAATTGAAATCATGTATGGGCTCCATTGGATGCCTCTTGATTGTAATCAGGTTTTGGGTGAGAGTGTTGACATCTATCCTGTCTTTGAATTGATTGTAGATGAGCCCACCAAGCTGATCCCATCTAGTGATAGAGCCAGGCTGCAAGCTTCTATACCATTCTTTTGCTTTGCCTTTAAGGGATGATGCAAGCAACAAGAGGGCATGATTCTCCGCTGTGACATTGTGAACAGAGCATAGATTTGCAACATCTTGAATGTGATCTCTCCAAGAAAGTGAGGCAATGCCTTCCAGGCTGTGTCAGGAACTTGACCCTGTTGCTCAAGAACAAGAGGACTTGAACCCCAGGCTACAAAAGGTAAATCCCTTTCAATATTCAGGTGCACATAGATACCAGGGGCTGCCATGATCTACAAGAGCAAAGATTCAAGAAAGATCCACCAGTAGAGTCACCAATAGAGTCACCAGATGGATGATTCATGCTCCTATGAGCAGATATTTTTGTGATTTTCCATCAGAACCACAAAATATAGGGCAAAGATTCTTAGAAAACAAAGAGCAAAGCCTTTGAATCTAGTCCCACCAAGTGCGCCAAAACTGTTATGCATAAATCTGTGGGTGTAATCCAGCAGCAACATGGGAAACTCTGAGATGTGGGAATGCTCCTCAGAGTGACCTCCAGATTTTTAGAAAGCTAGCTCCTTCGTTCTTTCAGTAGGGTTTGAGAAAAAGGTCAGAAAGAAAACCAGGATTGCAGAAAACAAATGCCTAATCTATGGCGATCCACTAGATTTGAAACAATTATTTGCACAGTGTCTAACTTTGAAGGATTAACTGGAATTAAAGAGCAAAATATGCATGATTAAAACTCAGTTTTAAAACATATTAAACAAAGGCAAAGAAACAGAGAAATTAGAGACAAGAATAGAGTAAACTCATAAATGCATAGAACGTCGTCTCATATTTGAATGAAAGAATAAATTTACAAAGGCAAAATTGTTGCACAAAATAAACTATTACAATCATTATGAAAAGACACTGCAAAGGCAAGAAGAAAACTCTGTATGCTGCTCCAACTCTATGATCTGATAAACTTGTAGAACCTTGAACATATCTGAAGAACCCCTAGCACGTGTCTCAAATATGCCCATTTATAGCCTCTAAAACTCAACAAATTCTCAATGGCCTCTAAAAATCCACAACTGAATCCGCAAAATCCGGAACCAAATCTGGCACAAATCTGACTGCAACTGAAGTGGCCACCGAAAACCCTAACTAAACTGTTGTTTCTATTTTTACTCCATAGCTGGAAAAATATCTCTATGTCAGAAAGAAAACTCCCGCCGCTATTTTCCTGTAGCTTTCTTCATGAGAATGGAAAAATGGCTGCTCACATTTAGGGTTTCACTTTATGTTTCACGTGAATCATATAAGGGTCAATTTTAAAATAAACTTTATTTTATATTGCTGGTACCCACCGTGTCTCTCCATAGACCCTATTATATTTTAAAATTGTTTCTTAAGAACTCCCGTGACTTGCTTTAAATGTGAAACAAAATAAAACATCAAATTCTTCCTGTACGCGGACTCCACCACGTGGCCTCTTCCGCTTTAATTTTCAGCTGCTCTGTAATCGACGCGGGTGTTTACATTTGTCACTTTCTGTTGCCTTTGAGTTTTTGCTCATGAAAAATAAAGTGATTTATTTAATCTGGGGCTTTCACCATTTAATTCCCATAGCATTTACCTTTGAGGGACCCACATCTTATTATAAGACTCTTTCATTTATATTAACCCATAATATTGCATTTAATTAGATAAAATGAAACATTTGCATCCTTGTGTGTGGATGGCTCCATGTGGTGGCTTCCGCTAAATTTTGATTTTCTCTTCATTGCTACAGCCACGTGCCTTCTTCCGCATAAATTTGAGTTTCTTCAATTTGTTGCGGGTGCCGACAAGTGGTGCATTCCCAATCATTTTCATTTTTGCCTGCAAACCATTAATTATTTGCATCTGATGGTTCCATTATGCTACATTATTTTACTGTGTCTCTGTATGTGAATGGCATGTGCTCTGAGACCTTTTATATGCACCACTCCTGAGACAACATTTTTCTTGCAGAGACTGTGCCATCCTTTATGTTGAGCTGCAATAAAACTTATAAAACGAAAGTTTAAAAAATGGTGTGAAAACTTCATCACCACTAACATACCCTAAATATTCATATTATTTTACCTTCACCTTCATGCTCCTTAGCCAGACCACCTGCACATCCATGGTGAGAATGGAGGGGCTCTACAAAACCCTAGCCACATAAAATGCCAACACAAACCCCTAACACAAAACTGTAACTAAAAAACAAAATTGGTTCTAAGTTACCGAAAACACTCCTTGTTGTTGCCAAAAAATTATAAACCTAAAAATAAAAAATGAATATCTCCAATTTAAAAATGTATACCCAGAGATTCCTAAGTTTTTCCCAAATCCCTCTTTTTCCTACTTTTTTGACTGGAATATATTCGTTACAATTGAATGATTGAATGAAATAGTGTGTTATACAGCTAATGGAAGATTAGCATGACCATAATAGAGAGGCTCAGTGAATTTTCCTTTCCTAACCAAACACAGGAAACTCCACCCATAGTGTGAATAATCCAGAGAGCCCATATTCGTCCTCTCATGCCATACCTACGTAAAAGATAAAAATTATTATAACCAATAAAAGCACCAAACGTGCTATCAAATGACCGATAGGCACAAATATTTATAGGCATATCCTTAAATAGTATATATTTATATTTTTCTAGAAAATCATTAAATGTAATAGTTGGTGGACAAGGCTATAAATACTATAAGAAAATTATTTTTTTGCAAATAAAAATAATTAAATGATATTAAATGAATAACCACATGAACTAAATCATGAATATGCCATTATAAAACTAAATCATAAAAAACCATATATTTCTTTAGAGATTTTGTCAACAAGCTCATTAAAACAAATTATGAAAATCTCTCCACCATTAGTGTTAACAACATCAAAACTAAATACTTTTCCTTGTCCTCTATCATTACTTAAGTGTTGAACTACCACCTTGTTTGCCACTCTACATTTGATTGTCCATCTTTCATGGAAAGGTGTTAACACAATTATTGGAATGGAATGAATCACCTTGTTTACCATGTGCACTAGACCCATATTCAAAGAGCAACCACTATGCATATTAGTCAAGCCACTAATATTTGAGGATGGCAATGCAACATCATTGGACTGCAAGTCTAAAAAGGTATCACTTCCAACTAAGATTCTATCATCAATGGTATGCTTGAACGATACAATTTCAGCATCTAGTTCAATAATATCCATGTTGAGAATGACCATAAACATATGAAAAAATTTTAAAATTTTGTTATTATTGTTAACATAGTTTACACATTTAATTCCTAAACATAATTGAAAAAGATCTTACATTTGATTGTGTATATTGTTACATTTATAGTCATTGATTTGTAATTGTTCCGTGACTCACCAATTCATTAAAGGCGAGGTGGAGAATATCCCATAAGGCAATAACTGAACCTTGGTTAAATCTAGTGAATATATGGTTTCTGCAAACCCACAAGAATTTTCTTTTTGGGTTTTTATTTTTTATTTTTTCCAGTTTCTTTTTTGGTTCCATAGTTTTTGTGATTTTATTATTTTCAATTTCTTTTTTGGTTTTTATTTTTTATTTTTTCCAATTTCTTTTTTATCAATTTTTTATTGTTTTTATTTTTATTTTTTTTCCAATTTTTTTTTAGTTTTAATTTTATTATTTTTTCTAATTTCTTTTTGGTTTTTTTTTTTTTTCCAATTTTTGTTTTGGTTCCCTAGTTTTTGTTAATTAATTTTTTTTGGAAACAATAATTTTTTTGGACTACCAAAAATTAATTTCTTTTTGGACTACCAAATTTTTGGCAATTATGAATGACCAAAAAATTGTGGGACTACCAAATTTATTTTTGGCAATTACAAGATGTGTGCACATATAGAATGGCCTATCGGCCAAAAAAAAAATTTAAATTTTTACTTCTTTGTCAAATAATCTTTGGTTTGTTGGTAATTGATCTTTGCTATTTTAATGTTTCTATAGAAAGCAAAATGAAACTATCAAAAGTATCTATCTATAGGCATACGGTTTCATAGAGAGGAAAGTATTGGATTCTATTGGCAATTGCATACAGTTCCTCAAACTTCCTCTTCTTGGCCTATAATCTTGTCATTAGCCTTTACAAAGAGAAAAAAAAAGAAAGTATTGATGTGGAACTAAATCTGTATAGGAAACAACGTAAAACAGGAAAGGGTTTTCCCTTAGAAAATGTTGTCCTAGAATATCAACTTGTCTACATTTGACGTTACTTTCTGATGCAAGAGGATTCAACCCTCTTGATAAAAACACATATTCACTCACAAATTTTTTTAAAAAATAGAGATACTCTATCTACATCCATAAAATTCACATAGACATTCACTATCCAATACTCATTTACACATGAACAATACTCTGCTCTAAATTATATAATATTGCAGCCAACAAAATTGATCTTTATTAATTTAATTCAACATACCACAAATGGTGGTCAAATTTACAAAACTAGGTCCTCAATTGACCTTCCTCAGCTCTCACATATCTGCATATTCTCTTTATGTCTTGATCATGTTCTACAATCCTTTGTTTCTTTCCCCATTCAGATTCTTCCTTCACTTGCAGCGAACTTCCTCTCTTTACACTTTTATTTTCTATATGAAAAAAAAACCAAATGTCTCCCAGCTGAGATGTCTATCATTCTCCAACTGCAGCTCTCTTTTTCATTGTATCAGTTCCTGTATTTCCTTATTCTCTCCTATGCAGCTAGGTAAAAAAGAATAGCAAACCAAAAGAAAAATGAAAACATATTTATGCCTCAGAGAGAGGCATTTCTCCTTCCTCAACCACACTCTTCAAAAGGTCTTTCTTTTATTTCCTTTTATTTTCTACATTACGCCTACTTTTCTCCTCTTAAATAGACATTTCATATATATATATATATATATATATATATATAGTTTAAGGCCTTCCATTTTCTCCCTCATAAATCTGCATAGTTTAGTCTCTTTTATCCTTCAAAGAGGGAATTGAAATCTGCCTTTAATTCTTGGTAATATATAAAAAAAAAATATTAATGCTTTGATGTTGCTGGAGCTGTATAATCAATTTTGAGAAATTTCGACTTCCAGCAATGTGTGGAATCGGGTGCCGCAGGCAAAAAATTTAAACTTCTCAGAATTCAACGAAAATTGTTGAGTAGGCTCGGAATGATGTGTCAAGGTCCCCTACAAAAGGATTTTGATCCAAACTTCCAGAATTAGGAGATATTAAAATTTTCGTAAACCAACGACACACTGTCGACATTAAAACACCAATTTTTGACATTAATTTCTCTCGAACCGTGAGAGATATGACTTCAATTGTTTTTAATCTTTTGAGATGGTACCTCCAAGAATGCCCCTACAAAAGTATTCTACTCTAGCTCTTACGGATCTTTGGGAATAAATTTCACAAAAAAGGGCCTATTGTGCTCTGAAGCCAAAGTACGACAAAAACTAAAAATTTGTGAATTATGACTTGCCACTTACTCCAATAGCCAAGAGATGCTAAATGAAAACCAAATCACAAAAAAAATGAATCCAAAACCTCACACTCTACTTTTGGTTGACATTGATTGTTAGTCCGCTGACGTTAATTGTCAATCTGACTGGATGTTCCTACATTAGATATGTTGGGTAGGAAGTTTGTGAGCATACACTCACAAACGTGGAGTTGAATGGTAGGACCATTCTTCTAGATTGCAAGCAATCTACAGTGAACTCCATCACTGAAATGTGTGCACCAAAAATGATTTGTTTTTCCTCTTTTTCCAGCATTTTGCCGGAACAAGTTTCACACTCCTTCGACAAATCTGCACTCTCTTCCTTCTTCCTTTTATGGATTTACATCCACCATGCACCGTCCTCCTCCTCCAATGATTATTTCCATTCCTATCCTTCTTCATGGGATCCAACCCACCATCATCAACCGGCCACCTCCACCAAACAAACTCACTACTCTTCTCCTCTTTCATGGGTTTTGACCCATGACAATCAGACCACCTCCACCAATTCCCCTCATCAAACACATCACAACCTACATAGTATGCATAGAAATATCCCCCTACATCTTCATGGACACCAACAATTTCTATCTACTCTCCATCATACTCCTCAACCCTCAACATTACAAATGAATCCAAAACAAAATCATCAAAAAATGCAAACAAGTTTACCTTTTTCTTCACTGCTGTAATGTTTTCTTCATCACCTTCAGCTGCAATCTTCATCCACTCATCTTTCACTGTGAGGTTTTCATTTACCCCTTCTATTCCCATCTTCATTCCCATGTTATCAAATGTTGTATCATGTTTCCCAACTATAGCATCTTCAATAACTTCTTCACAATAGCATGTTGCATATAAATCTACGTCTTCATTTATTTTCATCCCATCCTTTTGCAACTCCTTATCCACCTCAACAACAAACAAATCTCCATCAATTTCTTCTTCATACAATTCATAAAAATCAGAAGTTACCTCTGCACTTCTTGTTGTCATGACATCACTATCAGCTATCCCATTTATCTTCATCAAGTGCTTACCCAAACCTTCTTCAAACAAATTATGCTTCTCTTCCATAATCAAATATGCAACATCCTCATGAAAATGGAAAACTTCCATGCATCTACTCTTTTCTTCTTGTTCTTTATCCTCTACTAGATTCATTATTTGAAACAAATCAAGCTCAAAATTCTCAAATTGTACCTCATTTCTTTTCATTGTCCCAATTTCTTTGCCTTCATTTTTTGTTGCATTGTTCATCTCTCCATGGTCTCTTATCCAATCTCCTTCAAGAATCTAGTTTATTTTCTTCATCTCTTCTTTCCATAGGAGATAATCCTCTTCTTCTTCCACTTGCTTGTCAAAACTAGGGCCTTTAAGCTTTGTGTTTTCTGCCTCTACATCTGCTGCAATTTTCCACTCCTCAGTTGCAAGTTTGTGTCATTTCACTTCTATCTTCGTATCCTCCAAAGGATCTATTGTTGTTATTGCTATATTAATTTCATCTTCTTCATCTATGTCTTTCAGAATACATACCTCTACTACAATCTCCAATGCTTCAACTCTTTTCATTTCTTCATTAATTATCTTTTCACCACATTGTTGTCCCACATAGTTCATGTCTTTCCATGGGTCCTTCACTATTTCACTTTCACGTTTTACCTCTTCTTTTCTTTCAAAATAGCATGCTATAGTTGAATGCTCTTTCTTTCTCCACTCTTTTCTCTCCTTGTTCTTTCTCTTTTCTAATTTTTTTTCATTTTGGAATGTATTGGTTGCTCCCATAGGTTCTTCTTCCCATGCCCCTTCTACCAAAGGGCTGCAATTCTTTTCCTCATTATTTACAGCATTGGTTGCAATCTCCTCTCTTTCTCTTGATCCTTTTGCACAAGGATCTCCTCTTCTTCTTTCTTCATATCCATTGCCACTTCTTCTTTCTTCTTTTCATCCTTCAAAGGATTTTCAGCCACTGCATATTTCTCTTTCTCTTTCTCACCCATTGCAACTTTGATATTGCTCTCTTCTTTCATATACTCATTAGGGCATATTGCTACAATTCCTTTTGCCACTTCCTCTTGTTTATCCCTCAATGGATTTAAAACATATTCCTTCCCATCCTTGATTATACTATATGTGTTATCACTGCCATTATGTATATCTTCCCTATCCCAAAGCCAAGGTTGCCCCAATAAAACATGACAAACATCCATGGGCACTATGTCACATACAATTTCATCCTTGTATCTTCCAATGTGAAAATTTACAATGCTTTGTTCACTTACCCGAATTTGATGACCTCCTTGCAACCAAGAAATGTAGTATGGCTTAAGGTGCTTCATCCTCTTCAAGTTCAGCTTCTCAACCATTTCCAATGCAACCAAATTGTTAGATCTAGGGCACACAACTAAGAGGGGGGTGAATCAGTTGTGCAAAAACTTTCTTCTATTTCAAACACTTGATTCTTCTTCGTTAGTTAATAGCATATCAATTAACCATTCATAAGAGCATAATGCATAAACACAAGAGCAGATAAACATCAACACATTAGACACCAAGATTTTGACGTTGAAAACTCGGTTAAGGGAAAAACCACGGGGTGATTAACCCAATGATTATTCTTTGTTAGAAGAATAAGAAAAATGAATGGCACATGACAATTAGGGCTCACTGCCTAAGCACACTGCTCACAAAAGAGGCACACTGCCTACAAGAGACACACTGTCTACAAAGTGATAAGAATCACAAACTTGAACTGGAGATTGACATCTTTACCATGTCTGGATCAGTTCCATTAAAGCCCAAGATACTTCTGCTCTGCCCTTTGCTCTTTTGCTATACCACTCTCATCCGCTATACCACACACTTTGAAATGAACTCACAAACCTTTATTTATACAAGACATCGACTTAGGAACAATCATCTAAGTCAGCAATCAACCATAAGGACATCTGCAAGATGATTAATACATCTGGTCGGCCATCACAAGAACATTCGCAAGATGAACAACTCATCCGGTCGGCTAGTCAGAACAAGAACTTCATCTAGAAGAATATCTTCAATTCTGGGCTCTACCATCAATGCGGACCAACAACATAACCTCAACATGATCTAAAAACCTTCACAAGCTTGCCTGATTAACCAGGTACATCTGCACTTCCTCTACTCACTGGAATCTCTTCTCCTCTTCATCCAGAACTTCAAGAACACAGTCTATTGCCACTGTCATACTGAAGAAGGTGCTTCCGGACCTCTAAACTTTGTACAAACTGAGATGACACATCACAAGGACATCCAAAACACTTCTTCCAATCCGCAGAGTCTGACAATGCTCCTCTAGATCTCACCGGACCTTTTTGTAACACTCTGTCACTCCGGAGCATCTCCCAGAGCTAGTTCTACTTGATCGATCACAACTCCTTCAAATCTTCATGCGGACCTCTGAAATCTTAACTGGATCATCTCAAGACTCATATCTACAAACCCTTTAATCCGTAACCTCTGAATCTCAACCTATTGAGTACTTTTACCTTCTTAACAAAATTATTCTTCACTGTTCCTGATTGAGACTAATTTTCTCAATATCCTCAGCACATAGCTCATCCAATCCTTCTTGCCAATGCAATATGAGTATGTTGACATCAATGACAACACTGGCTAACCTCATACTTGCAACACAAATTATCTCTACTACTGCTATCCACCATCACCTTGTAGAATTTTGCACCAGACTTGCAAACAGTTTGAAACAAATCACTCCTTCAAATGGGATCTTGTTTCTCTTTCCGTGGCTTTAAAAATTTCTTCTTCATTAGAAAAAAACTCCATGTCTCCAAGACATTTTGTCAAATAATTGTTGCACACTCTCAATCTGCACACACAAATATTTAGAGCCAACACTCTTAGCAATCACAGGTTCTCCATGCAACAAAACTCTCACAACTACCCTCTACCCAATGAGATTCTAGAAGATGCACATATCCAAGACCTCTTCTATCCACTTCCTCTCAGTGGAAGAAGTCTACACACCTTCTACCCAACTTCATCTCTATTGGAGGACAGGTAACATGATTCTCATAGAATCAACTCTCTCTCACGGCTTCACCACTTCACTCTCCACCAATCTTCACTCCTCTTCACCTGCAGGTCCTGGTGCATACTCTGTACTCTCAAGATCTTATGGCTCTAATACCATATGATGTAAGAGGATTCAACCCTCTTGATAAAAACACAAATTCACTCACAAAATAAGAAAAAATAGAGATACTCTGTCTACATCTGCAAAACTCACAAAGAAAAATTCACATAGACACTCAATATCAAATACTTATTTACATGAACAATACTCTACTCTAAATTATATAATATATTACAGCCAACAAAATTGATCTTTATTAATTTAATTCAACATACCACAAATGGTGGTCAAATTTACAAAACTAAGTCCCCAATTGACCTTCCTCAGCTCTCACATATCTACATATTCTCTTTACTTCTTAATCATGTTCTTCAATCCTTTGTTTCTTTCCCTATTCAAATTCTTCCTTCACTTGCAGCGACCTTCCTCTCTTTACACTTTTATTTTCTGTATGAAAAAAATCCCAAATGTCTCCCAGCTGAGACGTCTATCATTCTCCAACTATAGCTCTCTTTTTCATTGTATCTGGGAGCAACTTTTTATCCTGTTTTCAATTCATGTATTTCCTTATTCTCTCCTATGCAGCTAGGTAAGAATGAATATCAAACCAAAAGAAAAATGAAAACATATTTATGCCTCAGAGAGAGGCATTTCTCCTTCCTCGGCCACTCTCTTCAAAAGGTTTTTCTTTTATTTCCTTTTATTTTCTACATTACGCCTACTTTTCTCCTCTTAAATAGACATTTCATATATATATATATATATATATATATATATATATATATATAGTTTGAGGCCTTCCATTTTCTCCCTCATAAATCTACATAGTTTACTCTCTTTTATCCTTCAAAGAGGGCACTGAAATCTACCTTTAATTCTTGGTAATTAATAAAACAAAATATATTAATGCTTTGATGTTGCTGGAGCTATATAATCAATTTTGAGAAAATTTGACTTCCGGCAATGTGTAGAATTGGGTGTCGCAGGCAAAAAATTCAAACTTCTCATAATTGAATGAAAATTGGTGAGTAGGATCAGAATGGTGTCCCAAGGTCCCCTACAAAAGGATTTTGATCTAAACTTCCATAATTAGGAGATATTAAATTTTTTGTAAACCGATGACACACTATCGACATTAAAACACCAATTTCTGACATTAATTTCTCTCAAACCGTGAGAGATATGACTTCAATTCTTTTTGCACTTTTGAGATGGTACCTCCAAGAATGCCCCTACAAAAGATTCTACTCTAGCTCTTATGGATATTTGGGAATAAATTTCACAAAACTACTTGTTGTGCTCTGAAGCCAAAGTACAGAAAAAACTGAAAACTTGCAAATTTTGAATCGCCACTTACTCCAACAGCCAAGAGATGCCAAATGAAAAGCAAATTACAACAAAAATGAATCCCAAACCTCACACTCTATTTATGGTTGATGCTAATTACCCGTCCGCCCGGATGCTCTTGCATCACTTTCTCACCCACTTGAACTATTGCTATGGGAATTGTACTTACTTTTTATTATTTCCATAGTGTTGTTCATAATTTATGTTGTTTTGAATGGTAGAAAGAGTAGTAACAAAAAAATAAAGGCCAAACAGGGCCACACATTTTGGATTTTGGTGGGTAAGGTGAAACAATGGCTACCCAGGAAGTGTCGTTTAGATTTTTTGAGTAAGGTTATGGGTTTAGATATTTGTTTGAGGCAAAATAGGGTATAGGTGAAAATGGATACTCAAAATACCTTTACAACTCTCCAAATACCTTTACAACTCTCCAAACAACTTGTGTACATATCATTTTAGGAATATTCTTCGATGTAAATAATACTATATATGAAATGAAGAACGGAATGTGTTATCTCATGTTATAAAAGATTAATGCACTAAAAGCTCTATATAATCTTTATAACTCCACTGTTGATATAGAATTGGAAATAGATTAATCTTTATCAATGAATAACCATTGAAAATTGGAATGGTTTAATCTTATTGATGTTGTTTTAAAATGAACTGATCAATGTCACCATGTGAATAATGGTACTCTTGATGTGAATATGTGTCCGACCAAATCAAAAGACTATGATTTTCAATACAAATGACTAATAGATTAAATCTTATGAACTAATCCTTCATCATAGAAGAAAAAAAATAATAATTAATTAAAAGTAAAAGGGCTTCACGGAATTCAGCTTTAAAGCCAATGCCATCTTTTGGCTGAGTCTCTAAAATTGTAACTAATTGTGTAAATCTCTTGCCAATAAAGTAAAAGGGTGTGTATTTGAGCAAGAAGGAAATAAACTGAAACCCTCCAACTACAAATTAAATATCAAGTAGTAGACAAATTAAAGGAAAAAAATCTCAAATCATGGCTTGGAAAGATTTAGAATTGAGCTTTAAATTTATACAAATTGACTATCTTTCAAGCCAACCTAACCATAACCAAATGAGACTGCAATTAAATTTATACAAATTGACTATCCTTCAAACCTACCTAACCATACCCAAATGTGGCCCCAACTTGATTGACAACATACTTCATGCATGTTGGAAAGATTCTTTACCAATTTGAGTAAATCATTTCCATGAAGATCCTTGGCCACCAACTCTAGTGTTGGAGCCTGCTGGCTCATATCCTACATAGGATAAGGAGAAAAATACATCAGTCTTGCATTGCAAGCAAAAAATACCTAAATAAACTAAGAAACATACATCTAATTAGAATTTACACATGAAAAAAACACATGCATTAAGTAATCGTCAAGTGTTGTGAAACAAAAACCCAAATGACCAACCATGGGAAAAAAGAGTCTTAAGTCAGTTAGTGTAGTAGAAGACCTCCTTTATTGAATGAAAAACCCTAAGTGCAAGAAGATATGTGTAAAAAAGAAGTGCCTAATAGATTTCTTGCAGCAAGAAAGAAAGAGGGCACGCAATCCACCAAAAAAGAATCTAAACCAAGGAACTTACCTCTGCCTCAAGAACAAGAGTAATTTGAGTAAAAACCTCATCTGTATAGGGCTCAGCCTGAAGAAACAAAATCCAAAAACCTTGAGTATGTTAAAGAACAAATTTAGCATATATTGTACTCCATTTAACGAAATCAAACACCTAGAACATAAAAATAGATACAAAATCGACAACAAACAAAGTTCTTACATATTCCTACACTGTCACCCACTGTAAACTTAGAAATGGCAAAGTGGGTGTTGGGAGAGCTCAAATTGAATGCGGAAGAAGTGGGTGATAATGGCACTTCCCAAACCATAACTACTGACGATGAAGCCTTCCCCATACTCTCTCTTCTAATATGAGAGGTGATGGGAGGCAAGGAATTCCCTTTATAGCTTTTATATAGTTTAATTTTAAATATTTTATCTTGGGACAGGTTAGTAGACGTCAAATTATATCAAGAGAATAAAAATGTACACACATCCTTGTGATGCCACTGTATAACATCTCTAGGCTTCTCCTCTCTGCATAATTAAATTCAATTTTAATTAGCCCATAGGCTATTAGTGGGAGCTTTTGCTCCAGGAAAAGCATAGGACACCAGAAACTATCAAATGCCGGAATGGAAAATCTTGGACGCTGGCTTTTGTTATGGTTTGTCCAACACCTTCTGGGAATATGGGAATGTTTACATGTGGCAGACTATTATTTAATTGTTGTGGGTAGTTAGGATTTGTCAAAATGGAATTCTTTTAAATTGCAACTTTCAGACTTCTTTAACCTTGAAGAAATTCTCTTTGTTTTGTTGTGTATATCGTGGATGGATTTCCAAGTTGGAAGAGAAAACATTTCATATATGAATTTACTGCAAAAAATCTGTAGGAGTCTTAATTAAATTTACCAGGGCTCTGGAATCCCTTCTTTCATTTCCACAATGCCAATCTCACATCTTTTGATGACCAGATTATCAAAATGGTTACCATTAAAGTAACTAATTTGGAATTTGTCTAAATTGTTAAAGACTTAGATTTTGGTTTTGGTTTGTAATTATAGCTAAGTCTTACATTTGATTGATTTTATAGATGAGACAATGAGATGGAATGATGGACAACGAGACATTGAAACAAATTATTGAAGAACTTACTATCAAGTATGGCTTTCAATTAGTTTGATGACACCATAAAGATGCCTTTCCTTGTCTTTCTTTAATCTATTATTACCTACTGTATTCTCACTTGTTCTTTCTACACCATGACAAATAGGAGCTAGAAAGAAAAGTTGAATCTCATGTTCTATTTTTCCATATAAAAAAGTTGCTTTCAGTTATGTAATCATTTCTCCTTTGCATTTACTCTATCCATTGCCAAATGGCTCCTGTACATGATCTAACCAGATTTTTTCTTTTGCTTTTATAATGCAGAGTATGGAGTTGGTGGGAAGGTGTCCACGAGGGGTGACATTTACAGTTATGGTATTATTCTCTTGGAGATGGTAACCAGAAAGACTCCAACCAACCATTTGTTTGTCGGAGGATTGAACCTCCATAAGTGGGTAAGCATGCATTTTGATGACAAATTGGAGGAAATTATTGACATTAGAATGATGAAGGATATAGGAGAATATGAAATGAATCAATGTCTTGGTTCTTTCTTACTTGTCAGGTTGAAGTGTTCAAAGGAGAGCCCCGATGAAAGACCCACAACCAGAGAGGTGGCACCAGTACTGGAAAGTATTAGAAAAATCTTTAAAGTTTGAATTCTTATTAGGTTGTGTTAAATAAGGTATACATTGTATAATGTCATTTTAGTGATTCAATGATGTTAATTAGACAAGCTAAGTTTTTTAGTTATGGCTCATGGGATAAGTGCAACAATGAGCAATACAATTTGAGAGCTAATTACTCGCAAAGCCAATGATTTTGAAGAAGTTTGGGATTTGTTATCTATTTTAAAACAATCGTAGGTTTTGCAATTTGGGTCTTATCCCTTATGAGTGAAGATTGTGTCTTTCATGTGTAATTAGGAAGAGGATTTTGGGGCCTCACTATATGAATCATATTTATTCTATAATACAGAGTAATGCTATTTTATTGGAGACAACATATTTATTGTACTTAAGTCCTCAAAGGCAAGTACTTTCATTTTGTTATCATAGAGAGTAAACATTTAATTACTTTCTTGCATTCTAAACTACCCTTTACAGATGTATACAATGGTATAAATCCATGCTGAGACTTCAGCAGCAGTTGCAATATAAAATTTAAGGGAAAGTTTGTAAAGGGATTAACCACCTTCTTTAAAATTCCAATTGAATGTTATGGAACATGCATATAATTATGGCCTCTCTTTTAATGGGCAAAGATTTTGGAACATATCAATGTCTTCTTATAAATATAATATTAATTTTCTTTGAATTTTTATTAAAAAAATTAATAAATATCTTTATATAATTGTTGTATAGATTTTAACTATAATTAATTTTTATTATAATTTGAGTAGAGTATTTTAGTAATAGTTGTAAATTATAATTTAAAATAAACTTTGTAAAAGTGTAATTTTCAAAAAATTTAATTAAGGCTATGGTTTTATGGAAGGGGCTTACAAAAAAAATTTAGAGGTAGTGTTGAGAAAAATTAAGAGTTTTTTACAACCAAGGGATGCTATAAATTTTATAGGAGTAGCTAATAGTTAAAAAAATTGAGAGTTTTTTAGGAAGTTAGTGGTCCTATGATTTATTTGAAAGCTCTAATACTACATTCTAACATCATAAATATAAAAATATAAAAATTTCCATCCACAAATTTATCCAAAATGTACAAAGCAACATTTGTGAATGTTTATATAGTTAATTATTATTATTTTATAATTATTATTTGATTTTTTTAAAAATAAAAAGAGGACAAAAACTTTATTGAGCCATGAAAACAGTATGTAGAGCCAGACTACCAAGGGTCACATGACCAAGTCCTCAAGCTCCCAAGAAAGTCATCCACTTTCCAAAAGCTCCCAAGAAAGGCATCATGTCTTCCATGACCAAGTCCTCAATCTCCCAAGAAAGTCATCCACTTTCCAAAAGCTCCCAAGAAAGGCATCTCATGTCTTCCATGACCAAGTCCTAAAGCTCCCAAGAATGTCATGGACACTTTCCAATTTCCCATCTGCTTGGAAGCCCATTTAGCCAACCCATCAGCCACCTTATTCCACTCCCTAGGAATATGGTAGAAGGTGATAGAATCCAAAATCTAGGACCTCACCCAGAGAGATTATTTGTCTAACCACCCCAGCCAGCCACTAATTAACATCCTCCAACTACTGCTTATTCAGCAAATCTACCACAATCTAAGACTCTGATTCACAAATTATCCTTCTCCAACCAAGGGCACAAGCCCTTTTCAAAGCCAAGAGAATAGCCAAGGCCTCCATGAAATTGTTAGAATGTTGACCACAATACTCAGAGAAGAAGAACACAACCACTCCTGAGCAGTCCCTCCCAATTCCCCCTACACCAGTGTGACTTGGATTGCCTCTAGAGGAGCCATCAGTATTAATCTTCAGAACCTCCACGGGTGGAGGTAGCTAATGACCATCTCTCCAAACCTTTCCTCTATCACCTCGACCCAAACCAGGCCTCATCCCTCCCTTGGCGCTAACAAAAAGCCCCAAACTCTGAATGATTCCCATATCTCTAGGGTCTACGAGGGCTGAGAGATCACACTTAGCCTCTAAGGTCTCTTGAAGAACTCCCTAGATCCTCATCCAAACATGCCACACCTGAAGCTTCCTATCCAGAAAAATCCTGTTGATAAAGCTAGGACCAATTATCTAAGAAATGTGGAGAAAGGAAGTCTTTGTTGGAGAACTCCCCAGCCTACTCCAAAAGTCCTCTAAAGATGAGACATGCCTACACAGCTGCCTCCAAAGTTCCCACCAGAAATGCTAAATTACCTTAACAAAAGAACACTAGAAGAAGAGATGAGGGGTAGTCTCATCGCTATTAGAGCACATAACGCACTAAAAGGGGCCCGAAAATCCCCTCTTCCAAAGATTCTCCTAGGTTAGGTATCTATTTTACATCACCAACCAAGAAAAGAAGTTGAACTTGGGTGACGAGAATTTATTCCAAATCTGCTTCCATCAGGGAACCCCCCATGCACCCAAACATCTTCTCATCCAAAACCTAATAACCAGAGACAACACTGAATTTTCCTTTCTGGTCACCTCCCCATGCTAGAACATCCCTCTCCAATAGAGAGTTGCAAACCCTACCATCCAAGATGCTAGCCAGCTCCTGACAATCCTCCACCGTTCCCCTAGGTGGTCATTCACGTACGTCCTTCCACTTGTACACCATAGCCCAATCTAGAACTTGAAGGGATTTGAAATCCATCACATAAGTCCAACCAACTTCCAAAAAATGCCTACATATGTCTTGCAAGTGAGGGTGTGTAGACAAAATAGGAGGATGTCCATCCTAGGAATCAAACCAGAAGAGAGCCTTCGAGCCCCTTTTGCAAATCCAAAACAATCCTTGTTTAATCAACTTGGGTCCCCTCTTGAGGGTGTTCCAAACCATATATCCCCCACCCATTAGGATGTATCTAGGCACATCCACACAATCCACATCCCCAAGATATTTTGAGGTGAGGATCTTAGCCCAAGTCTGTTGCTGATGAGAACACTATCTCCAATAGAGTTTAGCCGTCAAATCCTGCCCATTTAAATTAGGCCGACAAAGCCCAAGACCACCCTCCTGCTGCGACCGACAAACAACACTCCACTTGACCAAACTCCACTTCTTCGAAAGAAGATTACCAGACCATAGAAACTATCGACAAAGACTCTCAAAGTCATTCACAAAGCTAGTAGGGGAAAATAGCACAAAGCACCTATACAACAAGAGTACCTAAACCACAGACTTCAAAAGGTTCACTCTTCCTGTAGTAGAAAGCCACTTGCAAGTCCAATGACTAACCTTAGTACAAAACTTCTCAATAACATCCTAGATGAACACTCGAGATAACATATGAACAACCAGAGGAATGCCAAGGTAAACAAAAGGAAGTGACCCAATCTGGAACTTGAGGATACCTACAATTCTCTACTAAATAAGATTAGGAGTATTAAAGAAATAAATAAAGGACTTGTATTCATTGATGATTTGCCCTGAAGCATCCAAATAATAGTCTAGGGCCTTCCTAGTATTGACCGCTTCATCCACTCTGGCGAGATCCGTTAACGCCGTATCATCCACAAACTGAACATGGGGTTGGGGGGAATGTTATTGCCCCAATGCCACCCATGAATGAGACTAAGCTCCACATGAGATTTCAAAAATCTCCCAAGCCCTTCATCCATCAAAATAAATAAATAATGGGATAAACAGTCCCCTTGCCGAAGGCCCCTAGTAGCCCCAGAAAAGTTCAGAAGGCTCCCCATTGACAAGCATCAAAAATGAGGTAGTCATGACACAGTTCATGGGTGCTACCACAATAATGGGTTACACTTTATGGGACATCCTAATTTTTGCTAAAATCACATATTTTTAGAAAATATAATGATTTAAGCCTTGAAAGGTTTCATTTAAAGGATTTTAATTGAAGAGTGTTTGATCAAACCCCCTTAGATTCAAAACCCCCTTGGATAGAACCCCTCTAGTTTTAAACCATACCTATAATGGAGTCTCCTCTACACCTATCAAAATGCTAATAAAAAAACCACTTTTGATTTACCTTTTGGGGGATTAAATGAATTCATTTAAAATTTATGTTTTGTAAGTATGTAGTCCTTCTTATAAGCTTCCAAAAAATAATACTTTTAAATATATTTAATTTGATTATTAAATTTATTTTTTATTTCTTGTGAATGTAGGTTTTTCACCGAACATCAAGTTCTCTATTCTACACACATGGAAGATTAGTAAATTAGTGGGAAAAAAATCTAAAAAATATCTATGCCCTAGGTATTGATGTCTTTGTTTCAACAAAAAAATTGAATTTTGATACAAACAGAAAGAGTTATGTTTTATGGAATATGCCTATGTCTAAATTATAATTGGTTTGACTTCAAAACTTAATTAAAAAAATATTCAACAAAACATTATGAAACCAAATGCATGCCCTATATATCGGTGTTACCAATCTAAATTCAAAAGAATCAAAATTTTATCCTTTGTAGAAAAAAAGTTATGTGCTACAGAATACACATGACTTAAAAAAAGTTGTTTACTACTAAAAACTAGTTATCAAAGGAGATGCAAAAAAAATTTGCAATTTAACTCCAAATTTTTTAAAACATATATATTTAAAATCTACAAACAAAATCTCACAAATCACTAGTTCGCATCATCTTCAAATTCCTAATGGTTTAGTGGCTATAGGTGTCAGAAACTGAAGATTTAGTTCAAAATGTTGATTTCAATGTCAAGTTTGGCCAAAAGGGTAACCCATTATTGTGGGATGACCGTCATAACCCAATCAATCTAGGCATTGTTGAACCCAAAAGCTCTCAATGTCTTGGTTAGAAAATCTCATTCGAAACAGTCATAAGCCTTGGCCATATCCAACTTAATAAACATAGCTTTATCTTTGGAAAAGGCCATAGAGTGCACAGTCTCAGTGATGCAGAGGTGTCAGGTCTCTAGAGGCAATTTAGCAAGATCAAAAGATTTGAAACAATTGTGGGTTTCAACCAATAAGACACACTAGTCTTCTTCTTGCCCTAAACTCCACCAAAGGGGCTCAAATTGGTTTCCAACTTCTAAGATGCAATATTACACCTTCTAGGGTTCCAACATACCCTAATCAACAAGATTCAAAGGGTCTCACACTCCATTTTGACTGGTTCATTAACAACTCCTCTTTACTAGGCCTAATCCTAGTAGCCCTGTTCAGTGAATAATCTACACTTTTCTCCAATCTTTCCCAAAGTACTTCTAAAAAAAATGACTGATCTGAATACCCTTTATCGAGTTCTATAACATATCCAAGACTCAAAACTGATTGTCCTGACACCCTGCAGCCTTCCTACATGGCCTAATTCGCCCACTTTTCAAAGGAACCCTATTGAATACTTGTCATACTCACTCCAAACCTTCAAACAGTCTTAGGAGAGGTTCCAAAATAGAGGATTTTCAAGGTTTTAGACAATGATTTATTCATACAAATGTTTAAACATCAAATCCCCATCTCTAGGACCCAAAATCTAGGGTTTACTAGATCTCCCACTTCCAATCACTTCCAGACCTCATTCAAAGGTCTAACACCATCCCCTTGACCATATTGGACAACATCAATCATAAAAAGGTTACCTTGTTAAGGTAGATCTCCTGCTGTTATACCTATGCCATCATGTCCATGCTCTTTCACATGCAATCTTGCCTTCTAACGGTGATCACCTCCCAATCTGCACTCCTCCTGCTTTATTTAGGTTAGAAATCATATTGTACAAGTTATCTAGGACCTATTCCATGACAACTAGGGTCCTACATTCATGGAAAGGTCCTATGATGCATTGTAACCTCTCAAAACACACAGGACAGTCTGTTGTTCTTTGTAGCAATTAGATAGACAGAAGTAAAACCACTTTCAAAACCTTCTCAGAGCATAGAATAGGATCTATTATTGTTAAATGAGGACTTAAGACATTTTCCAAACACCCAACAATCAAAAGATCAACAGAATTGAGGAGATGCAAGAAAAAGATAAACTTTACTGTTATTTTCAGTCTGTCGTACAACCCAGGCCTCCAATTGACTACCCCATACCATCAAATACCTTGGACAAGCTTACATAACCTCTATCCCAACTTCCACAACCAATTCCCATCGGTTGGAGTTGGTTAAACCATCAAAACAGTTCAAAATGTCTTTTCCCTCCTAAATGCTTGTTTCAAAAATATGAATTTTAAACTTTGTTTTAATGGACTTCTACCCTACCAAACCATCATGTTCAATCTCCTTAGGATCATTACACTTTGTTCCTAATCTTAGACACCTATATTTGACTCTAGAGGCACTATTGGCCCAACTTACATCATTTTTGGTCCTAGGGTCCTTACCAGGACCCTCAACACATTTGACCATTACATCATCTTGACCCTTACAACATGCCATAACTGGTTTTAGGATGTTCCAATTGACTTGACTTGCTCCATGGGCTCCTCTCTTAGTCATTGGTGTCTCCTTGTTCCAAGATGTTCCCTTAGGTGCTCCTGCACCATACTCCCCAGCATGATGAAAACTCTTGTCCCAAGAGTTATGTGATCTGCTCCAAACATTCTGCAATCTTTTTGAAGAGTCCCTCTGATTTGTTACAGGGAACATGAACTCTCCAAGGGTTATCCTCCTCCTTCTCCAACCCCGTTGGCTCTTACAAAAAATATTAGTATCACAAAACATATTTTGGTGTCCTTGCCTAGGACCTTGTTGCTATAAGGCTTCTGCTCTCTCCATCTTAAGGTTCTAATTTGTTCCTCTCCGTAATATCTATTGTTTGCCTTCCCCTTCCTGCCTCCTTATAGGGCAATCAATGTCCCCAATCTTGACATGATTTAAGTCCCAAACTTGTTGTTCGTTAGGACTGTCATACACCTTCCTCTGCTGCAACTGTTCATGTTACTTCCAACCATCCTTAACCTGCACATTCAATTATAGTTTCTCTCCAAAACAGACAAAGGCATGTTCCTTCTTGTCTTCACAAGGTAAAGGTATTAGTTTAAACATTTTACCATCTTTGTGCACCAAATAACTATTCATATAACCATCATGAACTGTCCTTCTTAAATATTGCCATGGTCTTCCCAAGATTATATTCCCACATGTCATTGAAATAACATCACACAAAATAGAATCATGATATGGACCAATTGAAAAATCAACATATGCCCTCTGATTAATCCTTACTTGCTGCTCTTGACTTACCCAAGTGACATTGTAAGGACTAGGATGATCAAATGTCTTCAATCCCAATTTGTGTACCATGTCCCAAGAAACTAAATTATCATGTGAACCTAAATCTATAATCAACTTGCACATTTTTCCATGGCTTAAACAATTAGTTTTAAAAATGGATACCTGTGGTGCTTGCTACACTTTGCCTTTTTCCACCATGAGAAGTTCTCCATCTGTTTCTGGATAGGCTACTATTGGTCCTTGGTCTTCTCTCTTTTCCTCTTCTTGTGCCAAGTGAACTCTTCTCTCCTTGCTCTTATCAACATCATCCCTCTTAGGACATTTGAAAGATGTGTGTCCCACTTCATTGCAATGATAACATCTACCTGTGAATACTCCTCTACCTGATCCAAACCTACCTCCACCTCTATATCCACCTCTCTAATCTACAGAAAACTCTTTGCCTTTCTCATTGCTACTTTGTCCTTCATTAGTAGGTCTACCCCTACCTCTATATACTCTACCACCACCTCCTTGTCTTTCTTTCTTCCTCTTCACCTTCTCTTCAGCCCTTATGGGTAATTGAAAACATTCTCCAAGTGATTTTGGTATGGTCAAACCAATTTCATCTTGCAAGTTGTACCTAAGCCCATTAAGGTATCTTGCCACTTTCTCTTCTTCATCTTCCAATCCTCCTCTAATTTTAAGCTTATGAAATTGCTCAATATAGGACATAACATCCATGTCCTTTTTCTTTAAATTCTACCTTATTCTCTTTGTTTGAATAGAATAATCAGATGGAAGAAACTGATCCTTCATCATATCCTTCATCCTACCCCAAGAAGTGATTCTTGTTCCACCTCTAGCCACTCTTTCTATTTGTACACTACACCATGTAAGTGTTGTCCCTCTCAACTTTGTCTTTGCAAATTTAACCTTCTTCTCATCACTTATTTCCTCATCCTCAAAAAAAATTTCAAGGGCATCTATCCACCCTAATACCTCTTCACTATCCATCTTACCCTGATAGATTGGTAACTCTACGTTTGCCTTTGTTCCACTACCTTGAACTACCTTAAGCAACCTCAAAAATCTCCTTTCTTCGGGTTCCAATTCATCCTCAGGAGGTTTCTCATCTACCTCATCATCTCCTTCTTGATCACCTTGTTCATCCCTTCTAGGATTCTTCTCCAATGCTTCCAACCTTGCCAAGATTGATGTATTCTCTCTTTTCACTTGTCTTAACTCTCTTTCTCTTGCAGCATCCTATTCTTTTCTCTCCCTCAACTCTTTTTCTCTTGCCTCTAAGGCTTCCCTCAATTCATTATTCTCCCTAGCCATCTGATTTTTAGGGGGCATCTTCCCAACTATTACCAACCTTTAACTCTTTCACCAGATCCTACTACTCCCTCAAGGACCTACTTGCTGCTCTGCTACCACTTGATGCAGAGGTGTCAGGTCTCTAGAGGAAATTTAGCAAGATAAAAAGATTTGAAACAATTGTGGACTTCAACCAATAAGACTCACTAGTCTTCTTCTTGCCCTAAACTCCACCAAAGGGGCTCAAATTGGTTTCCAACTTCTAAGATGCAATCTTACACCTTCTAGGGTTCCAAAATACCCTAATCAACAAGATTCAAAGGGTCTCACACACCATTTTGACTGGTTCATTAACAACTCCTCTTTACTAGGCTTAATCCTAGTAGCCCTGTTCAGCGAATAATCTACACTTTTCTCCAATCTTTCCCAAAGAACTTCTAAAACAAATGACTGATCTAAATACCCTTTACCAAGTTCTATAACATATCCAAGACTCATATACTATTGTTTTGGACCAAACTGACTGTCCTGACACCCTGCAACCTTCCTACAAGGCCTAATTTGCCCACTTTTCAAAGGAATCCTATTGAATACTTGTCATACTCACTCCAAACCTTTAAATAGTCTTAGGAGAGGTTATAAAACAAAGGATTTTCAAGGTTTCAGACAATGATTTACTCATACAAATGTTTAAACATCAAACCCCCATCTCTAGGACCCAAAACCTAGGGTTTACTAGATCTCCCACTTCCAATCACTTCCAGACCTCATTCAAAGGTCTAACACCATCCCCTTGACCATATTGGACAACATAAATCATAAAAAGGTTACCTTGTTAAGGTAGATCTCCTGCTGTTATACTTGTGCCATCATGTCCATGCTCTTTCACATGTAATCTTGCCTTCTAACGGTGATCACCTCCCAATCTGCACTCCTCCTACTTTATTTAGATTAGAAATCATATTGTACAAGTTATCTAGGACCTATTCCATGAGAACAAGGGTCCTACATTCATGGAAAGGTCCTATGATGCATTGTAACCTCTCAAAACACACAGGACAGTCTATTATTCTTTGTAGTAGTCAGATGGACAAAAGTAAAACCACTTTTAGAACCTTCTCAAAGCATAGAATAGGATCTATTATTGTTAAATAATGACTTAAGACATTTACCAAACACCCAACAATAAAAAGATCAACAGAATTGAGAAGGAGATGCAAGAAAAAGATAAACTTTATTGTTATTTTCAGTCTGCCATACAACCCAGGCCTCCAATTGACTTCCCCATACCATCAAGCCTTGGGCAGGCTTACATAACCTCTGTCCCAACTTCCACAACCAATTCCCATCAGTTGGAGTTGGTTAAACCATCAAAACAGTTCAAAATGTCTTTTCCCTCCTAAATGCTTGTTTCAAAAATTTGAATTTTAAACTTTGTTTTAATGGACTTCTACCCTACCAAACCATCATGTTCGATCTCCTTAGGATCATTACACTTTTTTCCTAATCTTAGACACCTATATTTGACTCTAGAGGCACTATTGGCCCAACTTACATCATTTTTGGTCCTAGGGTCCTTACAAAGACCCTCAGGACATTTGACCATTACATCATCTTGACCCTTACAACATGCCATAACTGGTTTTAGGATGTTCCAATTGACTTGACTTGCTCCATGGGCTCCTCTCTTAGTCATTGGTGTCTCCTTGTTCCAAGATGTTCCCTTAGGTGCTCCTACACCACTCAGATGCAATAACCACTCCATCCAGAATCTACCTGTCGACCACAAATCCACCCTGTTCCTTAGAAACCAATCTATCTAACCACATCTTTAGGAGATCAGCTATCAACTTGGTGATTATTTTGTACACCACATTACAAACAGTAATAGGCCTAAACAGATCCAACAAACTAGCCCCTTCCTTCTTAGGGATGAGAGCTCCACGAAGGTGGCATTCAAGGCTCTTAGCATTTGCTTATTCTTTTGAGATTCCTGAACAACCTCTAGAAGGTCAAGCTTTATAACCTCCCAAAACTCCTAAAAGAACTCAATCAGGAACCCATTAGGACTAAGAGCTTTACCTTTCCACATTTAAAACACAATATTCTCCAGCTCTACTAGAGAGATCAGCTTGAGAAGAGACCCATTCATTTCACCAGTCACTAAGGGAGGAATTTAAGCCAAGATTGCACCTTCTTCCACATTGGCAGGAGGGGAATCATCAGAGAAAAGAGCAGAGAAGAATTAGATAGACTCCTTCAAAATCTCCACAGAAGAAAGAAGAAGTACACCATCCAGGGATTTGAGAGATGAAATGGTATTTCCTTGCCTTCTATCCTTAACTGAATTGTGAAAAAAAGAAGTATTCATGTCCCCTTCCTGAAGCTAATCAATGCGAGATTTTTGCTTCCAAAAAAATTACTCATGAAGCTCTCATTCCTCCACATCCTTTACAGCCACATCTTCCATCAAACTCAACTCCTGAGATAGCCCCTAAGCCCTAATTTGTAGAGTAATGGTGTCCAAATGCTCTTGTCCAATCCTTTTAGCCTAGAAAACATTGTTGAAATGGTGTCTGTTCCAACATTTTAGCTTATATTTGACATAATGAAGCCTTTTGACAAAGGAGTACATAGCAGTGCCAAAAACAACCTTCCCATCCCTCCACCACCCTGAGAGATCTAACAAATTAGCCCCTTCCTACTTAGGGATGAGAGCTCCACGAAGGTGGCATTCAAGGCTCTTAACATTTGCTTATTCTTTTGAGATTCCTGAACAACCTCTAGAAGGTCAAGCTTTATAACCTCCCAAAACTCCTCAAAGAACTCAATCAGGAACCCATTAGGACCAAGAGCTTTACCTTTCCACATCTATAACACAATATTCTCCAGCTCTAATAGAGAGATCAGCTTGAGAAAAACTCATTCATTTCACCAGTCACTAAGGGAGGAATTCAAGCCAAGATTGCACCTTCTTCCACATTGGCAGGAGGGGAATCATCAGAGAAAAGAGCAGAGAAGAATCAGATAGACTCCTTCAAAATCTCCACAGAAGAAAGAAGAAGTTCACCATTCAGGGATTTGAGAGATGAAATGATATTTCCTTTCCTTCTATCCTTAACCGAATTGTGAAAAAAAAAAAGTATTCATGTCCCCTTCCTGAAGCCAATCAATGCGAGATTTTTGCTTCTAGAAAATTTACTCATGAAGCTCTCATTCCTCCACATCCTTTATAGCCACATCTTCCATCAAACTCAGCTCCTCAAATAGCCCCTAAGCCTTGATTTGTAGAGTAATGGTGTCCAAATGCTCTTGTCCAATCCTTTTAGCCTGGAAAACATTGTTGAAATGGTGTTTGTTCCAACATTTTAGCTTATATTTGACATATTGAAGCCTTTTGACAAAGGAGTACATAGCAGTGCCAAAAGAAGGCTTCCCATCCCTCCACCACCTTGGGAGCAGATCATGAACAGACTCATCTTGAAGCCACATAAGTTAAAATTTAAAAGACTACCTTTTAGAAAATCTAGTCAAGCAAGAAGAAAATTTGATCATCCAGTGAGCTGAGCCCTACGAATCTAAAATCTTAGAGGTAGTTGTCCAATTGACACCCACCTAAAAATAGGACACCAAGAACTTGTCTAACCTTTTAGAAATAGCAACATCACCTATCCTCCTATTGTTCCAAGTGAATACTCCATTCAAGGGCTTGGTATCCACTAAATTCATATAGACCACATTATCCCTCAAGAGATCCAAGGTAGGATCCAGATGGGAAGTCCCACCCCTTTTCTCTTCCAGAGATGAGACATCATTAAAATCACCTACAAGAATCCAAGGAAGAAAGGGTTGCAACAAATGCAATAATCTATAATGAGACCATAAATGAGCCTTGCTAGGGAGATCCATAGGAGCATAAATATTAGAAAGAAGAATTCTCTCACCTAACTCCAAACTAGAAGCAACAAGAGATATAGAGCAACTACCAGAAAGCCACCATATAGGAACAAATTTACGTGAATCCTATAAGCAAGCAAGTGCCCCTGAGCTACCCTATGCCCCCACACATTGACAGAGACCTCTACCCCAAATCTTAGGAGCCAAATTCAGCATACTTTCAACAAACAACTTAGTCTCCTGGAGGAAAACCAAATCAAGAGAGTGAACACGAATCAAGTCATGAATAGCCTTTTGTCTAGGGATTATATTCATACCCTTAACATTCTAAGAAATAGCAATCCTCGCTAGAACTACAAAAAGTGAGAACTAATAGTCCTCACTGAGCTAGATTCCACCAAAGTCTCCCCAGTTAGCTTTACCTTTTCCTGATCCTTCTTTCTACCTACTTTAATAGGCTTCTCAAGAGTCACCTTTTCAGGGGGTTTTTACTGCAAGCCCAAAACAGGAGAAGGAGATTTGCTTTTACCAGATTCCACAACAATCTTCCCAATAAAAATCCCAAAACCAAGGGGATCAGGAACCAAATTAGAATTTGTCATCAAGCCCATTTCCTCAAGCCTAGGTACTGAGGAAGGGAGATCTGTGTCCATCTGAACTAACTGCCCCTTGCTAGGGCCTGGATTGAAATAACAGTTGATTGATCCACCAGGCACTTCTCAATAGTAGTACTATCTACAACTTGCATTTTGAAGGGAACACCTTCCTCCTAAACCAAGTCCTCTAACACATCAATCCTATTGACAGTTTTTTCTTCCTACCTATCTTTGAGGGTCCTCTTTTGTCCTCTTCCTATTACAGGGCTTAATTGGCACAAATCCATCTTTATCCATCTCCACCCCCTACATGGGGGTCTTACCTTTGTCCACCTTTGGGGTAGACTGATGAGAATCATTAGTCCTAACAGTAGCCAAAAAAGCTTTGCGAAACTTCCGTTGTAGATGACTATATTCATGACATAAATGGCATCAGAAAGGTAATACCTCATAATCCAATTGTTGGGTCCAAGAGGTTGTCACAATGCTTATTTCCACCGAATCTGACAATGGGTTACTCGGGTCAATTTCAACGCACACTCAAGAAAAGGAAAGAACCCTTTTATTCAAATTTTGTTGAGAGGGCCCAATAGGCTTACCTAGCAAAAGAGCAATCATCTATAATATATCACTTCACCAGCATTCTAGGGGCAGTCGAGGACGTGTACCCAAACTAGAATCTGAGAAGAAAGCTCTTCAGTGGAGTTGAATCCCACATGCCACAGCTTAATAAATAGACCCCTCTGGTTGTAGAAGTATGACCCACCTTCGAAAGCCTAGTTTTTGTCAGTAATACAGGAAAAATCCACCATGAAGAAATTTTTGGCCGCCAATAGAATATGAAAATCCCCCTCTGGGTTCCAGGTCTTGCAAACCCAAGAATCTAGAAAGGGGACTGAAGTCCGCATCCCATGAACTTGCAAATCAACACATGGTTGTTGTAGTACTCCATATCTTCCACAACAGAGTCTGGTTGTATCACCAGTACCGGTTATTCCTGCAATCTCTCCAAGAACTCATTGACTTTGTGTAGTTGGACACCACCGTTCCTCGTCAAACCCTCACCAGGGTTACCCACATTCAGCAAGCTCTGACTTCCTCCAGGAAGGGAAGAACCTAGATCAAACATGTTTATCGGTGCATGCATCTCCAAGAGAATGAAAAAAAACCCTGGTATTGAAAGCCAAACCACCAAAGCAAAGAAAAAACTACAACAAAAAGCAGCTCAAAGTAAAACGAAGCACCATACATTGACGAAGAAAATCTCCCTGCAAGCTATAACTAAAAACGCCACCAAAGAACGAAGGAAAAGAGCCACCCTTCGCCACTACCCACTAAACCTAAAACTCCCCCCTACGCACAGAAAAAACCTACAGACTCTTCCCAAAGGCCGAGCTAGGGCAGAGAAGCCCTAGCTTTCCTGCAACGCCTCCAACTAAATGACATCATCTGCTAAAATTCATCATATCAAAAATATCTAAGGATGTAATTAGAATGAGTATTTTATATTATTATTTGATTTATTTTGTATAATTAAATTAAATAAAATAAGGGTTATAATGAGTACATAATCAAGTTTATAGTGAAATAGAATACAAGGTTACTAATAAAATTAAAAAAATATTAATAATAGAATGCAGAGGATCCATGTACAATAATAAAAAAAATAACTATCCATTGTTTTATTCTTTTTATCCATTTTTAAATCATTAATTAAAAAAAAATTATTAATAATAAAATAGATTCTCAACAAAATATTAAAAATGAATATAGAGAGTTATATATAGTTAATTATTAGTGTTATTTTATAATTATTATTTTATTATTTTGCGGATTAAATTAAATAAAATAAGGGTTATAATGAGTACATATTCAAGTTTATAGTGAAATAAAATACAAGGTTAATAATAAAATAAATTAATTAATAATGGAATAGGATCCATGGACAGAATTAGAGTTAGGGTTACAATTAGGGAAATCTTTATAACCAAAATAATTGTTAGGGTTAGAGTTGGAATTATAGTTGGGGTTAGGGATAAAATTATGATTAGGGTTAGAATTTAGGGCTAGAATTAGGGTTATATATAAATTTAGGGTCAATGTTAGAATTAGGTTTAGGGTTATAATTAGAATTAGAGTTAGAATTAGTTTTACAAATAAAATTAAGGTTAGGGTTATAATTAGAATTAGGGTTAGTGATAAATTATGGTTAGGGATAGAATTAGAGTTAGGGGGAATAGAGAAAGAGGGATAGAGCTAGATATAAAAGATCTAGAGGAAAAGAGAAATAAAAGAGAGAGGAAGAGACAGACAGACAAAGAGACAAAGAGACAAAGAGAGGATTTTTAAATCATTAATTAATTTTTTTTTAATTAACAATAAAATAGATTCTCAACAAGATGATGGTGAGCGAGTTGCCGAAGATGTCGTCACTGCCGAAATCGCCTGAGGCTAGGATTACGAATGGAGTTTCTTCGGGAAAAGGCTTATGGACTTTTTCAGCCAGTGAGTCTGGTTCGTTGGATGCCTTGGCTCAGTGTGCACGGGGTTTTGGAGATAACAAACCACATTCCACAGTTTCAAAGACAGCCTCTCAGACTAAGGAGGGCTCAATGCAAGCTGGGAGAGAAACCCTAAAAGAAGACGAAAATGCCATAAGGAAATCTTCGTCGGCATCAGGCTCAAATAGGGTTTTTAATGGCCCGTCGAGAGACTTAGCTACCCTGGTTAGAGATGGATCTGCTAAGCCATCCTCCACCTCTGTGGATTCTCGAGTAGCAATTGGGAAAGACCTGGGAGAGATTGGCACATCCCCACCTACCTCTAAGTTGCAGCCCCCGGGAGTTAGAACGAACAAAAGCCCTACTTTTGCAGATGTAGTTCAACGTGGGCAAGGTAGTTCCACTCAAGATTTGATGACTTCTCCATGTGGCACACCATTGGTTGGGCCCAGATCTAGGCTTGAATCATCTGGGGTTTCTCCAATGCTTCCAAACCAAGGATCAATTAGCAAAAGGTAGGTTCAAAGCTCAGAGAAACTGCAAAAGGTAAATTTTGATACCATAGTATTAAAAGAGCTGCGAGAAAATGAAGAATTTTTTTCTAAGAATGGGCTGATTGGTAGGTTCAACCATTTCTGGCCTATTCTTCCCAGTTTGCATGAATGGATCTCAAATTCTTGGGGCCCTCTAATGGAAAAAAATCTGGAAGTATATCCAAGTGAAAAAGGTTTCTTTATAGTGGTCTTTGATAGTAAGAAAGACAAAAAGGATATTCTCAATCACACTTGGATGTGGGGAGACAGCACACTATTTTTAAAATCTTGGCACCCAAACTTTGATCCAACTACCGAATCCTTTTTAGTTATACCCATTTGGGTCTGCCTCCCAAATCTCCCCCTGCACTACTGGTTTGAAATGTGTTTTTCAGCCATTAGCAATTCTATTGGTAAATTTATATGTACATATAAGGACTCAAAAAATTTCAATCACAATACTTTTGCATGGATTTTGGTTGAGATGGACATCTCCAAAGCTCTCCCAGCAAAAATCAATTTGGATGCTAATGACAAAAGCTGGACGCAATCTTTAGACTACGAAAGTTTAAATTTTAGATGCAGAAGATGCTATAAAGTTGGGCATATTGCAGCAGACTGTTCTTTGGGGAAACCTCAATCTAATTGGGAGGTGTCTTGGTGGAAAGATGCCTCTCTGAAGCATTACTCCATCTCAAGCTCACCCAAGAACTATGGATCCCCAAAGCAAGATCGCATCTCGAAGGATGAGAGGCAGGTGAGTGGGATCCCTCTTGATTCTTGCACAGAGGTTGCAGGTGCTCAAACCACATTGGCTGAATGCTCCCTCTCTCAGGCTCCAGCTTTTATGCAAACGGATTCCACTGATGGGGTTGGACAAAATGACTGGCAAACAATTAAGAAGAAGAAGCAGCATAACAATCAAAATAGGGATGCAAGTAAAGGAACTCAGCTTCAGCTTCATTCTGTACCTGTCACTGAGGAACAAAAATTGGGGGGAGAGGTTGAATGTCCCAGTGCCCAAAATAAGGAAAAGATTATCCTCAAGTTAATGGAGATCAGAAACAATATGTGTTCTCAAATTAAACTTGGTGTCAGCTCTCAACAAACTCAGTCTGCACAGTAGGGTTGAATTGGTTATAGAATTTTAGCTTAATCAAGTAGGAAGGAAGGTATTTGGGTCAGGTTGACCACGTCTGATTATTTTGTAATTTGAAATAAGGGGATGAGATCCCTCATCTGTGATCTCACCTGGAACGGGCTAGGCATTTTCCTGTCAGAATAAAATTCCATCTCTTACGAAGCCAAAAAAAAAAAAGATTCTCAACAAAATATTAAAAAATAAATATAAAGAGTTATAAATATTTTTTTATTATTATTATTTTATATAATTATTATTTGTTTTATTTTGTATCATTAAATAAAATAAAATAAGGGTTATAATGAGTACATAATCAAGTTTATAGTGAAATAGAATACAAGGTTAATAATAAAATAAAATAAAAATATTAATAATGGAATGTAGAGGATCCATGTACAATAATAAAAAAAATAACTATCCATTGTTTTATTCTTTTTATCCATTTTTAAATCATTAATTAAATATTTTTTATTAATAATAAAATAGATTGTCAACAAAATATTAAAAAAAATAGAGTTATAGATAGTTAATTATTATTATTTTATTTATTTTGTATCACTAAATAAAATAAAATAAGGGTTATAATGAGTACATATTCAAGTTTATAGCGAAATAGAATACAAGGTTAATAATAAAATAAATAAAATATTAAAAATGGAATGAGGATCTATGGACAAAATTAGAGTTAGAGTTACAATTAGGAAAATCTTTATAACCAAACAAAATTGTTAGGGTTAGAGTTCGAATTACAATTGGTCTTAGGGATAAAATTATGATTAGGGTTAGAATTTAGGGCTAGATTTAGGGTTATAGATAAAATTAGGGTCAATGTTAGAATTAGGTTTAGGGTTATAATTAGAATTAGGGTAAGGATTAGAATTAGGGTTAGAAATAGTTTTACAAGTAGAATTAGGGTTAGGGTTATAATTAGAATTAGGGTTAGTGATAAATTATGGTTAGGGGAAATAGAGAAAGAGGGATAGAGCTAGATATAAGAGATATAGAAGAAAAGAGAGATAAAAAAGAGAGGAAGAGAGAGACAAAGAGAGGATTTTTAATTAAATGTTTTTAATTAATAATAAAATAGATTCTCAACAAAATATTAGAAACAACTATAGAGAGTTAAATATTATTATTATTATTATTATTATTATTATTATTATTATTATATAATTTCATTATTTGATTTATTTTGTATCATTAAATTAAATTAAATAAGGGTTATAATGAGTACATAATCAAGTTTATAGTGAAATAGAATACAAGGTTAATAAAATAAAAAATATATTAATAATGGAATGGAAAGGATCCATGTACAATAATAAAAAAAAATAACTATCCATTGTTTTATTCATTTTATCCATTTTTAAGTTATTAATTAAATGTTTTTATTAATAATAAAATAGATTCTCAACAAAATATTAAAAATAAATATAGAGAGTTATAACTAGTTAATTATTATCATTATATAGTGAACGGGGTTATTAATTAAATGATTTTTATTAATAATAAAATATATTCTCAACAAAATATTAAAAACAAATATAGAGAGTTATAGCTAGTTAATTATTATCATTATATAATGAACGGGGTTGTGGTTGAATGGTATAGGCCAAATGGTTCTCACATGGAGATCCAAGTGACCTCCAACACTTAAGAAACAAAAAAAAATATTTTATTTATTTTGTATCATTCTATTAAATAAAATAAGGGTTATAATGAGTACATATTCAAGTTTATAGTGAAATAGAATACAAGGTTAATAATAATTATTTTATTTATTTTGTATCATTATATTAAACAAAATAAGGGTTATAATGAGTACATATTCAAGTTTATAGTGAAATAGAATACAAGGTTAATAATAAAATAAATAAAATATTAATAATGGAATGAGGATCCATGGACAAAATTAGAGTTAGGGTTACAATTAGGGAAATCTTTATAACCAAAAAAATTGTTAAGGTTAGAGTGGAATTACGGTTGGGGTTAGGGATAAAATAATGATTAGGGTTAGAATTTAGGTCTAGATTTAGGGTTATAGATAAAATTAGAGTCAATGTTAGAATTAGGTTTATGGTTATAATTAGAATTAGGGTAAGGATTAGAATTAGTGTTACAAGTATAATTAGGGTTAGGGTTATAATTAGAATTAGGGTTAGTGATAGAATTAGAGTTAGGGGAATAGAGAAAGAGGGATAGAGCTAGATATAAGAGATATAGAGGAAAAGGGAGATAAAAAAAAGAGGAAGAGAGAGACAAAGAATCGGAGAGAAAGAGAGGAAAAAAGACAAAGAGACAAACAGAGGATTTTTATGGTTGGGGTTAGGGATAAAATTATGATTAAGGTTAGAATTTAGGGCTAGATTTAGGGTTATAGATAAAATTAGAGTCAATGTAATTAGGTTTAGCGTTATAATTAGAATTAGGGTAAGGATTAGAATTAGGGTTAGAATTAGTGTTAAAAGTATAATTAGGGTTAGGGTTATAATTAGAATTAGGGTTAGTGATAAATTATGGTTAGTAATAGAATTAGAGTTAGGGGAATAGAGAAAGAGGGATAGAGCTAGATATGAGAGATATAGAGGAAAAGAGAGATAAAAGAGAGGAAGAGAGAGACAAAGACTCGGAGAGGAAGAGAGAAACAAAGACAAAGAGACAAAGAGAGGATTTTTAATTAAATGTTTTTAATTAATAACAAAATAGATTGTCAATAGCTGATAAGGGTGTGGTTCAGTGGTTAAGTCGCTCGGTTGTAGTGGCGGCCACCAGAGTTCAAACCCCTGCTAGGCCAATAAGCTCGCTATCGGTTATAATGAGTACATAATCAAGTTTATAGCGAAATAGAATACAAGGTTAATAATAAAATAAAAATATATATTAATAATGGAATGCAAGGATAATTATCCATTGTTTTATCCATTTTTAAATCATTAATTAAATATTTTTTATTAAATTACTATTATTATTTTATTGATTTTGTATCATTAAATTAAATTAAATAAGTGTTATGATGAGTACATATTCAAGTGTATAGTGAAATAGAATACAAGGTTAATAATAAAATAAATAAAATATTAATAATCGAATGAAGATCCATGGACAAAATTAGAGTTAGGATTACAATTAGGGAAATCTTTATAACCAAAAAAATTGTTATGGTTAGAGTTGTTAGTGTAGATTTTTTATTCCTTATTATCACATTTATTTAAGCTAGCTTAGGTTAATAAAGCATGTTTTATTAGGTTCGAGGATTATGAGGTGTCACCTTCCTACATGTTAGCATCCATTAGCTATCTTGGGAAGATACTTTTCTATCTTTAGTCCAATAGATGGTTGCTCCTCATTGGTCCGTGTTGCCACCTCCTCCCTCTTCCTGATCTATATAAGCATGCTACCTAGCTTGTATTTTCATTCGATATTGGAGATAGTAATCTGATGCTATTTTGTCTTTCGAGTATTTCACATCAATCTCTTGGTATCATTATGTTGTTGCTTTTGCATTTACAGTTTATATTTCTAACTCTTTCAATTGATTCTGGGTTATAATCTATTTTACGAATTCTAACATGGTATCAGAGCAAGTTTTTTAAGGTTAGATTCTTTGTAGAGATCTTGTAAAATCTCATATGCTCTTCTCTTGCATTTTTAGAATGATCTGGAGAATCAAAAATTTGATTTATGGAGATCCAGCTTTTTGAAACTCAAACCTATCAACTGGCTTGCATATTTTGTGTTTTAATTAGTATTGTAGGTTGCAGCATGCATTTGCTTGTCTTAGGTAGCTGATTCATCCTTTGCATGCCATTTTTTGGCTGCTAGGGTCAATTTTTGTTGCTAAAAGCATCTGTTTTATATTAGATCTACATTTTTTGTACATCAACAAGAAAAATTCCTTCTGGGTTTTGTTCGTAGCATCAAAAAACCATTTGGGTATCTTTTATTTTTTGCATGCAGTTTTGTATATTTTGCAAAAACAAACTCAAAAAGCTATAGTAGTTACAGATTTGAAGGCAAATTTCAAATGCTTCGTTCTTGCTCATACGGACTCCGTTTCTCACGAAATGTTTTTTTTTATTTTGTCTATCTTTTTGTGCTCTATGCACTAGTGCAAAAAAAAAATTATTTTGATGCAAAAAAATTTCAAAAATTACAGATTCTCACCCGTGACATTGCATAGTTCTCATTTTTGGAACTTCAGAGGATCATAACTTTCACATACAACCTCGTATCAAGGCGATTCTTTTTTTGAAAGTGCATGATTTTTTGAGTAGATTGCAGTGGTGTTGTTAGTTTTGCTTGGTAGAGTTATAGTATTGTACTTTCAAAATACACCCAATTTGTGAGGGTTTGGTAATGCATTGAGATCAAGACCACTAAGTATTTCTTGCTGGTGGCAATTATAAATGCACTATATAAAGTGTCAAATCAAATTTTCTTGGGGGGTTCTTTAATTGAGTGAAAAAGGGGGGTGTCTTGTGTGTTCTTTCTTCCATCTTTTATTTCCTCACAACAACAACAATCTATTTCTGCATTAAGATAGATCAATTAACAGTGCCTGTTCTAACACCCTACAACTACTATGAGTGGATGTCCAAGATGACTATCCAACTTAAGAATTTAGGACTATATGGAGTAACTATGGGTTTAGAAACTGAACTAACCTTAATTGCAGAAAGGCCTAAATTTCATAACAAGCTAGATGAATCTTTTGGAACTCTATGCATGTTTGTATCTCCTGATCTTCTTTTTCATGTTGAATCTGCTACAACACCAAATAATGTATGGACTACTTTAGAAAATCTCTTTGGTAAACAAGATGAATTAAGGGGACATCAATTGGAGAATGAGTTAATAGGGTTAAATCCATGTAATTTTGATACAATACAAGACATCTTCACAAAGCTAAAGACCATTAGATTACAGTTGAAACAATGTGGGATTGAAAATAAAGACACACAATTGATCTTAAGTATTCTTTCTAATCTTGATCCCAACTATTCAATGTTTGTTTCTACATTTTATGCCACCAAAAGTGCTCTTGGGACTACCTACAAAATGCCTTCTTTAGATGAATTTGCTGCTGAACTCACTAAAGAACGGGATAAATTGGTTCACATGGGCACTATTAAGCCTTCTAAGTCTCATGCCTTGGTTGCAAATCAAGGTACTAAAGATCAGAAAGGCAATGGAAAGCAAAATAATAAATAAATGGATCAAGGAGAGAAGAAACAAGGTCCAAAACAAGCTGCAACTAATGCAGCTCCTGAGTCTTCCTCTAAAGACAACAAGCCTAAAAAGGAGAAGCAAAGTGTGCCTTTTGTAAGATATCTGGTCATGATGAGCATAAGTGTTTGAAAAAGCAAATAACTCATCTTACTCATCTTCTTGAGAAGAATAATATCAAAGTACCAGATTCAGCTAAGGAAGATTCTTCAGAATCTTCAAAGGACATGAAAAATAGTAAGGGGAAGGGAAAGGCCCTTGTTGCAGTTGCTACATCGCCAGATAGTTGGGTAATTGACTTAGGTGATTCTCACCACATGGCCAATACAAAGGAAATTTTCTCATCCTTGGAGTCATGTTATGTGCTTGATATTCTTATGGGTAATGCTACACCAGAAGAAGTTCTTGGGAGAGGGTCTGTTGATGTTGGTGATGGGACATTCCATGATGTTCTTTGTGTGCCTTCTTTGTTAACTAATCTCCTATCTGTCTACCATATCACCCATATAGGTTTTGGCAAGAGAGTTGAATTCACACCTGACTTAGTGGTTATTAGTGATCTGCATAGTGGGTCTACAATTGTTGTAGGAAAAGTTGATAACAGTTCATAGCTCTATCACTTTTCTCATTTTGTTCCTGATTCTGCTTCACTAGAATTGCTCACTCACTCAGATGAGGTGAGTCGTTTGTGGCATTAGTGGTTTGGCCACTTGAACTATCGCTACTTGTAGCAGCTCAGTCAACATGACATGGTTACAGGGTTGCCTTCTATTTGATTCTTTAATGGAGTTTGTCAAGGTTGCATTCTTGGCAAGCATCCTAAAGAAAATTTTGATAAAAGTAAAGCATGGAGAGCCACACAACTCTTGGAGTTAGTACACGGTGATTTGGCTAGACCATTTCAGCATCCTTCATTTAGTAGAGATAGATATGTATTGACCTTCATTGATGATCTTTCCCGATACACCTTTGTATGTTTTCTCTAACAAAAGTCTAAAGTCTTTGAGTCTTTTCAAGACTTTAAAGCTTTTTCAGAGAAACAATCTGGGAAGGTAGTCAAGATTCTACACACCAATAATGGTGAGGAATATGTCAACTAGAGGTTTGAGCAGTTTTGTGCCTCAGAGGGCATTGATCTTCAACACACAGTTCCCTATAGTCCACAACAAAATAGAGTTGCAGAATGAAAGAACCAGTCATTGAAGGAAATGGCCAATTGTATGATTCACTCTAAATCATTGGCACCTTAATATTGGGTAGAGGCTATGAATTGTGCGTGTTATATCTAGAACTCAGTTCCTCACTAAGCTATGAAGGGGGTAACTCCTTTTCAAGCTTGGACCAGTCGGAAACCCATAGTTAAACACCTTCGAGTGTTTGGGTCTCCTGCATGGGCCCACATTCCAGCAGAGAAATGCAAGTCTATGGATCTGCAGAGCAGGCCTTGGATATTTATTGGCTATCTAGATGGTGTGAAAGGCTACAGGCTACTCCACCCTACTACACATGAGCTCTTCATTGAGAGGAGTTTTTGTTTTGAGGAGGATACTTCTTCTACCACTTCTCCATCATTCATTCCCATGGAGACACTGTGACTTCATGATGATAGTTCTTTTGAGGATCTTAATCCTCCTGAGGATTCTTCTTCCTCCACTTCAGATGGCGATGATGAGGATTCATCTTCCTCCTCTCTTAGTCATCATTCAGAGGATGATGATTCACCTCCAGATTCTCTTGCCACTAGGCCTATTTGGGCTCATCAGACTTTGGAGTCAGCAGGTGATTGAGTTGGTGATCTTTCAGATGCAAGAAGAATAAGGTCACATTTTGAGCAAGCTCCTCATCTCTTCTTTGCTTTAGCTTCTGATCCACAGTCCTTCAGGGAAGCTTCTAGTGTCCCTGAGTGGGATGTTGCTATGCAGGAAGAGTTCAGTTCCTTGGAAAGGAACCATACTTGGGATTTAGTCCCACTTCCTAAGGGAAGAAAACTTGTTCGATGCAAGTGTGTCTATCGAACAAAATTTACTGCAGATGGGTCAGTCGATAAACATAAGGCTCACTTGGTCTCAAAATAATTCTCCCAGGTTCCTAGGATTGACTACTCTTGGACTTTTGTGCTAGCTACCAAGACAAATTCAATCCAACTTGTCCTTTCCATTGCTACATCCCATCGCTGGGAAGTTCATCAGACGAATGTGAAGAATGCTTTTCTTCACGGTGACCTTCAGGAGGAAATATATATGGAGCAGCCACATGGGTTCATCTAGGATCCTTCACTTGTCCACCGACTTTAGAAGTCTCTCTATGGCCTTAAAAAGGCCCCTCGAGCCTGGTATGCCAAGATGGACTCCTTTCTTCTATCAGTTGGGTTCACTTGGTGTTGTTTTGATCCGAACGTCTACATTTTGTAGCAGGATAATACTCTCACTTTCCTTGTTCACTATATTGATGACTTGTTGATTACAGGGAGTTCTTCATCCACCATCAAGGCAGTGAAAACTACCCTTCATGATCAGTTTCTGATGTCTGATTTGGGTCTTCTTCACTACTTCTTGGGCATTGAGATTACACAGTCTTTCATTGGTATCTTTCTTTCTTATCCCAAGTATGCTCTTGATATGCTCTCCAGATTTTGCATGGCTGACTGTAAGCCTGTGCCGACTCCATTTATGTCTGGGGTCAAACTTAAGGCTTCTTGTTCTTCACCTTGGGCAAATGCTACCTTGTATTGCCAATTGGTTGGGAGTCTCATATACTTGACTCACATGAGGCCTGATATTTCATATGTTGTGGGCCTAGTCTCTAGGTTCATACAGGAACCACATGAGCTGCATTGGAAAGCAACAAAGCGAATTCTTCACTATGTATAGGGAACTCACAAATATGGGATTCATTATGCAGCGGGCATGGATATTGACAGATTTAGATTGGGTAGGTGATTCTCAGGATCACAATTCTACTTCAGGGTATTGCTTCTCTCTTAGTTCTGGTCCAATTTCTTGGACGAGCAAGAAGCAGTCTACTATTAGTCTTTCATCTATAAAGCCTAAGTATCGAGGAGTAGTTAATGCTTCTATTGAGGCCATTTGGTTTCAACACATTCTCACTGAGTTTGGCATTTCCTACAGGAAGCCTACAGTCATCTTTTGTGACAACCAGAGTGCTATTCAGATCTCTCGCAATCTAGTCCATCATTAGTGGACCAAACACATTGAGATTCACATGCACTACATTTACGAGCTGATTCATGTGTGGGTTCTTGATCTAAACAGTATTGTCTGACATCATATCAGACAACAGACATCTTCACCAAACCCTTCACTGAGAGCAAGTTCATTCATTTGCGAGCTTTTCTTGGGGTGTGGGAGTTGTCCTCCATTGAGGGGGCTTCTTAGATTCTTCTTTACTTCTCTCTCTATTTTGGGGGGCATACTCTCTTTTGTGGGAGGGGACTACTTCTCTTTTGGGGGGAATTCCTTATACATGGGTACCTCATTAGGCTTCATTTGTCGGGACCCATCTCTTTACCCACCTAAGCTACGCTTAAGGGGGTCTTAGTGTAGTTTTTGTATTCCTTATTATAAGGTTTTTCCTACACATTTATTTAATCTTGGTTAGGTTAATAAAGCATGTTTTATTAGGTGAGAGGATTATGAGGTGTCACCTTCCTACATGTGAGCATCCATTAGCTATCTTGGAAAGATACTTTGCTATCTTTAGTCCAATAGATGGTTGCTCCTCATTAGTTGGTGTTGCTACCTCCTCCCTCTTCCTAGTCTATATAAGCATGCTACCTAGCTTGTATTTTCATTCGATATTGGAGATAGTAATCTGATTGTATTTTGTCTTTCGAGCATTTCACATCAATATATTGGTATCGTTATGTTGTTTCTTTTGCATTTACAGTTTATGTTTCTAACTCTTTCAATTGATTTTGGGTTATAATTTGTTTTACGGATTCTAACAAGAGTTAGAATTACAATTGGGGTTAGGGATAAAATTATGATTAGGGTTAGAATTTAGGGTTGGGTCATCCCACAATAATGGGTTACACTTCTTGGCCAAACTTGACATCAAAATCAATATTTTGAACTAAATCTTCATGTTCTGACACCTATAGCACTAAACCATTAGGAATTTGAAGATGATGTGAACTAGTGATTTGTGAGATTTTGTTTCTAGATTCTAAATTTTATTTTTTAAAAATTTGGAGTTAAATTGTAAAATTTTTTGCATCTCCTTTAATAACTGGTTTTTAATAGTAAACAACATTTTTTTAAAGTGATGTGTATTCCGTAGCACATAACTTTTTTTCTACAAAGGATAAAATTCTAATTCTTTTTAATTTAGATTGGTAACACCGATATATAGTGTATGCATTTGGTTTCATAATGTTTTGTTGAATATATATTTTTTTATTAATTTTTGAAGTCAAACCAATTATAATTTAAATATAGGCGTATTCCGTAAAACATAACTTTTTCTGTATGTATTAAAATTCAAATTTTTTTCTTTTTTTGAAACAAGGACATCAATACCTAGTGCATAGATATTTTTTAGAATTTTGTTTTAGTAATTTACTAATTTTCCATGTGTGTAGAATAGAGAACTTGATGTTCGGTGAAAAACATACATTCACAAGAAATAAAAAATAAATATAATAATCAAATTAAATATATTTAAAATTATATTTTTTGGGAATCTTATAATAAGGAATGCATACTTACAAAGCATAAATTTTAAATGAATTCATTTGATCCCTCAAAAGATAAACCAAAAGTGGTTTTTTATCAGCATTTTGATAGGTGTAGAGGAGACTCCATTATAGGTATGGTTTAAAACTAGCAGGGTTCTATCCAAGGGGGTTTGAATCTAAGGGGGTTTGATCAAACCCTCTTCAATTAAAATCCTTTAAATGGAACCTTTCAAGGATTAAATTATTATATTTTCTAAAAATATGTGATTTCAGCAAAAATCAAGATGTCCCAGAAAGTGTAACCCATTATTGTGGCAGCACCTGGCTAGATTTAGAGCTATATATAAAATTATGGTTAATGTTAGAATTAGGTTTAGGGTTATAATTAGAATTAGGGTAAGGAAATTATAATTAGGGTTAGAATTAGTGTTACATGTAGAATTAGGGTTAGGGTTATAATTAGAATTAGGGTTAGTGATAAATTATGGTTAGGGATAGAATTAGAGTTAGGGGGAATAGAGAAAGAGGGATAGAGCTAGATATAAGAGATATAGAGGAAAAGAGATAAAAAGGAGAGGAAGAGAGAGACAAAGAGAGAGGGAGGGAGGGAGAAAGCATGAGAGATATAGAGAGTGCAAGAGATGGAGATATAGATAGGAGAGAAAGAGGCAAAAAGAGAGATAATTAGAGCAAATATATATAACCAAAAAACATATGGTTAAGATTAGGGTTACAATTACAATTAGGGTTAGGATCAGGGCTAGAATTAGGGTTAGGGATAGAATTATAGAGTTAGGGTTACAATTAGGGAAAATATTTATAACCAAAACAATTGTTAAGCTTAGAGTTGGAATGACGGTTGGGGTTAGGGATAAAATTATGATTATGGTTAGAATTAGGGTTATAGATAAAATAGGGTAAATGTTAGAATTAGGTTTAGGGTTATAATTATAATTACTCTAAGGATTATAATTAGGGTTAGGGTCAATGTTATAATTAGTGTTAGGGTTACAAGTACAATTAAGGTTAGGGTTAGGGATAGAATTACAGTTAGGGTTACAACTAGGGTAAATATTTTTAACCAAACAAGGTGTCAGAGTTAGAGTTGGAATTACAGTTGGGGCTAGGGATAAAATTAAGATTACAGTTAGAATTAGGTAGGGTTAGGGTTATGAAATTAGAATTAGGGTTAAATATAATTGGAAATACTAGCATATAATATATTTAGGGTTAGGGTTATGTACACAAGAAAAACATGATAATATAAATGAACTTGGATTGTGAAGGAATTATATATACCAACATATATATATATACCACTATGAGGATAGCCATATGTTTGAATAGGTTGAGGAACAAGATTGCATTAAAGTGTTAGATAGACGGTAACAAAGAAGTGCAGAGACAGAAGTGGAGAGGGATGTGGGGCAAGAGAGAGAGAGAGATAAAGGGGGAATAGAGAAAGAGGGGGGATTATAATTAGGGTTAGGATTATCATTACAATTAAGGTTAGGGTTAAGGATATAATTAGGGTTACTAATAAATTATGGTTAGGGATATAAATAGAGTTAGGGGGAATAGGGAAAGAGGGATAGAGCTAGAGATAAGAGATATAGAGGGAAAGAGAGATAAAAAGAGAGGAAGAGAGAGACAAAGACAAAAAGATGAAGAGAGAGGGAAGGAGGGAGAAAGCCCGAGAGATATAGAGAGTGCAAAAGATAGAGATATAGATAGGAGAGAAAGAGGCAAAGGGAGAGATAATTAAAGCAAATATATATAACCAAAAAATATATGCTTAACATTAGGGTTACAATTACAATTAGGGTTAGGGTCAAGGATAGAATTAAGGTTAGGGATAGAATTAGAGTTAGGGTTACAAATACAAAAACTATTTATAACCAAAAAAATTATTAGGGTTAGAGTTGGAATTATGGTTAGGGTTAGGGATAAAATTATGATTGGGGTTAGAATTAGGGTTATAGATAAAAATAGGGTCAATGTTAGAATTAGGTTTAGGGTTATAATCTAATTGGGGTAAGGACTAGAATTAGGGTTAGGGTTAGGGATAGAATGAGAGTTAGGGTTACAACTAAGGTAAATAATTTTAACCAATATTAATAGACCCTATCAGCTATTTTGATGCGCATAAATTTCATGTAATTGCTAGTTATTAAACGTGATTACATTTAGTTAGATTAGAATATAGTTGCTTTGATTTTGTAGCTAGGAAATCATACCCTAAGATAATTGATTAGTTATTCTAATACATTTCTCTATGATGGAAAACTAAATTTTAGTATATTTTATAATTATGCACCAATATATGAATATACAAATATTGGCATTTTACTATTGTTTATGTCTAATTTATTTTAATTTACAAGAATGTTATAGTATTAATGGAGAGGATGGTGCTAACTTATGTTATTTTATAGATGTGTTGATTTTAATTAAAAAGATGGGTTTAGAGTAAGTTAATTTGTTTGAATTTTAGTTATTGGTGTTTATGCATTTTATATCAATGCATTTTTAATTGATTGAAACTAGACTTAAAAGGGAGAACATGTAGAAACAATGTAGTTGTTGTGGAGTTTGATATTATGACAAATATATGAACACCCATGTCAATGTAGGTAACTTGCCAAATATATCAAATCCTTTGCTCCTTGTTGCCATTGATTTGTCAAAAAGTTTATTAGTCATCTTAGTTACTCATGGTAGTCATCATCAACTCCCACTCAAAATGATGTGGACTTTGGTAATCCATAAATCCCAAGGTCTAACATTCAAAAGAACATCAATTGATATTAGATATATTGATAATTAGGGTGTCACAATTACTATAATATTGCAGGTGTGGCATTAAGTAGATCTACATACCTCCTTGACCTTGAGCTACAAGTAATATGCCCAAATATAATATAGTGCATATCTCTCCCTTAGGAGGAAGGGGGAGGATCGTCTCGGGGAGACAAGCCAATAGTTGTTAGGGAAAACTTTATGACCATGTAGCAACTACATGGAACATCATAGGACCTACATTTAAAAAAAAAATGTTATGTAGACTCTTATCTATCTATAACTAAGGTTTGGAGGTGTGACTCATCACACAACTCACCACATCAACATGTCTAGTGAAAAGTGTCTTTAAAATGAATTTTTAAAGATTTGACCAAAGTTTTATTATAGAATCCCTAGTAGTTGAACAAAGTAATATCATTTTTTGTTAGAACAAGATCATATTCTTATTTAAAATCTAATTTATATGCAATTTAAATTATCACAATACTTTTTGGTAACCATGAATCTTGTTATCTCTTACCTTTATATCCAACATAAATGACACAATAGTTGAACACACAATACTATTTATTGTTATAAAAACAACACATTTAAAATGACCCAATAGTATTCTTATTTAAAATACAACTTATATTCAACTTTGAATTATCATAAAAAAAAAAATTACTTCCTTTTACATTTCTTGACAAAATATAAGGTATTTATTGTACTCACCTTTTAACATTTGTCATAGGACAAACATATAATAAGAAGTACTCCAATGCATGTACATTGCCACCCAATAGTATATATGTCCACATAACAACAATACTTTTTAGATGAGAACTTTATTAGTACCTTCATTGAGCAATACTATTGCAATGAGTTTTTTTTATTTAGTGATTAGTCTATGTAAAGTAAACCAATCAAAAAAGAGTATTATTTTTTATGTTGAACAAATTTTAATTTTTCCTAAGTCTACATGAGAAAATTTTAACAAAAGTTATTTCAAAATCATTTATCTGTGTCATGATAGCTCTTAAGATGGATTTTACAGAAATGCTATTTTGAGTAAAACAAACACAAAAAAATCAAGTAGAAAAATATGTCTAGAGGGAAGTATGGAATGGAACCGGGCTGGAAATAGATTAACTTGTTTAATAAAATTCTAAGTGGCTAAATAATATAATTAATTATATATTAATAATATAATGTATATTAAATTATTTATTATACAAATTAGTATAATTACCATTATTTATGTTATATTATAGTAAAATGAAATATTAATATATATTTGTGTATAAATATTAAATATTGAAATATTATACTGATCTAAATATTAATATATTACATTGTATAATATTCATATTACTATTGTCAACTTAGGTAAAAATGGCTCGGGAGTGAAAAAAGAAGGATGAGTGTAAGCAGATAATAAAAGAAATTTCAGTTCCTGAAGAACGACAGGAAATCAACTTGGTGGAGGAAATCAAAAAGGACCTGAATGCACTAAAAGAAAAGGTGATTATTTGCATATTCATGGAGAAGAAGAAATCAAGAAAGGAAATTGAAGTACCCGATTGGATTAGTTAAGTCAGCCTTTACTTCAAGGATAATGCCTGGAATCAGGGCACATAATCAATGGGTAGGATTTAGCCAGTAGGGAGAGCAATAGTTGGGAGAGTATTTGGGATAGCATTAGTTGGGTGGGAGACTACTACCAATTGGAATCACCCCTTTTCCCTTAAATTCCTCCTGAGAGGTTTTTTCATGGTAATCTTCACCAACAACGAAGATTGTGTCACAAAAAGATTGTCAATAGATGACTTTCTTTCTCCTCTTTATGTCCAAGAATGGTGCCCTAATTTTGATTTGCTAAAATGCAACTTCAAGGAGAAATTTGTGTGGTTAAGGCTCTACAACCTT